>CATOAP020000087.1:61381-214482 GCA_951394115.2 Drosophila phalerata
CCAAAATGACTAATATATTACAAGACCTATGCACATACAGAAACCTTAGACAAGACCCAACATCAAGACTTCAAACAAAAAATAACAAACTTAGTTGACAAACTATTCAAACTTAAACTTATTACAAAAATAGAAAAAAACATCATGACAACAACTACAGCACTACCACCCAGAATCTATGGATTACCAAAAATACATAAAGAAGGCATGCCATTGAGACCTATTTGCTCCTCCATAGGCTCACCCTCTTATGCATTATGTAAATTCATAATAAAAATTCTGAAAAAGTAACGGAAGAATCCAAATTTAATGTAAAGAACTCTTCATCTTTTAAAGAAAGAATCAATGACTCGTTTATATGTGACGATGAGATATTGATCTCTTTTGACGTAGTTTCCCTGTTCCCCAGCATACCTACCGAACTTGCAATGGACATAATAAGCAGAAAATGGACTGACATCAACAAATACACCGACATACCAAAACATATTTTCATGGATATCATTAAGTTTTGTGTAATTGAAAACAGATATTTTAAATATGATGAAAAAAAATATACACACAACTTAAAGGTATGCCTATGGGTTCCCCAGCCTCTCCGGTAATAGCAGACATAGTAATGGAAGAACTGTTAGAAAACACCCTCAATAAATTAAAATATACACCTAGGATACTGACAAAATATGTAGACGATCTATTTGCCATAATAAAAGAAGACCAAATTCAAAATACTCTTGACGCACTGAACTCTTACCATAAGCAAATTAAATTCACATACGAACTAGAAGAAGACGGCATATTACCATATCTAGACACCACCATCAACAGATGTGGAAATTCACTTAAACTAAAATGGTACAAAAAACCAACATCATCAGGACGAATAATTAACTATTTTTCAAATCATCACAAAACAATGATCATAAATACCGCACTTAGCTGCATTAAAAGAATGAAATCACTAAGCGACCCAATATATCATAGACAAATAAATGACCAAATAATAGACATACTAAAATCCAATGACTTCCCCGAAAACATAATAAAATCATTAATTAATAAACAGAAGAAAAACATACCAAAAAGACAAGAAGAACAACCAAAGACATACAGATCCCTCACATATGTACCGAACATATCAGAACGTTTCAACAGTTCAGAATGTTTCGACCAACAAAATATACAACTAGCTCATAAGCCCACGATCACGATGAAAATCTTTTTCAGTAAAACAAAAAGCAAAATACATCCATTAGACAAAAGTAACGTCATCTACCAAATACCTTGCAGTGGAAACCACAACGAAACATGCAACAAAGTTTATGTTGGTACCACAAAATTAAAACTAAAAACCAGAATATCCCAGCACAGATCAGACAGCAAACTTCGCCTACAATCAAACATACAGAAAACAGCGCTAGCCACACACTGCTTACAAAACGGCCACACAGCAAATTTTGACGACTAAACTACAAAACGGACACTGACAACTGCGCTCACATATACAGACATTTGCTTAAGAAACCTCAGTTACAAACTCCAAGCCGACGAACGCGGACTTGTAAAACAAGAAAGAAATTGTATGTAAACTTATTTAAGTAGTGTTAAGAATCAATGTTAAATTATAAGTTTCTTAATGTTTAATGTTTTTTGTATAGTCGCCCTGAAGACGACAGCCGACGGCAGTCGAAATATATCGGCAAATAAATATATATAAAAAACTCCAGACGTCGAGCTAACCAAAATCAAACCTCATCAAGTAAAAAGGTCGCCAAACCCACAACTAAAAATAAAAAATTTTACAAAAAGGCCTTAACGGCCCCATTAGCTGCGATCCCCTCCCACTTACACCCCCGTATCTCTTGAGGTGAGTTAGAAAAAGTTTTAGAAAGCCATTTTGTATGTTAGGACTCAACCTTTCGATCGGTATATAACTCGATCTGATCGGACTGTCGTAGCAAATTGTCCAAATTAGCTGTATATATTGCTAGTCGCCTTTCGCACCCTTCGTGCTGCTTTCGTCACTAGAGCTAACTGCCGTTCGCAGTGACTAGTCGCCTTTCGCACCCTTCGTGCTGCTTTCGTCACTAGAGCGAACTGCCGTTCGCAGTGATATATATATATTACCCTCTTATTTTCTCATAGCGAAACCGATCTGGTGTTGGATCCTAGGCTGGGTATAGTAGGGTTGTTAAAATTTTTGAACATAGTAGGATTGCCGCAACCTGGAAAAAAAACTAAAAAAAAATAAAATTTTTTTTTGTCGTGAGTGTGTCCTCCCAAAAAAAAATTTGTTCTTCTCCTTCTCCTTTCGTGAGTGTGCCCGTCGTGTGAGGAATTTTTTTCTCTTTTTTTTTTTAAGGTTGCCACCCAAAAAAAAATTTAACTGGTAGTTTCTAGCTGTTGTTCTGTCCTTGTTCCTCCACCGTAGCGTGTGGTTTCAGTTCTCCCACGTGTGCCCGTCGTTTTTTTTTGTCTACTTGGGATTGTAATTTACAAATTACCGGTGATTCGAAGTCCACGATCGTATATGGTCCTCCAAACCTAGGTGCCAATTTTGCCGCGAATCCGTCCGCCGCCTTGGACAGATGATGCTCCTTCAACCACACCTGCTCCCCCACGCTAGGTTTCCATGGCCTCTTGCGTAGATTATAATATCTACCCAGCTCCTGAGCAACCTTCTTCAGGCTCCTGCGAACTATTTCGAAAATTTCCTTGAGTTTTTCAGCATTTTCCCGGGGGTCCTGGGATGTTTGTCCGGTGCCGATGGCCACCTCTTCGTACAATGCCTGTGGTAGGTTCTCGGCCGATACACTGGTATTGACTGCTAAGGTGATTTCCGACAAAGCTTCGTCCCAACACCGCTGATTTGTCCCTGCGTATTGAGCTATCATCGTTTTCACGGAGCGATTTGCTCGTTCTGTCGGATTTTCCAGTGGTGTGTATGGTGCCGTGTATTTATGTCTCACACCCAAATCCTGCAGGAAGCTCTTGAACGAAGTAAACTGCGCGCCGTTGTCGGTGATGAGGATCTTTGGTACGCCAAACCTTGCCAGGATTCTCTCTCTAAATGCTTTCTGTAGGGTTGCCGCCGTTGCGCTTCGCAACGGTATCAGTTCGGTCCATTTCAAAAATCGGTCTATAAATACTAACAGTGTCGTATTTCCGTGTTTTGACCGAGGTAATGGGCCGACAAAATCTGCGCACACAGTTGCCCATGGTTCTGCTGGAATCTGGGTTAGCATCTTGCCGGCTGCCTGTAACTGGTTCAGCTTGTATCGTTGGCAAACCTCGCAACGTTAGACATAGTTGCGGACATCTCGGTGTAACCCTGGCCAATAATATCGTGTCGCCACTCAAGCTATTGTCTTCCTTGTTCCTGTGTGTCCTGCTGCCGCAATGCAATACCTTCTGCCTCTTCATCGTTGGTACGCACAATTTCCATGATGGTACATCCTCATGCCCGGCTCGGTGAGGGTGTGTGTCTGTACAGATTGCCAGATTCCTCCAAGTAGTCTGGGAATTTTCTGGGGTCTTTGCCAATCTTCTGTAGCATCTTCTGTACCCAGTTGCAGTCCATGCCGCCAATATATGTCGTATTTTGAGCATCGACCCGTGCGCAGGTCACCTGTTCCAGCGGCTGCCTGGATAGTGCGTCTGCCACCACGTTTAGTTTTCCTTTGCGATATGCCACTTCATAATCGTACTGCTGCAGCTCCAACGCCCATTTGGCGATCCGACGGGTAGATCTGTTGATAGAATTTAACCATTTTAATGCCATGTGGTCTGTCACGACCGCGAAATGGTAACCCGCTAGGTATGGTCTCATCTTTTGAATTGCCCAGACGATTGCCAAGCATTCTTTCTCCGTTGCTGAGTAGTTTATTTCAGGGCCGTGGAGTGTTCTACTGGCATATGCGATCACCCGCTCTCCCTCGCTGGATTCCTGCGTGAGTATGGCTCCTAGTCCATAGTTGCTAGCATCAGTTTGCAACTTAAACTGCTGACTAAAATCGGGACACGCCAGGACTGGTGCTTTTATCAGCTTCTCCTTCACCATCTCGAACGCTTGCTGATGTTGTTCGCTCCATACCCACTTTACGCCTTTCTTCAATAATCCGTTGAGGGGATGTACCGTGTTTGAAAAATCAGGAACAAATCGTCTATACCAGGATCCCTCTCCGAGATACTGCCGCAGTTCCTTGATATTTGTGGGTGGTATTAACTGCGAAATTGCAGCCAATTCAAATTCGGTGCCCGCAGTCGTCGAAACAGCTCTTTTAAGTTTGCCATGTGATCTTCGAACGTTTTCCCCATGACGATGATGATGTCCAGGTATGCGATAGCATGGGGCAACATTTCCGGGCGAATGGAGTCCGAATGGTATGACCTTCCAATGGAATAATCCTCTGCCTGGGACGGTGAATGCGGTCAATGGTCGACTTGATTTTTCCATAGGGATCTGCCAATAGCCGTCTTTCAAATCGAGGCTCGTTATGTAGTGGGCTTACCTCAGTTGATCCAAGATGTGGTGTACTCTGGGTAAAGGATATGCGTCCTTGACCGATCGACTGTTTAATTGCCGGAAGTCGACACAGAGTCTCCTTTTGCCCGTCTTCTTCTTGACCATCACTATCGGTGCACTGTGCGGACTGTTAGAAGCCTCGATACATCCTTTTGCGAGCAGTTCGTCGATCTGCTCGTTTATCTTTTCCTGCATTCTCGGATTCTTCGGGAAGTATCGTTGTTTAATCGGCCGGTCATCGTGCATCACAATTCGATGTTCCGTAACTGGTGCCGTTCATGACTGTGAACGCGGCTAGCTCCTGCCGATGAAACTCATCCACAGTAGCATCTAGGTGTAAGGTGTAAGGGTTCACAACTCTCCTTGTTGGTGATTGTTGTCCCCTCCTCGATTGTTTCTTCTTCTTGGGTTATTTGCTCTTGTGTTACTTGTTCTTGTGTTACTTGCTCTTGTGTTACTTGTTCTTGTGTTACTTGTTCTTGTGTTAATTGCTCTTGTGTTACTTGCTCTTGTGTTACTTGTTCATGTACGTGTACTGTGGTGACCACCGAGAGTCTCTCTTCTCGTCTTTTGTTGATTTGTCGACGAGTCGGTATTCTTACTTCGATGCCGGCGCAATCAAGGATAGTTCCGATGTTAGAAAGGAAATCCCATCCCAGCACCAGTTCGTCGATGACTCCCGGTATAATTAATAATGGCATCTCCGTCTTTTTGCTCCTGAGTTCGCTCTGCACCTTGTTACGTTACGAGACCAGTCCGGCCATCTGCCATCCGCACCTGTCTTTGTGTTGTTCCCAGTTCAAATCCTTTTTTGCACAACGTTACTGCTAACTCCTCGCTAATAAGGCTGCCCGTTGCCCCTGTGTCGATGGTAGCGTTTTAGAGGTTCCTGCCGATTTGAACTTGTGCCGACAGGCAGTGGCCCCCGTCTTTCAACGTGCCGATTAGTTTTGTGGAGCCGCCTCTATCGGCATCCGCTCGCGCCTGGAAGCTGGACGCCGGCGATCGTTTCCCGGTCGGCAACATTGCACTGTGCGGACTCCTATCCGTCCACACACCCAACAGAACAACAGGTTTGGGTTTTGGCATTCTCTCGCCCAATGCCCACACCTTCTACATGCTTGGGTCGGGCTGGGGACATGTATTTGTTGATCTGGGCTGTGGTCGACCCATGGTGTTCTCGGCACACCGAGCGCATTGGACTCCCGCTTCGGCTGCTCTGGATTCATCAATTGCCATGAATCTCGGGCGATTGTTACGGGACTGGTGCCGCAATCTGTCCCTGTCTCTCTCCAGTTCCTCGAACTCTTCTACCAGTTGCATCAGTTCGCTTAAGCTTCTGTTCTGGTATGGCCTTGCAAACGCTCTGAATTCGGGTAGGCTACTGTTGTATATTTTCTCCCATTCCCGCTCCTTCGACAGTCGTAGTGGTCGCATCAATGTTTGCATCTCGACCATGAACTTCTTAAACGGCTCGTCGATGCCCTGCTTTCGTCGTGCTACTTCCTCCGTCAGCTTGGAGAAATAATCTCGGGGCAAGAAAAACTCTTGGAAACTCGTAGCAAACGATGCCCAGGTCCTCCAGTGCTCTTTATTGGCTATGTACCACTTCAAAGCTGTACCTTTTAATAGTTCGGGTATTGCTCGTGGTATTAGGTCGAGTTCCAGACCGTACATTTCAGCTGACCATTCCACCTGTTCCAAAAATTCTAGTGGATTTGTTCTGCCATCGATCTTGAAACTCCATTCTCTGACTTGCTTGGCCACTGCTGTATAGTCTCGTGATTGGTTTCTTGTCATTTGCGGCAAGTGTTCGGCGTTTGTTTGACTGTAACTTCAGTTTGACGCGTTTCTGCTGTTGTTGTCGACGGTTGTGGTGTGTTGCTGTGGTCTTTTGCTCCACTTTCGGATCGTCGTCTTTTGTGGTCTCCCTACATGGAGATGTGCGAGTGTGTTTCCTTGCTAATGTGTCCAAACGTCCGGAGTGAGGAAGGCGTCCTTCTTGTGTTTGCACCCATTCGCATGGCATCCACGCCTCCGATCAGTGTGACCCCGAACTCGAAGCCATATTGCAACAGTTTCTCCTTCTTCAGAGTGTATATCCATGCCCTTACCAATGTAAATCTATTCGCAATATATTCGCATAATCCTTCAAGTTGGGAGTCAGTTGTAACGATCCTGTCGATTCTCACCGGGCTAACTCGGTCGGCGAGTGGATACTTGCAAAAAATTTATAAGATGCAGCACTTGCGAATAAATAGAAACACAGAGTGATTTCAATATTCAATGGATTTCTTAGATTTATAAGCGGCTTAAAAGCCGACTCGTAATGGTACAGAGTAAATATGTATGTATCGATGACGCTGGTGTACCCAGTCGACCCTGGGTCGTCGGCTGTAGTGCGGCGTATTCCGTCGGCACTGGGGGGGGAATCCTGGTAGTATAACGCGGGGATGTCTTGACGGGGGTCCTGGCAACGCGAGGATATCTTGACGGGGGTCCTGGCAGCGCGAGGACAACTAAATGGAATCCTGGCAACGCGAGGATTTCTAGACGGGGATCCTGGCAACGCGAGGATAACTGGGTGGGATCCTGGCAACGCGAGGATATCTGGTCGGGGGTCCTGGCAGCGCGAGGACAACTATGTGAGATCCTGGCAACGCGAGGATATCGTGATGGGGATCCTGGCAACGCGAGGATATACTGACGGGGATCCTGGCAACGCGAGGATATACTGACGGGGATCCTGGCAACGCGAGGATATACTAACGGGGATCCTGGCAACGCGAGGATATCTAGACGGGGATCCTGGCAACGCGAGGATATACTGACGGGGATCCTGGCAACGCGAGGATATACTAAACTGGGTCCTGGCAGCGCGAGAACAGCTAACTCTTTACCTTAGAACTCTGGTACTTCGCCACTTCTCAAAAGACTGACCCGCATCTGTGACTGCATGCCCTTTTATAGTTTGCGAGCCCAAAACTAACGGTACATGCTCTCACCAGTAAATCGTTACCGTTCATTGTTTTAACGGTTTTTCCGTCGCGAGCGTCGCTGTAACGGTAACGTAGACCATGGGCGGCGCTGAAGGGGGTTCAAAGTGTGGGTCAAACCGTTGCTGCTGAAATAAGAACCTGTCTAGTTAGTGAGAAACAAATATGTTTCTCACACTATAATATCGAACTCTTCAATGGATATTTCATCACGTCGAGAAAGAGCATCTGCTACTATATTTTATGAACCTCTGCGATGAAGAATTGTAAATAAAAAGCGCTGGAGTTTGATAGCCCAACGAGCTAATCGTACACAGGTCTGTTTGGCTCATAAGCCATTTGAGAGAGGCATGGTCTGTGACCACTGTAAATTCTTGACCTTCAATATAAGCGCGGAATTTGGCTATGCCTTTTACTCTACGAACAACGATAGAAGCAAAGATGACTGCATGACGACCCGAGCCTAGCCACAACCTCGATCCGGCCTTGTTAACGGGGGCCACTTGAAAATGGCGTGCCATCTCAGTTTATTTGGCCCGGAGGCAATAGTTGACTTTTCTGGTGAGCTTTAAGTGTGCGGACATGCAAGCGGAGAAAACAACAGTGAAACACACGACAAGTGTGCGACAGGAAACAAAGCGGAACGTCAAGGAAACACAAGAGAAACAACAACAGTGAGCAGCCAGACGACGTCAGCCGTGCATGTGTGTGTGTGTGATTGTTGAGACGCCGCTGCCCGCCACAACAGCGACGCCGTCTTCACACGTGACTGTGTGTGTGTGTGCTTGGTGTGAGCCGCCGCTGTCGCTCCACCTGCAACAGCAACAACAACCACCGCACAGCCCCGGGCATTCCACCGCCGACGGCAGACAACAACAACAGCATCTGCAACAACAGGAGAGGCACAGTGGCTGGCACTGAAGAGAAATTTTTGTAAAACCCCGCCCCTAGGGCAATCTTTGAGCTTCGGTAAGCGTATGAAGAATAATATGAAGAATAATATGGCCTTTCGCATCTGGAGAAACAAAGGAAAACCTCGATGCGCTGCGAACCCCATCCTTCTTAGTTACAATAAATTTTTTAACGATGCGTGCAAATACTTTCTATTTTTGGGTTTTAAGGGTTATTCAGGTGGCAGGACAACTAGGCCTGAATCGGGCAAGGTTCTAGAATTTTCGACCCAATGGGATGGCTAACAATTGTAGCCAAATTGTTTATTCAAAAGCATTGGATGTCGGAAATAGGCGGGGACGAGACCCTGAGTACAACGGTATCAGAAGAATGGATAGAATTTAACAAAAAACTAAAATCCATTGAAAGCTTAAAGATTCCACTTTGGACAGTAGCATCACACAGCACACCACTAGAAATTCTTTGATTCGCGGATGCCTCTGAAATAGCATATGCTGCAGTTAGATATGGGAAGACACCGACGGGTATAGCTATAATTACCAGCAAAACGAAAGTAACTACAATCAAAAACAGGAAGACGTTGCCAAAATTAGAATTGTGTGCAGCACATCTACTAGCAAAATTACTAAATGTCGTTACATCTACAATACAAGTAAATGCAGAGATACACGCTTGAAGCGATTCTACAATTACTTTAGGATGGATTAGGAACAACAGAAATAAGGACAAATTCGTGCGAATGAGGATAGAACAAGTCAAAGAATTGGCACCTACTGCAACATGGAGACACGTAGGAACCAAAGAAAATCCAGCAGACTTAGGAACAAGGGGAATCACACCAGACAAATTAACAATATCTTAAATATGGTGGAATGGCCCAGACTGGTTGACAAAGGATCCAAAAGAGTGACCAACAGAAAGAGAAAACATGGTAAAAATTAATCTTCAAAAACAAAACACAGAAAACTTTCTAAACATATTAAAATTCAGTAGTTTTGAAAAATTAATTAGAATCATCGCGTACGTCAGACGATTTTTAAGCGTTTGCAATAAAAAGGGCAATCAAGGAAGACTATCAGCAAATGAACTAAGAGAAGCTAAACAATGATAGTTATATAACACCAGTATAGAGAAAAAATACAAATTGCCACAAAAAGTAAAATTGCACCTCTACATTCATTCCTCGATAATGGAGTTTTGAGAGTAGGCGGCAGATTACAATTCGCAGAGCTACAATACAATCAAAAGCATCCACTGATAATAAATAAATCGCATCTAGCAGACCTAATAATTGAAAAAGCACACTTGGAAACTCTTCACGAAGGTAATAGAATAACCGAAGCACAAATAAAAAAAATTATTTTGGATAAACGGACTAAAAAATTGTAACGATCCTTAAAGCTTCACCGGGCTAACTCGGTCGGCGTTGTGGGTTTCGTGCAACAAATTTATATTTTGCAGCACTTGCGAATAAATAAGAACTCAGATATATTTTCAATATTTCAATGCTGTGGTTTATTTGCGACTTCAATGCCGACTCTTAATTGTACAAGAAATGGTTATGTGAATTGATTATGCTGGTGTCTCCTGCTTGGTCTGGTCGTCGTCCTGCCGAATCGATCCTTGGTCGTCGGTTATAGTGTGGTCGTTCCGCCGGCTCTGGGGGGGGAAATCCTAGTAGTACAACTCCGGAATGTCTTGACGGGGTCCTGACAGACGCGAGGACAATTGGCTGGTGATCCTGGCAACGCGAGGATATCTAAACTGAACTAGGTCCTGACAGACGCGAGGACAATTGGCTGGTGATCCTGGCAACGCGAGGATATCTAAACTGAACTAGGTCCTGACAGACGCGAGGACAATTGGCTGGCAATACGAGGATAGCTAAACTAGGTCCTGACAGACGCGAGGACGATTGACTGATGATCCTGGCAACGCGAGGATATCTGAACTAGGTCCTGACAGACGCGAGGACAATTGGCTGGCAATACGAGGATATCTAAACTAGGTCCTGACAGACGCGAGGACGATTGACTGGTGATCCTGGCAACGCGAGGATATCTGAACTAGGTCCTGACAGGCGCGAGGACAATTGGCTGATAATACTAGGATATCTAAACTAGGTCCTGACAGACGCGAGGACGATTGACTGATGATCCTGGCAACGCGAGGATATCTGAACTAGGTCCTGACAGGTGCGAGGACAATTGGCTGATAATACTAGGATATCTAAACTAGGTCCTGACAGACGCGAGGACGATTGACTGAGGATCCTGGCAACGCGAGGATATCTGAACTAGGTCCTGACAGGCGCGAGGACAATTGGCTGATAATACTAGGATATCTAAACTAGGTCCTGACAGACGCGAGGACGATTGACTGAGGATCCTGGCAACGCGAGGATATCTGAACTAGGTCCTGACAGGCGCGAGGACAATTGGCTGATAATACTAGGATATCTAAACTAGGTCCTGACAGACGCGAGGACGATTGACTGATGATCCTGGCAACGCGAGGATATTCTAGCTAGGTCCTGACAGACGCGAGGATCTCTACCTTCGAAGTTCACTACTTCTCAAAGACTGACTCGCATCCGTGACTGCATGCCCTTTTATAGTTTGTGAGCCGAAAACTAACGGCACATGCACTCACCAGTCAATCATTTGCGAGCCGAAACTAACGGCACATGCACTCACCAGTCAATTGTTTGTGAGTCGAAAACTAACGGCACATGCGTTCACCAGTCAGTTGTTTGTGAGCCGAAAACTAACGGCACATCTGTCGCGAGCGTCGCTATAACGGTGACATGTTTCCAGAGGCGTCGCTGAGGGGGTTCAAACCGTCGCCATAACGGTGACGTGTTCCAGGGGCGTCGCTGAAGGGGGTTCAAATCGTGGGTCAACCCGTTGTTGTTGAGATAAGAACATGTATTTTGTGAGAAACAAATATGTTTCTCACACTCCCCTCTTTCTTCGGGAAGCGAATGAAAGTGAATGCCCGCGCAAGTATACACGTCATAAACGGTGGAAGGGGGTAAAAAGGGCAACTTCACTGCCGAAATGTATCAAAGAAAAATTGCATTTGTCCGCCAGAGCGGGGAATCGAACCGCGGCCTACGGTTTGCAATTTCGGTTGACCGGCTGCTCTCTGCACAGCGCCACGACAGACGGTCTCTTGCTGTATTGGTAATGGCAAACATAATGCAGTTGCTCTGTCTGCTGACGTCATGACACATGTGTACAGTGGGCCGATTCCTATGTTCCGTTGCTGAATTCACTTGTTTGTCTGGTTTTATATATATTTATATATGCTCATATAAATATATGTATTCCCCTCCTTTTTCGGGAATAAAATTGTGTGGGCGTGGTAGAGTTGTCACCATTATTAAAAAAAAAATTATTTTTATGTAAAAAAAAAAATCCTCGTATATATTTTTTTGTTTGTTGTCCGTTCGGGTGTGTTCGCCGTGTGTGGTGGGAGTAAAAAAAAATTTGGGTGTGGTAGGGTTGCCACCCAAAAAAAAAATTTTTTTTTTATCCAAATCCTTGTGCTTCGTGCATATGCCCATCGTGTAAAAAAAAAATTTTGGTGTGGTAGGGTTGCCACCAAAAAAATTTTTTTTTTTTTTAAACGAATCCTTGTGCTTCGTGCATGTTCCCGTCGTGTGAAAAAAAATTTTGATCGCAGGGTTGCCACAAAAAAAAAAAATTTAGTTGCTACTCTGACCTGCATTGTGTGGTTTCAGGTCTCCCACGTGTGCTCTTCGTACTTTCTTGTCCACCTGGGATTGTAATTTACAAATTACCGGTGATATGAAGTCCACGATCAGATATGGTCCTCCAAACCTGGGTGCCAATTTTGCCGCGAATCCGTCCGCTGCGTTGGACAGATGGTGCTCCTTCAACCACACCTGCTCTCCCACGATGGGTTTCCATGGTCTCCTGCGTAGATTGTAGTATCTGGCCTGGTCCTGTGCAACTTTCTCCAGGTTTCTGCGTACTATCTCGAAAATTTCCTTGAGTTTTCCAGCGTTTGCTCGGGGGTCTTGGGATGTTTGACCAGTGCCGATGGCTACCTCATCGTACAATGCCTGTGGCAATCGAGGTTCTCGACCCTGTGTTATAAACGCAGGGGTGTAGCCTGTCGATGCCGATACACTGGTGTTGACTGCCAAGGTGATCTCCGGCAATGCTTCATCCCAACACCGTTGATTTGTCCCCGCATATTGAGCTATCATCGTTTTTACGGTGCGATTTGCTCGTTCTGTTGGATTTTCCTGTGGTGTGTATGGTGCCGTATATTGATGTTTCACACCCAAATCCTGCAGGAAGTCCTTGAAAGCCTTGCTCGTAAACTGTGCGCCGTTGTCGGTGATGAGGACTTTTGGTACACCAAATCTTGCCAGTATTCTCTCCCTGAACGCCTTCTGTAGTGCTGCCGCCGTTGCACTACGCAACGGTATCAGTTCGGTCCACTTCGAAAATCGGTCTATAAACACTAACAATGTCGTATTTCCGTGTTTTGACCGTGGTAACGGACCTACGAAATCTGCGCACACCGTTGCCCATGGTTCCGCTGGAATCTGGGTTAGCATCTGGCCGGCTGCCTGTAACTGGTTCGGTTTGTATCGTTGACAGACCTCGCACCGTTGTACATAGTTGCGGACATCCCGGTGTAACCCTGGCCAATAGTATCGTGCCGCCACTCGAGCTATTGTTTTCCTTGTCCCTGTGTGTCCTGCTGCCACTGCGTCATGGTTTTCGTGCAATACCCGTTGCCTCTTCATCGTTGGTACGCATAGTTTCCATGATGGCACATCCTCATGCCCGGCTCGGTGAGGGATGTGTCTATATAGATTACCAGATTCCTCCAAGTAGTCTGGAAATTTTCTTGGGTCTTTGCCAATCTTGTGTAGCATCTTCTGTACCCATTTGCAGTCCGTGCCGCCGATATTTGCTGTTTCATTATGAGTATCGACTCGTGCGCAGATCACCTGTTCCAGTGGTTGCCTGGATAGCGCGTCTGCCACTACATTCAGCTTTCCTTTCCGATAAGCCACTTCGTAATCGTACTGCTGTAACTCGAACGCCCATCTGGCGATACGACCGGTGGGACTGTCGATCGAGTTTAACCATTTTAACGCCATGTGGTCCGTCACGACCGCGAAATGGTAACCCTCTAGGTATGGTCTCATCTTTTGAATTGCCCAGACGATGGCCAAGCATTCCTTCTCTGTTGCTGAATAGTTAATCTCGGGGCCGTGGAGTGTTCTACTGGCATATGCGATCACCCGCTCTCCCTCGCTGGATTCCTGCGTGAGTATGGCTCCTAATCCATAGTTGCTAGCATCAGTTTGCAATGTGAATTGCCGGCTGAAATCGGGACACGCCAAGACTGGTGCCTTTGTCAGCTTCTCCTTCACCATCTCGAACGCCTGTTGATGCTGCTCGCTCCATACCCACTTAACGCCTTTCTTCAATAATCCGTTGAGGGGATGTACCGTGTTCGAAAAATCAGGAACAAATCGCCTATACCAAGATGCCACTCCAAGATATTGTCGCAGCTCCTTGACATTCGTGGGTGGTTTTAATTGTGAAATTGCAGCCACTTTATCCGGGTCGGTGGATATTCCATGGTCGGTTACCAAGTGACCCAGATATTTTAATTCCTTTTTGAAGAAGTCGCACTTGTCGACGTTGATCTTCAAGTTTGCTGCCCGCAGTCGTCGAAACACGTCTTTTAAATTGGCCATGTGGTCCTCCAACGTTTTCCCCATGACAATGATGTCGTCCAGATATGCGAAAGCATGGGGCAACATTTCCGGTCCAATCACCCGATCCAACGCACGCTGGAACGTCGCCGGCGCTGAATGAAGTCCGAATGGCATGACTTTCCAATGGAATAATCCTCTGCCTGGGACGGTGAATGCGGTCAATGGTCGACTTGATTTTTCCATTGGGATTTGCCAATAGCCGTCTTTCAAATCGAGGCTCGTTATGTAGTGAGCTTCCCTCAGTTGATCCAAAATGTGGTGTACTCTGGGTAAAGGATATGCGTCCTTGACCGATCGACTGTTTAATTGCCGGAAGTCGACACACAGTCTCCATTTGCCCGTCTTTTTCTTGACCATCACTATCGGTGCGCTGTGTGGACTGTTAGAAGCCTCGATACATCCTTTGGCGAGCAGTTCGTCGATCTGCTTGTTGATCTCCTCCTGCATTCTTGGATTCTTCGGGAAATACCGTTGCTTGATCGGTCGGTCATCGTTCATCACAATTCGATGTTCCGTAATTGGAGATGTGCCGTTCATTACCGAGAATGCGGCTAATTCATGCCGAAGGAATTCATCCACAGCTGCATCTGGATGTAAGGGTTCGCCACGTTCCCTGTTGATACTTGGTGTCTCCTTCATGATTGGTTCTTCTTCTTGTGTTACTTGTTCTTGTGTTACTTGCTCATGTGTTGCTTGCTCCTGTGTTACTTGTTCTTGTGTTACTTGTTCTTGTGTTACTTGCTCTTGTGTTACTTGTTCTTGTGTTACTTGCTCTTGTACGTGTGCCGTGGTGACCACAGAGAGTCTCTCCTCTCGTCCTTTGGTGGTTTGTCGACGAGTCGGGATTCTGACTTCGATGCCGGCGCATTCAAAGATTGTTCCTATATTAGACAGAAAATCCCATCCCAGCACCAATTCGTCGATGACTCCTGGTAGGACTAATAGCGGCATCTCCACCTTTTTGTTTCCTAGTTTGATCTGTACCTCCACTTGTTCCGTCACGACACCCGTTCGGCCATCTGCCATTCGCACCTGTTTCTGTGTTGCTCCCAATTCAAATCCTTCTTCGCACAACGTCACTGACAACTGCTCGCTTATGAAACTGCTCGTTGCCCCCGTGTCGATGGTAGCGTTGTAGAGGTTTTTGCCGATTTGAACTGTTGCGGACAGGCGTTGGCCCTCGTCCTTCAACATGCCGATTAATTGTGTGGAGCCGCTTCTATCGGCATCCGCTCGCTCCTGGGCGCTGGATGCCGTCTGTCGTTTCCCTGTCGGCAACACTGAACTGTGCGAACCCCTATTCGTCCACATATCCAACAGAATAAAAGACTCGGGTTTTGACATTCTCTTGCCCAATGTCCTTCATTTCCACATCTTCTACATGCCTGTGTTGGGTTTGGAATATGCGTTGGCTGTCCCGTAAATGCTCTTGGTGTTGGTTGTGGTTGTGTCCTTGCGTTGTCTGTACAACGAGGACATGGGCCTCTGGTTTCTGTTGGCCTGGTGTCTTCTATGGCCATTAGTCTGGGACGGTTTACACGAGTTTGTTGCCGTAATTTCTCCCTGTCTCGCTCCAGCTCTTCAAACTCTTCCGCTAGTTGCATTAGCTCGATCAAACTGCCGTTCTGATATGGTCTTGCGAATGCTCGGAAGTCGGGGAGGCTGCTGTTGTATATCTTTTCCCGTTCCCTTTCCTTTGAAAGCCTTAAAGGCCTCATCAAAGTCTGCATCTCTACCATGAACTTCTTGAATGGTTCATCCATGCCCTGCTTTCTCCGAGCGACCTCCTCCGCCAGCTTTGAAAAGTAGTCTCTCGGCAAGAAATATTCCTGGAAGCTTATAGCGAACGATGTCCAGGTCCTCCAGTGCTCGTTATTCGCTATGTACCATTTGAGAGCCGTGCCTTTCAGGAGTTCTGGCATTGCTCGTGGGATCTGGTCCAGTTCTAAACCATAGGTTTCCGCTGACCATTCCACTTGTTCCAGAAATTCTAAGGGCTTTGAGGTGCCATCAAATTTGAAGCTCCATTCCCTCACTTGTTTGGCTACTGCTGCATAATCCCGTGTTGGATTCCTCTCCGTGTATTGCCGGTAATCGTGGTGCATGGTCGATGTGCTCTGTCGTTGCGATTCTTGGTGTTCTCGTCTCTGTTGTTGTTCCCGTCGCTGTGCTTCCGCGCTTATTGAAGCGACATCCATGCTCTCCAAATCTGCCATCAATGTGTTTTTTTCTGTCTTTTCCCTTGTAGTGGTAGTCTCCTTAAATGGAGATGCGCGGGTGTGTTTCTTGGCCAATGTATCTAGCCGTACGGAGTGGGACATCTGTCCTTCTTGCGTTTGGACCCATTCGCCGAAGTCCCTTCGCATCGCATCTACATTTCCGGTCAATAGGATCCCGAACTCGGTGCCATATTGCAGCAGTTCTTCTTTTTTCAGGTTGTAAACCCATGCTCGTACCATCTTGAAATCTATCTGTTCTATTATTCGCAAGACCCTGCAATTTGGGCGCCAGTTGTAACGATCCTTAAAGCTTCACCGGGCTAACTCGGTCGGCGTTGTGGGTTTCGTGCAACAAATTTATATTTTGCAGCACTTGCGAATAAATAAGAACTCAGATATATTTTCAATATTTCAATGCTGTGGTTTATTTGCGACTTCAATGCCGACTCTTAATTGTACAAGAAATGGTTATGTGAATTGATTATGCTGGTGTCTCCTGCTTGGTCTGGTCGTCGTCCTGCCGAATCGATCCTTGGTCGTCGGTTATAGTGTGGTCGTTCCGCCGGCTCTGGGGGGGGAAATCCTAGTAGTACAACTCCGGAATGTCTTGACGGGGTCCTGACAGACGCGAGGACAATTGGCTGGTGATCCTGGCAACGCGAGGATATCTAAACTGAACTAGGTCCTGACAGACGCGAGGACAATTGGCTGGTGATCCTGGCAACGCGAGGATATCTAAACTGAACTAGGTCCTGACAGACGCGAGGACAATTGGCTGGCAATACGAGGATAGCTAAACTAGGTCCTGACAGACGCGAGGACGATTGACTGATGATCCTGGCAACGCGAGGATATCTGAACTAGGTCCTGACAGACGCGAGGACAATTGGCTGGCAATACGAGGATATCTAAACTAGGTCCTGACAGACGCGAGGACGATTGACTGGTGATCCTGGCAACGCGAGGATATCTGAACTAGGTCCTGACAGGCGCGAGGACAATTGGCTGATAATACTAGGATATCTAAACTAGGTCCTGACAGACGCGAGGACGATTGACTGATGATCCTGGCAACGCGAGGATATCTGAACTAGGTCCTGACAGGTGCGAGGACAATTGGCTGATAATACTAGGATATCTAAACTAGGTCCTGACAGACGCGAGGACGATTGACTGAGGATCCTGGCAACGCGAGGATATCTGAACTAGGTCCTGACAGGCGCGAGGACAATTGGCTGATAATACTAGGATATCTAAACTAGGTCCTGACAGACGCGAGGACGATTGACTGAGGATCCTGGCAACGCGAGGATATCTGAACTAGGTCCTGACAGGCGCGAGGACAATTGGCTGATAATACTAGGATATCTAAACTAGGTCCTGACAGACGCGAGGACGATTGACTGATGATCCTGGCAACGCGAGGATATTCTAGCTAGGTCCTGACAGACGCGAGGATCTCTACCTTCGAAGTTCACTACTTCTCAAAGACTGACTCGCATCCGTGACTGCATGCCCTTTTATAGTTTGTGAGCCGAAAACTAACGGCACATGCACTCACCAGTCAATCATTTGCGAGCCGAAACTAACGGCACATGCACTCACCAGTCAATTGTTTGTGAGTCGAAAACTAACGGCACATGCGTTCACCAGTCAGTTGTTTGTGAGCCGAAAACTAACGGCACATCTGTCGCGAGCGTCGCTATAACGGTGACATGTTTCCAGAGGCGTCGCTGAGGGGGTTCAAACCGTCGCCATAACGGTGACGTGTTCCAGGGGCGTCGCTGAAGGGGGTTCAAATCGTGGGTCAACCCGTTGTTGTTGAGATAAGAACATGTATTTTGTGAGAAACAAATATGTTTCTCACAAAATTCAGTAAAGCGGATAATTCATCGATGCATAAAATGTACGAGCTATCGTCAATCGAACGCGGAACAATTAATGGGTCAGATTCCAGAGCCGAGAGTCACGATTTCACAACCATTCAGTCATACAGGAATAGACTATGCGGGACCAATAAATATGAGAGTCTCTAAAGGAAGAGGACAAAAGTCATACAAGGGATACATAGCGCTTTTTGTATGAAGCTGTAAGTGACCTAACTACAGAGGCATTTATAGCAGCACTTAAAAGATTTATAGTAAGGAAAGGAAAATGTCAACACTTGTATTCAGACAACGGCACTAATTTTGTGGGAGCAGAAAAAAAGTAGAACTCCGAATTTACTTAAGCTATTCAACATAACAGCATAGCTCCAATACTGGAAAAAGAAAGAATAGAATGGCATTTATTCCACCGGCAAGTCCTCACTTTGGAGGAATTTGAGAAGCTGGAGTTAAATCCGTAAAATATCATTTAAAAAGAATAATCGGAGACAGCACACTAACAAACGAGGAAATGAGCACTTTACTAGCACAAATTGAAGCTATAATGAACTCACGACCGTTATATCCAATAGACTCCAGCAATGAGTTCGATGACATCCTGACTCCAGGACATTTTCTCATCGGGAGACCAATGCTAGAGGTAACAGAGACTCAGAATCGATGGAAGCTAATATCCAAAATGAAAACACACTTTTGGCAGAAATGGAAAGACGAATATTTGGTCACCCTACAAAAACGAGTAAAATGGCAAAAGGAGTCATCAAACCTATAAATAGGAGAAATTATGTTAATAAAGCATGAAAATACAAGTCCTACCAAATGGCCACTTGGACGAATCGAAAAAACACACCCTGGAATAGATGGAAAGGTCAGAGTTGTCTCAATTAAAACTTAAAATGGTATAATAAAAAGACCAATCCACAAAATCTGTCCATTGAAAACCGATAAAGAAGAGAACAAAGTAGGCCACAGGACCGGATCAAGTACGTCAACAGCAGTAACCTTGTTAAGTTGTCTGCTTATTCTTACGTTAACAAACAACGTCGCCAGCTTTAACGAAACAAAACTGGAGCAAGTGCAGGTAACTCCAATCAACAAGGACGCAATGATATTTCTAGACGTTCAAGGAAAACTGAACACAATTTCACAAAGTGGTCTCAACTGAAAAGAGAAATAAATGCCATTAAAGAAAGACTACCAGCCAAACAAAGACTTCCAGGAGCATCAACAGGTACAGAGCTAAAGGAAATATATAACTTAATGGAAGCTCAAGCTATTATAATGGATAATCGACTAGTGATACATGCCGAGATTCCACTATTCAACCAGGAATCTGCAACTGTCTACCGACTTGTCCCAATTCCTATTGTAAAACATAAAAGGACAGTCATGGAGCAAATAAAGGCTGAATATAATATAAAACTTCAACCAGGATATCTTTACTTTGATATCAGCCACCCAGCTAGCGTCATGTAACTTGCAATCCAACAAACATCTACTATGCAAGGGAAATTAGGCCTGGAAGAGTGCAACTGATAGCTCCTGCGAGGTATCAACGTTAAAGCAAAATCTGGATCCAGATTGTGAATTCCAACAAATTGCACCAGAAGATATGTGGACACAACTGCAACCCCGAAACACTTGGCTATTAAAATCTTCACTGAGCCAGTTCTGGAATGGACCTGTGGAAATCAGCACAACAAGGTGAAACACATCACAGGACAAGGTATATTACGACTAGAAGAAGGATGCACAGCTCGCCTAGATAAACATCTGCTAACCGCATCTCAAGAGAATACAACGGAGGATGACGCTGAATATCTGGCAGCTCCCTTAATAAAATTAGTAAATAACATCCCACTTACTCAAATAAGACCAATAACAAATAAGTTGATTAACAATACAGAAGAAATTGATAAAATTAAAATATTAGTAGATGAACAAAAAAACAATAAATTTAAGCTAAGAGACATAGAATTTCACAATGTGACCGGACACACGTCTTTAACACTGATAATCATTGGAATAATAGCTTTGAGTATAATATAATATATGTAATAAGAAAATGTAAAACAAATAAGCAAAAAATTAATATATATTTCAGGTTACCAACAACTACCACTTAACAACGGCCCCCCGCAAAATGTTCATAAATGAACATACGGCTTGAACAGCCCTCGGGATGCGTTACAGATTTGGAGCACAAACCACTTGACCGGGTCACTACAGCGTAGAAATACCACATAGGTCACAATCCTGGCGCTCAGAAATAATAGACTACTGTGAGAACCTCTATGCTCAAAATAAATAAGAAATACACGCTTGTACGTAAGATCATATAAGAAAAGGATGCAAAGAAATGAGTCAAATATATAATATTACAACGCTAATCTATACAATAAGTAAAAAAGAGCCAAGTACACGTTAACACTATGGTAAACTTACTCTAAATAATAAGGAACAATAAGTAAGAAGTAGTATATAAGATCACATATATGTAATGATTAGAGTAAGCCAAAACATTGTCAACACTATATCGAACTATGTCTAATTAGTACATAAGATAACCTATAAAACCCCATACAATTCAATAAACGATGTCAGTTCTTAAAACAACGCGTGAGTGTTTTTAGTTAGGGATTGGCAAGCGTGCTTACACACTAGTTCCGAAGTTGCGACTAACATCGCGACAGAGTTCAAGTGCAGATATGCATACATATGGTCCTTCGAGCAATTTAGCTTATTGACTGCCACTTATGGTTCTGAATAACCTAGGAGAAATGAAACAAACGCTGACAAGTGAGAGGCGACGTGGGAATCTTGGGCCGAGAAAGCTGCGGCTCAAACTCTAAAAACGGTTCGGCGTAACCACAGAGAAGACGAGCAAACACTGGAAATGTGGAGAATTGTGAACCACGAAAAAAAAAAAAAAATTAGAAATAAAAACGGCAGAGTATGGAAGAGTTCTCAATAAAATTTGAAGAACTACTAAGGAAAACTCAGCAACAAGTTATACATAATACTTCAAAACCCATAAGTATTACCGATTACAAGGCACGTCAAATCAAAAAATTAGAGGAGTCGATCCAGAAACGGAAAGAGTTTTTAAAGGACTCTGCAGAGGAAGGTGCCGGACCTTTACCACTGACGATAGAAGACTACAACCTAAGGCGTGAAATGGGGTCAGAAGCACAAAAGCAGCCAAAGACGAAAAAGAGACGAGCCGGGAAGAGGATCCGAAGAAATAAGCAACGTAAGGAATTGCATACGCTTATTGCAATTACCACTGGAGCAACAAAAAAAAAACATATTCAAGAACTGAAAAATTTTTAAAATCAAAAATATTTTAAATAAAAATATATATATATACTTTGATTGATTTTTAATAAATAAATATAATAATGGTATACACACGAGAACAACTGAACGCAATAGAGGCGAGTCAGCCTGCAATTTATGAGCAGCTTAAACAATGGGACGAAAAAATAGTCCAAGACGAACGTCCTAATCTGAATTGGGCGACGAATGTTCAGGAACAATGGGAATTGTTCAAAACGCAGCACAAAATTTTGCAAGTAAACGAATCACTATTAGTAGGCGAATACTTTGTGAAGGGAGCATTCGAGAAAACTCAAGCTATTAATACGACTAAAGGAGCTTGTAAGAGGAGACGCGGCTCAATTGAATTCCAGTCAATGATGCAGAGCCATTCATTGCGAGCATTCTAATTAGAAAATTTGATCGGCAAGAACTACAGCAGTATGAAATCGTCTCTAATAAGACAAAGGAAATTCAGACTTTGGAAGATGTCATACAATTCCTGGAGAGACACTTACAAACAATCCAGGCGGCAAGACCAAAAAGCTACAAGGAAAACCCAAAAATAATGAGTACGACGGTAGATAATGCAGCCAGTACTGTAAAATTCCAGGGCACAACATCATTGACTGTGGAAAATTCAAGAGAATAGAGACAAGTGACAAATGGCAATTCGTTCGATCTGAAGGGATATGTTTTAGATGCCTCAATCACAAATACGGTCAATAAAGATATTGTCAAGAAAAATGTGGAAAATGCAGCGAAAGACATCACGAATTACTTCATTCCGAAAATGAAACGAAAACGACAATGACGACAAGGGCAGCCAAAACTACGTTGCTGGCTACAGCTCAAGTTGAGGTGTAATCATTAACAGGGGAATGGATCATTTGTCGTGCACTAGTTGACCAAGGATCACAGATCACCGTTATTTCCGAGGAAACAGCACAGACGCTTAACCTACGAAAGCAAAAGAAGCGAACAGAATTATATGGGCTTGGAGAAAATCTAGTTGGAGTTTCTAAGGCTGTAGTAAAATTGAGAATCAGACCAAGATTCTCAAGCGACGACAGTTCGATGCCGACGCAGTAGTCCTGACAAAGGTTGTAAGTCCACAGCCTACCCAGTCTTTCGAGTATGATAAAGATATTTGGAAGAATGAAGTGTTGGCAGATCCCACATTCAATAAGAGAAGTCGAATTGATATACTGATTGGAGGCGAGCTGCTAGCAGCAATTTTACCAAAAGGGTTGAAACAAGACGACATAGTAATAGGACAATGCACCAAACTCGGATGGATACTATCTGGAGCAGTTAAGATACCCGGAACGAAGCGGATTCATACAGTTAATTTAGAAAAGTTTTGGGAAATTGAAAAAGATCACAATCAAAAACATCAAATGATGATGAAATGTGCATGGAGCTATTAAAAGAATCAACACAGATTGATAACGATGGCAGATTTTTAGTAAAAATGCCATTTATTGAAGAAAACGAGTTGAGAGAGCAAATTTAGAGAAAATACTACTGAAAGACAGTAATCTAGGATACAGTACAACCAGTTTATGAAAGAGTATCAGGAAAACAATCACATGAGAGAAACAAGTAAAATTGGAGACGGGAATTATTATATACCACATCAACCAGTAATTAGAGAAGAAAGATTGACAACCAAACTGCGTGTTGTGTTCGATGCTTCAGCAAAAACGACTAATGGAAAAAGTTTGAATGACGTTCAACTTACGGGATCTCATATTCAAAAAACAAGTTTTGAGATAATGTTAAAATGAAGAAACTGGAAGTATGTAATGACCGCGGTTGAAAAAATGTACAGGCAGATAAAAGTAGCAGAAGAGGATCAAATGTATCTGAAAATCCTATGGAGAAATGGCACAAAAGAACCAGTTAAGGAATTCAAGCTAACAAGAGTAATGTATGGGACTACTTCGGCGCCGTTCTTAGCAACAATGTGCTTGGTGGAAATATCAGAAAGATGTACACAACCAATCATTAAAGAAATTATTAAAAACGATTTCTACATGGATGACATAATGGCAGGAGCTGAAAGCAAAGGGGAATGTGTCGACATTTACAAACACTTATCAAATGAGCTAGAAAACTATGGATTTCACCTGCGAAAAGGAACATCGAATGACAAATCAGTTACAACAACCTTATCTGGCCAAGTAACCGAGAAATTATTTGAAATAAATAACGAAGAAACAATAAAACACTGGGACTAAAATGGAATCCACAAGATGATCACTCCAGCTTCAGTATATGTAGTCTAACAGACACCAAATTAACAAAACGAACAATTTTATCAACGTTAGCTAGAATTTTCGACCGAATGGGATGGCTATCACCAATAACAATTGTAGCCAAATTGTTCATTCAAAAGCTTTGGATGTCGGAAATAGGCTGGGATGAGACACTGAGTACAACGGTATCAGAAGAATGGATAGAATTTAACAAAAAACTAAAATCCATTGAAAGCTTAAAGATTCCAATTTGGACAGTAGCATCACACAGCACACCACTAGAAATTCATGGATTCGCGGATGCCTCTGAAATAGCATATGCTGCAGTTATATATGGGAAGACACCGACGGGTATAGCTATAATTACCAGCAAAACGAAAGTAACTCCAATCAAAAACAGGAAGACGTTGCCAAAATTAGAATTGTGTGCAGCACATCTACTAGCAAAATTACTAAATGTCGTTACATCTACAATACAAGTAAATGCATAGATTCTACAATTACTTTAGGATGGATCAGGAACAACAGAAATAAGGACAAATTCGTGCGAATGAGGATAGAACAAGTCAATGAATTGGCACCTACTGCAACATGGAGACACGTAGGAACCAAAGAAAATCCAGCAGACTTAGGAACAAGGGGAATCACACCAGACAAATTAACAATATCTTAAATATGGTGGAATGGCCCAGACTGGTTGACAAAGGATCCAAAAGAGTGACCAACAGAAAGAGAAAACATGGTAAAAATTAATCTTCAAAAACAAAACACAGAAAACTTTCTAAACATATTGAAATTCAGTAGTTTGGAAAAATTAATTAGAATCATCGCAATATATAATTAGAATCAGGGCAATCAAGGAAGATTGTCAGCAAATGAACTAAGAGAAGCTAAACAATGATAGTTATATAACACCAGTATAGAGAAAAAATACAAATTGACACAAAAAGTAAAATTGCACCTCTACATTCATTCCTCGATAATGGAGTTTTGAGAGTAGGCGGCAGATTACAATTCGCAGATCTACAATACAATCAAAAGCATCCACTGATAATAAATAAATCGCATCTAGCAGACCTAATAATTGAAAAAGCACACTTGGAAACTCTTCACGGAGGTAATAGAATAACCGAAGCACAAATAAAAAAATTATTTTGGATAAACGGACTAAAAAATTCAGTAAAGCGGATAATTCATCGATGCATAAAATGTACGAGATATCGTCAATCGAACGCGGAACAATTAATGGGTCAGATTCCAGAGCCGAGAGTCACCATTTCACAACCATTCAGTCATACAGGAATAGACTATGCGGGACCAATAAGTATGAGAGTCTCTAAAGGAAGAGGACAAAAGTCATACATGGGATACATAGCGCTTTTTGTATGAAGCTGTAAGTGACCTAACTACAGAGGCATTTATAGCAGCACTTAAAAGATTCATAGCAAGGAAAGGAAAATGTCAACACTTGTATTCAGACAACGGCACTAATTTTGTGGGAGCAGAAAAAAAGTAGAACTCCGAATTTACTTAAGCTATTCAACATAACAGCATAGCTCCAATACTGAAAAAAGAAAGAATAGAATGGCATTTTATTCCGCCGGCAAGTCCTCACTTTGGAGGAATTTGGGAAGCTGGAGTTAAATCCGTAAAATATCATTTAAAAAGAATAATCGGAGACAGCACACTAACATACGAGGAAATGAGCACTTTACTAGCACAAATTGAAGCTATAATGAACTCACGACCGTTATATCCAATAGACTCCAGCAATGAGTTCGATGACATCCTGACTCCAGGAAATTTTCTCATCGGGAGACCAATTCTAGAGGTAACAGAGACTCAGATAGATACGAAGATGTTATTATTTATTTATTTATTTATTTATTTATTTATTTATTTATTTATTTATTTATTTATTTGTTTCCTAGTGTTACAAGTAGAGAGTTTACTTATAAATTATTACACTAGTCACTACATTGAATATTTTGAGTGTTGAAGTACAATATTATTGATATTAATGATAATTAAGGGTATTGACATGAATTCTCGTATCTTAACTCTAATGCTTTCGTATTTTAAATTGAATTAAATTAAATTATGTTAAATTATATTATATTGATTCTTTAGTTATTTAATTGATTTGTAGGTGTTTAGTAAGTCTGTCTCTAAAATGTGTTGTGTTAACGGTTGCTTTTATGGTTTGCGGTAGATCATTCCACAAGCGAACAGCGTTGATATAGAAATGTTTCTCAGATGCAGTAAGCTTACAACGATAAGGGAGGAGGTTTCTAGTCCTTCTGGAGAATGCGAATTTGAATTTGTCATATAGGTAAGCTGGCTCATTAGTCACTAGAACTTTATGGGTAAAGATTAATATCCTAAATTTTATAAATGCCATCAGTGACATGTTAAATATTTTATTTGAAAAATTTGTTATGTGTTGGCCCCTCTTGACATCGAACACATACCTTGCAATGCTGTTAAAGGCCACATTTAGTTTTCGTTGGGTGCATGCATCAGTAAAGCCGAATACCTCGATCCCATAGAAAAGTGACGGTATTAAATAGCTTTTGGCGATTAGGAGTTTAATCTTCACTGGAAGAATTCTCTGTGTCAGATAGAGTTGTCTTAAAAGAGCAAAGGATCTGCCTACTGCCTTATTAACGTGATTATTCCATGTTAGGTTTCGATTCAACGTAATCCCAAGATTAGTGACTTGATCCACATACTCGATTGGTGTGTTGTCAATAATTAATCTTGGTAAGCTTTCAGTGTCTAACATATTTTTGTAAATGACCATACATTTCGATTTCGAAGGGTTAATTGCCAAACCGTTCAACTTGGACCATTCATTGACCGCACTAATGTCCGTATTGCAGATCTTTATAAGTTTATTTATATTATCTAACCTATCACTAACATATAGCTGAACGTCATCTGCGTACATATGTAAGTTACAATACGATACATAACAAGGGAGATCATTTATATACATCGAGAACAGCAACGGACCTAAAATTGATCCTTGGGGTACACCTCGTTTAATTGACAGAAAAGACGATAAACTAGAAGACGTAACAACTGCCTGACGGCGATCACAGAGATATGAATTGACTAACTTTGTTGCACTAGTACTAAATTTAAATAGTCTTTGAAGTTTATTGCACAGTATCCTATGATTGACAGTATCAAAAGCTTTGCTGAAATCAAGGAGCGTAATTAAAGAAACAAAGCTGTCATCCATCTTACTCCATATGTCCTCTACGACCTTACATACTGCGGAAGTACAGCTTCTGCTTTTCCGGAACCCAGATTGCTTGTTAGTTAGCAGAGAGTAAGTTGACACATAACTTAAAATCTGACCCGCCATGATCTGCTCAAAAGCCTTAGATAAGAATGGTAAGATTGACACCGGTCTATATTCATTATTTCCTTTTGGGATGGGAATGATTTTGGCCAATTTCCAATCGCAAGGAAACAGCGAAATTGTCAGAGCCGTATTAAAAATATGTGTAATATGGTTTACTATGTTTGGGAGCAAAATTTTGAGAAACTTAGGGTTTATTTCGTCGAGACCGACAGCATTTGACTTAACTTTACGGAAAGATTCTATAACAGCAATTTGATTTACACAGGCAAAACTAAAGCTATTATCACAGTTCAGATCAGGACCAGGACTCAGGTACAAAGTATCATCCGCTTCGGGAACTGTCAAGTTAACAAAGTCACTGTTTAGTTTATTTAAGTCTACCTCAACCTTAATGGACTCGTTTTTATTTTTACCTATACCCAATTGCTTTATTTCCCTCCATTTTTTAGTTGAGGAAACCGCTCGATTGAATTTATCCGTGTAGTAACAGCGTTTTGACGAGGCAATTGCCTTCCTAACTCGTGCTCTTAATCGCTTATATTGTGTACCATGGATAGAAGTTTTATAACGTTTCCATTTCGCATAAGCCTCATCACGAGATTTTATGATACTTTTAATATAGTCATTAAACCATGCTTGTTGTTCAGGCCTAATAGTTTTTTGTCTGAGTGGTACAAAAGCATCAAATAAAGTCAAAATTTTGCGATTGAGAAGATCGAGTTTCGAGTCAACGGTTGGCATCAAATAAATCTCGTCAAAATTTACTCTATCACATTCCATGTTAAGCAAGCCTAAGTCAATTCTACTAAAATCTCTAAAAACAAACGAGTAATTGTTGCTGTCAATAGAAATGTCATAAGTCATGAAAATCAGATCATGTTTGGAATAGACAGGTGCCGAGATCTGATCAAAAAGAATCGATTTGTTCACGTCATTTACAAAAAATACGTCTAGTAGGGTATCCCGAGTACTTGAAAAATGAGTTGGCTCAGTTTCGTTGACTAGATTCAATCCAAGTGAATTCATTTCATCAACAAGATGTCGCTCTATCAACATGTTACTGTTCAGATCGCCTGTCAAGATAATGTTACAATATCTTATTGATATGTCAGATATTACATTAATTAAATCTGAATATTCCGTATTTTTATTCGGTCTATATACGCATCCTATGAGCGTTTTATTGGATTCAGATTTAGATTCCAGTCCCAGAAATAGATATTCAATTGCGCTATCAATAGGATGCTTGCAAATTATCTTACATTTAATATTATTTTTTACATACATCGCCACACCGCCCCCATGGCCAGCACGATCAGAACGAAACAAATGAAAGCCTGGACACAATACTGACATACTGTTAACATTGGACGTAAACCACGTTTCGGACACACAAACAATATCTACATTTGAATCGACAAACATAAACCTGAATTCGTCCATCTTTTTGGCCAAACTTTGAGCATTTATATGACATATATTTAGACCACTCTTTTGATTGCTCAGCACTCTGATTAACGTTCGACTGTCCGCTGTGGATCTATTACTTAAATTATTAGACATATTAACTCATTACTAACAACCGTCTGCACAAACATTCTACAATTAACTAATATAAGCTGACACCTACACACCAAATAAAATATATATGACAATTTTAAATTAAAAATGAAATAAAAGTTAGATATTATTAAATAACTAAGAATAAAATAACTAGCGAAAGTAATGATCATTATTAGATGACTGTTGCTGGGCTATGCCATCAGCTGTAGCGCCTTCGAAAGAGAGTTGACCGATGGGCAGCGAGTTCTGCTGATCAATCAAAGATAAGCGCTGCTTATCTAAAACAGCTAAGAGCTTGTTGGTACTCTCAATGACCATCGGACTGTCGTTCTCTCTTAATTTTACATGCACGAGACCACGTCGTGTAAAAACTGCGGTCAACTGCTTATGCTTTTTCTGCCTCATTGCCTCTCTAAAAATCTCATAATTCTCTTTGGTTAGGTGTTCGTTGACAAAGAATGCAGCTTCAGAGTCAAAGCCTAGCATGAGCAGACTCAGTTGTTTTTTTGTTTCTCTGCGATGCTGTCCGATTGCACGCAGAATATTTACTTTATCCCCCACGTGCTCAAGTTTAATTAGTATGACTGGGTCAACGGTGGAATGTGCCGCATTTTTTCGTCGGACCCTGAACATTTCGCGTACGCTCGGAACTGGAGTCACCTTTAGTGCGGAACACAACGCAATTAAACATAGCGCTAAAATCTTCACCCTCAAGGTACGGAACACCATGTATACGAAGATCGTTCGAGACGCTGTTATTTAACTGCATCGCGATCTTCGCTTCTAGCTGGCCCACCTGCTCCCGAAGTGCCCGTATGGATCCACTCTCGCTTTCCAGTTTCTGGACCCGCTGACTAAGGCCCAGCAACTCCGTAGAAAGAGCACCGAGCTTGGCATCCAGTGCAGTCATCATGCGACTTTCAGTCTCCCGCATTTTGGTCTCAAAAAGATCAGCCTGCTCTGCAAACCGCTTGTTGATGGCCTCTATGACCTTTGATGACGGAGCTGCATCGACGGTTTTGCCTGTCTTCATGTCGGGCTGAGTGTTCTCCCGTTGGCGCTTGGGACCAGGTGCCATTCCGTGAGTTGCGTGCAGAGTGTTTATTGTTGTGATTTCGTTTTGAGTGTTATTATTTGGTTTGGTCTATTTTATGTGTATTGGTATGTATGAGTTTTGAGTGATTTTTGATTATTGAGTGTTTATTGTTGACGTGCTTTGTCTGTAAACCGTAGTTGAGTGGGAAAATTTTGTGGTTGCTTTGTCTATGATTTTTTAGTGTATGTGTGTATGTGTTTTAAACTTGTTTGTTGGAGGTAAAATTCAGGTTAATTTATGCACTGCGCCCGATATTAACATTTAATTCGGAAACAGAACCGTTCTTTGCTGTTAGGAACCGTTTTTGGTTAATTCTTATATGAAAATGCGCGAATAAAACGATTTATTAAGTGAAGCGATTTATTGAAGCCAGTTTTAATGCATAGTTGCCAATCGATGGAAGCTAATATCCAAAATGAAAACACACTTTTGGCAGAAATGGAAAGACGAATATTTGGTCACCCTACAAAAACGAGTAAAATGGCAAAAGGAGTCATCAAACCTATAAATAGGAGAAATTATGTTAATAAAGCATGAAATTACAAGTCCTACCAAATGGCCACTTGGACGAATCGAAAAAACACACCCTGGAATAGATGGAAAGGTCAGAGTTGTCTCAATTAAAACTTAAAATGGTATAATAAAAAGACCAATCCACAAAATCTGTCCATTGAAAACCGATAAAGAAGAGAACAAAGTAGGCCACAGGACCGGATCAAGTACGTCAACAGCAGTAACCTTGTTAAGCTGTCTGCTTATTCTTACGTTAACAAACAACGTCGCCAGCTTTAACGAAACAAAACTGGAGCAAGTGCAGGTAACTCCAATCAACAAGGACGCAATGATATTTCTAGACGTTCAAGGAAAACTGGACACAATTTCACAAAGTGGTCTCAACTGAAAAGAGAAATAAATGCCATTAAAGAAAGACTACCAGCCAAACAAAGACTTCCAGGAGCATCAACAGGTACAGAGCTAAAGGAAATATATAACTTAATGGAAGCTCAAGCTATTATAATGGATAATCGACTAGTGATACATGCCGAGATTCCAGTATTCAACCAGGAATCTGCAACTGTCTACTGACTTGTCCCAATTCCTATTGTAAAACATAAAAGGACAGTCATGGAGCAAATAAAGGCTGAATATAATATAAAACTTCAACCAGGATATCTTTACTTTGATATCAGCCACCCAGCTAGCGTCATGTAACTTGCAATCCAACAAACATCTACTATGCAAGGGAAATTAGGCCTGGAAGAGTGCAACTGATAGCTCCTGCGAGGTATCAACGTTAAAGCAAAATCTGGATCCAGATTGTGAATTCCAACAAATTGCACCAGAAGATATGTGGACACAACTGCAACCCCGAAACACTTGGCTATTAAAATCTTCACTGAGCCAGTTCTGGAATGGACCTGTGGAAATCAGCACAACAAGGTGAAACACATCACAGGACAAGGTATATTACGACTAGAAGAAGGATGCACAGCTCGCCTAGATAAACATCTGCTAACCGCATCTCAAGAGAATACAACGGAGGATGACGCTGAATATCTGGCAGCTCCCATAATAAAATTAGCAAATAACATCCCACTTACTCAAATAAGACCAATAACAAATAAGTTGATTAACAATACAGAAGAAATTGATAAAATTAAAATATTAGTAGATGAACAAAAAAACAATAAATTTAAGCTAAGAGACATAGAATTTCACAATGTGACCGGACACACGTCTTTAACACTGATAATCATTGGAATAATAGCTATGAGTATAATATAATATATGTAATAAGAAAATGTAAAACAAATAAGCAAAAAATTAATATATATTTCAGGTTACCAACAACTACCACTTAACAACGGCCCCCCGCAAAATGTTCATAAATGAACATACGGCTTGAACAGCCCTCGGGATGCGTTAAAGATTTGGAGCACAAACCACTTGACCGGGTCACTACAGCGTAGAAATACCACATAGGTCACAATCCTGGCGCTCAGAAATAATAGACTACTGTGAGAACCTCTATGCTCAAAATAAATAAGAAATACACGCTTGTACGTAAGATCATATAAGAAAAGGATGCAAAGAAATGAGTCAAATATATAATATTACAACGCTAATCTATACAATAAGTAAAAAAGAGCCAAGTACACGTTAACACTATGGTAAACTCACTCTAAATAATAAGGAACAATAAGTAAGAAGGAGTCAAACATACTTTAACACCATGTCTACTATATCCTAATAGTATATAAGATCACATATATATAATGATTAGAGTAAGCCAAAACATTGTCAACACTATATCGAACTCTGTCTAATTAGTGCATAAGATAACCTATAAAACCCCATACAATTCAATAAACGATGTCAGTTCTTAAACCAACGCGTGAGTGTTTTTAGTTAGGGATTGGCAAGCGTGCTTACACACTAGTTCCGAAGTTGCGACTATCATCGCGATAGAGTTCAAGTGCAGATTTGCATGCATATATATATGTATTTTTTTCCCAGCACTGGCGTACACTCAGAAAAAAATGCCATATTAAAATTAGGTACGACCGTACTTGAATTTATACCATTTTGATCATAAAATTTTAAGATTGTTGTGTACTAAAAATTTTAAATTAAGTATGAATCGATCACAAATTTAAAATTTTTAATGATTTTCCTTTATTATGGCAGCTGTCCGAAATAGTAGTCAGATTGTAACCAAACTTAGTCACGGCAAATATATAATCCGTGAGTCTCGTTAATATGCCTCCAAAAATAACTGAGTTATTTGTACTAAACTAGTTTAAGATTATTTTGTACTTTAAACAGTTTTTTCCAAGATCGAAAGTAAGTTAAAAATGAGAACTTTTCGAACTTAAATCAAGTACATTTTGGATTATTTCTCTTTCATTGTCGCACCTAAGAATTCTCCAGTGGTTCTAGCGACGCAAATATGACGTTTGGCTTGGATCGCTAGTGAAATCAGCACCTATTTCGAAAGGTCGCTAACCAAGAAAATACACCATTATTAAATGGTATTTAACTTTGGTATTTTTCTCTTTTTTAGTATACATACTAGAGTATGTCTTAAGATTAGAATTAATTGTTTATGAAAATTTTTTGTACTTGAAACAAGTACATTTTTTGATAAATTTTAGATTTTTGGGTTCTTAAACTAGCATGTATTGAAACTTTGCATACTTGAATTAGTCTCAAAACGTACTTAAAGTATCCTGAAATAATCTCATTTTAAGATTTCCGTACTTGCGAAAACCGAACTTGAATTAAGATTTTTGTACTCAATGTTCTCGGCTTTATTTGATCGGCAGCTAATTAGCTAAGCACGACACTAATTAAGTCAAAGCGTGGGCGTCGAGAGATAAGAACGGTTAAATCGTATGATTCTGCCGAACTTATCCAAGGTGACATAAGGGAGCCGATAGGGCACTCGGAATTCCAATTAGCAAAACAATGCATAAGAGAAAGAAACTTATGTAATATTAAAGTTCCAATTAAAACATTTTCAACACGTTTTCTTTAGTTCAGTGTCTTTATGCAATTAATTTCAACTTAAAGGCTGAGAAGCAGCGACATTGCAGCCGTTTAACATATTGTATATAAGAGTAAATATGTAAAGCAACGGAAACGTTGCTATCGGTCTGAGAGTGTTGTGCATGCACATATATATATACATAGCGGTCAAGCATGGGAACCATGCTGACTCGGCTATTTAAGCGGTCGCCGTTATCAAGAGCGTGTTGCTGCCTTAGTTATGCTTAGGCAGCCAAAGTGTTGCTGCCCAAGATATATGTAATATTCTTTAATATACATATGTGTACATGCTACATCTCCCTCCTTTTAAAAAATAACGTTATTGGGTGTAGTTATTTTAATCTTTATTATTATTACTATTTTTTTTGTAATTTTAATGTATTTTTTTGATTTTTGTTTTAATATTATTTTTATATCTAGTAAATGTAAATATGTATATGAGAAAAAAAAAATGTTGTCTCTTTTTGTTTAAAATTCTTTCTTATTTAATTTCTGTTTTTCTTTTATTATTGTCATTTTATTATTTGTTCGCACATTTATTTATATTTTTTTTTATATGAAAATTTTCAATTTAAGTATTATAAACTTTTAACCTATCTTTATGTAGCTTTTGTTTTTTTTTTTTAGTAACTCTAATTACTCTATTGTCGTTATCGTGTATTTTAATACCCGTTACTTATAAAAAATAAGTATAAGGGTATATTGTGTTCGTTGGAATGTATGTAACAGGGTGAAGGAGGCATCTCCGACCCAATAAAGTAAATATATTCTTGGTCAGCATCAACAGCCGAGTCGATATAGCCATGTGTGTCTGTCCGTTCGTCCGTCTGTCCGTCTGTGTGAGCGCCTAGATCTCAGAGACCATAAGAGATAGAGTAAACAAACTTTCACACGCAGATCACAAATGCGTTGGAGCAATTAACACTTACAATTTTACATATAATTGGTTTGTTGTGGTTGTTGGCGCAGATCAGCGCATTGAATTATAAATACCATGAAGTCTAGTGTAATTTTGGTTTAGGGCGAAGCGAGAGCATTATAAAGCTTTCGTTGATCGCTTTGAGAGCGAATTCGCCTCGCTTCGCCACCATATGTTAGAGCTAGGCCTAAGAACATTGAAGTTGTCAGTTGTCGAATTATATTGAACGAACACGAATCGCTGCTCTTTTTGATCTTTTTCGCAATCGCTTTAAAGCCACCAAACTTTCGTTTCTCGAAAAATAAATAAATTAAATAAAAGCATTTAATTTTTCATGGCGCCCCCGGGTGTATTATTTATTTTTCGAGAAACGAAAGTTTGGTGGCTTTAAAGCGATTGCGAAAAAGATCAAAAAGAGCAGCGATTCGTGTTCGTTCAATATAATTCGACAACTGACAACTTCAATGTTCTTAGGCCTAGCTCTAACATATGGTGGCGAAGCGAGGCGAATTCGCTCTCAAAGCGATCAACGAAAGCTTTATTATGCTCTCGCTTCGCCCTAAACCTAAATTACACTAGACTTCATGGTATTTATAATTCAATGCGCTGATCTGCGCCAACACCGGCCCCCATGAAGCGCTGTGGGCTTCATCAAACAGGCAGCCGCGCCAGCTTGTGGATTGGCCTCTTAAACGTCCCTCCATTGGACGTCCTAATGTCGACGACCCGCACGATGCCGTCCCCTCCTCTGTGGACCGCCGTTATTCTGCCGACCAGCCAATTCTGGGGCGGCAGGTTGTCCTCGGCGACGACCACCAGCTCTCCAAGGGCGACGTCTGGCAGGCGGTGATGCCACTTGGTCCGTGCTTGCAGTTCCAGGACATACTCCTTGGACCATCGCCGCCAGAACTGTCGCTTGACCGACGAGACAGCTCGCCATCGATTTAAGCAGGTCAGGCCCTGCTGGTCCGGGGCCCGCTCTGCTGTCATTGCTGCTAGTGGTCCTCCCACTAGCAGGTGGCCCGGAGTTAGTGCCTCGCCGTCGCTGGGGTCGTCGCTGAGTGCTCCTATTGGCCGTGAGTTTAGCACCGCTTCCACTGCCACCAGCGTTGTCTGCAACTCCTCTGCTGTCAGCAACAGGCAGCCTACCGTCCGTAGGAGTAGGTGCTTTGCAGACTTCACACCTGCCTCCCACAGACCCCCGAAGTGCGGAGCTCTTGGCGGTATGAACGCAAATTCGCATCCGCTTCTTGATGCGAATTCGCGAATTGCGTCCGCCTCCTCCTCGATTTGAGTCCGCAACTCCCGAAACTGGCGACTTGCTCCGACGAAGTTCGCCGCGTTGTCGCAATGAACGGTCTGCGGGACTCCTCGACGGCCGACGAACCTTTGAAAAGCCATTAAAAACGTGTTAGTGGATAAGTCGGAAACTAATTCCAAGTGCACCGCTTTGGAGGCGAAGCAAACAAAAAGTGCGATATACGACTTATACGTAGGCTTTCCACGCATTCGAAAGGTCGTGCTAATTGGGCGACTTGCTCCGACGAAGTTCGCCGCGTTGTCGCAATGAACGGTCTGCGGGACTCCTCGACGGCCGACGAACCTTTGAAAAGCCATTAAAAACGTGTTAGTGGATAAGTCGGAAACTAATTCCAAGTGCACCGCTTTGGAGGCGAAGCAAACAAAAAGTGCGATATACGACTTATACGTAGGCTTTCCACGCATTCGAAAGGTCGTGCTAATTGGGCCACAAAAATCAACACCACATATAGAAAATGGGCGGAGTGCTCGGAGTCGATCTGCTGGCAAATTACCCATTATTTGGGTTAGCAGACGAGGCTTGCATTTAAAGCAAGGGATACAAGATCTCACTGTCTGGCGACAGACCTCTTGAGCATTAACGAGCCAAATTCGCTCACGAAGAATACTCACGAGCGCTCTCGGGCCAGCATGACAATTCGTTAAATGCAGGTATCTAATATAGCTTCTAGCAAATTGCGAGCTTTTAGGGAGTAGCATCGGAAACTTGGCATCATATGAAAGAGGAGCATTTGCAAGTCGTCCCCCCACTCGCATCAACGTAAAGGAGCACCAAGATCCATTATACTCATGTATAAATGGATTGAGACGCTGCAGGCTATGGCCCACACGCGTGCCCTTTCGAACCCTTTCTATGTCATCTTTAAACTCAAATTGTTGGATGACTTCAACTATTTTCTCAAAGGCTTCTTTTCTCTCTAATGCCGTAGGAATATTTTCAAATATCTGTCTTTTATTTTTACATATTTTTATAAAACGGAAGACATAAGCGAACACTCTAAGCAGTCTAGCATGCGATGAATAACTATCGATAGTTTCCAAGAGATCCGGTCGGTCTACCATAGCTGTCAGTCCGACAGCTGTTTTACGTACTTCCAAAGTACGCATCTCGTCTGTAATCAGATGCTGGTTAACCGGCCAGGAGTCTCTTGACTCCTTCAAAAATGAAGGCCCATCGAACCAAATAGACGATAGCAATTCGTCAACATCGCAGCCTCTCGAAACGATATCTGCTGGGCTCTGCTTTGTCGGTACATGGCGCCATTCAGCGTTTTCTGTCCACTCTTGGATTTCAGCCACACGATTCGACACAAATGTTGCTAAGGACGAAGGATGTGACTTGATCCAATGAAGTGTAACTTCAGAATCAGACCAAAGAAGAGTCCGTTCAATTGGTAATCGTATAAGATTTCTGATTCGGTGACAGAGATCTGCGAGAAGGTGAGCCGCGCACAACTCAAGTCTAGGAAGAGTCTTAGTCTTGAGGGGGGATTTAGATGGATTTAGATGTCAACAAGGAGACACGATAACCTTCTGTAGTATTAATGCGTATATATACACATGCGCCAAACGCTCGCATTGATGCGTCGGCAAAGCCATGTATCTCAATCGGTGAAGTTGGCTCTGTAAAGACATATCGTGGTATTTTGATTCTTTGCAACTGAATCAAAGTTGATTTCAATTGCTGCCACGAGTTATCCAAGCTCATAGGAATTGATTCATCCCAATCCAGCCTTTGTAGCCAGAGCTCTTGGAGCAACATCTTTGCCTTGATAATCAGAGGGCTTAACAGGCTGAGCGGATCAAATAACCGCGATGACACCGACCCATGAATGAATCGTCTATCTTAAATTGAAAGACATCTTCATTTGGCAACCACAGCACGCCTAGTGTTTTGGTTGTGTCAGACTCTGAGATCGTTATCGGCTTAGCTGCATTGGTTGCGGAGAACTCAGGAGCATTCGAAAACCATTTGGTTAACTCGAAACCTGCGCCTAGAAGGATTTGCGCTACTTCAGATTTAATTATCTGAAGGTTCTCTACGCATGCAGCACCAGTTAATAAATCATCAACGTAAAAATCGTGCCTGATAACGTCAGCAGCTTTTGGGTGTGACAACTCAATCATGTCACTTAGCTTTGTTAAACACCGTATTGTCAAAAATGGGGCTGGCGCAGTGCCATACGTTACAGTGTTTAACCTGAAGGACCTCAAAGAATCTGATGGGTTCTTTCGCCACACTATGAGCTGAAAGTTTCGATCTTATTCATGCATCATGACTTGCCTGTACATCTTTTTGATGTCAGCTGTCAGAGCATACTTGTGTAGGCGAAATCTAAGCAGAGTCGAATACAGCTCCTCTTGAATAGTCGGTCCAACCATCAAAAGATCATTCAATGCAACTTGAGACGAAGTTCGACAAGATGCATCAAAAACGACGCGTAACTTCGTCGACGTGCTCTGTGGTCTTAGGACACACTGGTGCGGAATGAAATAGTGAGGAGTACTTGGAATTTGAGTGTCTATTTCAGACATATGGCCAAGGGAAACATATTCTTCGATAAAGTGGCTCTCACATAACTGGTGTTCAACTGTTTGAACTTTTTTAAGTGACGGCAATTCTTCCAATGACCAAAACTTCTGCAATGTTGTGTCTATCGAGGTATATGTTTCTTCCTGACAAGTTAGGTTTACTACCTGAGCCGTTTTGGGACCTGTCGGCGTATAACGCCCTGAGACAATCCAACCAACCAGAGTTTTTTGCAGAATTGGACAATTTGGACCTTGTTTAATTTGACCGACAGAGAGAAGTTCAAAGAACGTCTCAGCTCCGATGAGCATGTCGATCTTCTGTGGCTTGTGGAAATATGGATCCGCCAATTGCAGGTTTTCAGGGATTTTCCAACCGTGTGGTCAGGCTGATAACCAGAAATGGTTTTCAAGACCCACAGGTCTAATGAAAACTCACTGCAATTGACTCGCAACTTCACCACTGTGTGTATCTTGCTCTTTACTTGTGTATTGCATTGAGCAATTCCAAGTAAATTGATACTAGCCTCGTCTCGACGCAGTTGCAATCGTTGAGCTAGCTCGTCTGTTACGCAATTAATTTGCGATCCAGAATCAAGCAGAGCCCTGGCTAAAACGAAATCGCCACTTTTCGTTTTAACACTAACGATTGCTGTAGCTAGGATCACATTATCTGACACATTCGCATGCATGGACGCATGTGAAGTCGATGGATGATCCTGGGGGAGTCAGAGGATGATGGTAACGCTCGAGTGTTAGAAACAGCAGAGTATCTATGCAACAGGGTATGGTGCGAACGATTGCATACTCTGCACTTCTTTGCCTTGCATTTGGCAACTGAGTGTCCCTTCCGAAGGCAATTGATACATAATCACGTCGCCTTGGCGAATTCAAATCGCTGCAGCACTGGCTGCGCGGCACATGTGGAACAATTCAATATTGAATGCTCTTCGGAATTACAGAAAACACATTGAGGGGACACCTGATTGTTTCTAACACTGGCCACAGAACAGGAAAACGAACTTCGATTATGGTTTTTAGAAACAGCCTTAGACTCTGTCTTAGAGGATTCGGACGATAATCTCGCTGAAGCTTCATCGGACAGATTCTGGAATCTAAGATTAAGGACTGCTTCGCAATCACTCCACATTGGAATGCTGGCATAATCGAGTTGATCCTTCCATTTTTGTTTGGTCATTGGGTCAACATTTTTCATAACTAGATGAATGAGAATTGCATTGCAAATCTTTTTGTCATCACCTATCGAGAGAAGTGAGCCATATATGGCAGACACCGTGTCGATCATTGAACGTAAAGCTGCAGCAGAAGGCCGCTCAATCTTTGGCAAGTCAAAGAGAGCTGAAATATTCTCATTGAATATTTGACATTCATTGTCATAAACCTTCTTCAAGCTTTCTAGTGCCTTTATATAATTGCCCTCGGTGACTTGAAACGCTTTAATAGTGCCCAAAGCTGCACCAGAGAGACACGATATTAAATAATTGTACTTCTCAATCGGTTCGATCGGTTATCAACCAGTTTTGTAAATAGGCCTATAAAATTCTTGAACTCAGAGTATTTCCCACTAAACTTCGGAAGTGTAAGGTGCGGAAGACATGTGTGTGGAGTTGAAGCAGCGATGACTGCCTTCGGTTTAGGACTGAGCCCCTGTATGACGGACCGTAAACGAGCTTTAGTCGTTATGCAGAGCTCTTCCAGCTCCATCCTATATTCATTGTCCGGATCAAAAACTTCTACTCGAGTTTGATATCTTAAAGCGTTATCTATATGTGAGGCTAACATTTCTAGTCTACATTCTAATTCTGTAGCGTCAAGGTTTAAATTTCCCTGATCAATTTGGTCATGTAAACGAAGTATGCTTTTAACGCACACATGTCGTTTCTTTTTTGCATCATCGTAAGTCTCCTTAGTGTTTGCCATTTCGATAATTAAATTCGATTATCTTGCAAAATAAAATAACTCGAAATTATTATTTGATTAAATAATTATTAACTTTAATTAGTATCGAAATTTAATTTATTTAAATTTATTATTCGATAAATTATTTTTAAATTGAACAACAATCGAATTTATTACTTGAATAATTAACCGAACAAAAAAATCGAATTTATTATTCGACTTATTAATTTTGAAATTAATTTATTAATAATTAATAAAAAAATCAATAATTTATTCAATTACAATCGAGTATAAGATTGATAGCACTCGCTTGAAATTTAAATTTGAAAAAGAAGCGAAAAACGAAGCGAATGCTATCAAATGACAAACGACTTTCAAAAACTAATATGCCTGACCAATGTAGGGGAGCGAGCGTCTCTTGACCAAAGCGCGCCAACGAAATTGCACACGTCACCAACAGCACAGCGGCCGCTAAGCATAAACGAAAACGAAAACGAAAGTAGCGGGCTGCAGCTAGCTTGGCGTATGTATGTGTGTATGTGTGTGCTTAATGCACTTGTATGCAAGCGCTTGGTAAAACAACTGTAATTGCAATTGTAGGCAAGAGAGGGGGGAACAAACGACTGAGCAAAGAGAAATTGAAATAGCAATTAATTTATGCTTATCAATTTAACAATTGCTCAAACACTAAATCGCACATTAATTTGTTATTTAATAACTTTATCTCCAAAGCGGTGGTTAGTTAGTGCATGCAAATTTATATGTAAATGAACAATTATATATGAATATGTATATATATATATATATGTATGTACATATATGCTCAACTACTTTACATATGTGCCAAGAATTGAAAGCGTTGACCTTAATAGCACAACCAATGCAATTTGTGGTTGTTAAGCTTTCAATTTTTAGCACAGTACCTGCTGGCGCGGAGGTTGTACTTCCGACGCTACTTTCCTTGGCATTTCCAACGGTGTCCAAAAGAACTCCAACGGCGAGAATCCAAGAGCGAGAAAGGCAACAGGCAAGTGCTGCAACAATGATTGCACGACCGGCGCGAATTGATTTAATTATATTAATTTAAACTTCTTCGCGTCACAAGCCGCACGAATAATTGTTGCACTAGATTATTGTTTTTGCACTTTGCACTTTAAAAAATTCACAAAATGCGCGCTTTGAAAATAAAAAAAAATCGACTTTAAAAGTGTCCACCCGGGGGTGCCATGAAAAATTAAATGCTTTTATTTAATTTATTTATTTTTCGAGAAACGAAAGTTTGGTGGCTTTAAAGCGATTGCGAAGAAGATCAAAAAGAGCAGCGATTCGTGTTCGTTCAATATAATTCGACAACTGACAACTTCAATGTTCTTAGGCCTAGCTCTAACATATGGTGGCGAAGCGAGGCGAATTCGCTCTCAAAGCGATCAACGAAAGCTTTATTATGCTCTCGCTTCGCCCTAAACCTAAATTACACTAGACTTCATGGTATTTATAATTCAATGCGCTGATCTGCGCCAACAGTGGTAATAACCGATATCTGTTATTATTATATATTATCCCACTGAATCGCAACAAGATCGGACAAGTAAAACAGCAGTTATTGCGTGCCTAAGTTGTTGATGCAACAGGTGCCCCCTAGAGTATGCAATAGTTTTTGTATTGTTAAACCTTATAAGAATGCTTCAAATTCTCAACTGGTTCTGGCATCGCAAATATAACATTAGGCTTGAATCGCTAGTCGGAACAACTCAAATGGTACTGATGATAGGGAGTGGCATCTCTTGAATCAACTGTACCATGTCATGCTCCTTGCTTCATGCTTCTTTGAGAGTGTTGTATGTTGTTGGTTGAGTCATGTCACCTGTTCCATTGAGGATGACAGGTGGCTAACCAAAGAGATTGGAAGTTGGTTAAAAATCAACTTTATGAGGTTTTCAACTAATTAACAGCAACACACCATGGCATCCAAAATTTTTTTCATTATTGAGCCAAATAATTCCCAAATAGTTTTAGAGACAAAAAGATGACATTAAGTTTGAAATGCTGGTCAACTAGCAGAAACGGTTTTAAGGATGGAGAATGTACATCTCTTGAAACCTTGCTCATTGCGTTTATGCAAGTGTTTTGTTGCTTTCTGAAGATGTCATATCAACAAAAGCAAACAAAAGTCACATTTTTCGATTTGGGCTAATTCGACTCATAAAATAATTTGTAAACGAGATTAAATTTAGCAACAAGGCATGGCCCATTAGGGAAGTCAGACCATATAATAATAAATCTTAGTTATAAAAGTTATTTCTCAAAAATCCATTTCTTTAAGCAAATTTTCTTTAAAGTACTTTTATATGTATTAAAATAAGTAACGGGTATCCTATAGTCGGGATCTCGACTATACCCTTTCCCACTTGTTATACCCGTTACTTATAAAAAATAAGTATAAGGGTATATTGTGTTCGTTGGAATGTATGTAACAGGGAGAAGGAGGCATCTCCGACCCTATAAAGTATATATATTCTTGATGAACAGCCGAGTCGATATAGCCATGTGTGTCTGTCCGTCCGTTCGTCTGTCCGTCTGTCCGTATGAACAAAAGGATCTCAGAGACTATAAGAGATAGAGTAACCAAATTTGGCACACAGATTTCTTTATACCCAGCGCAGATCAAGTTTGCTTCAAATTTAGGCCACGCCCCCCTCCTCCGTCGCAAATCGCGAAAAACCGTTCGTTGGTCTGTATAAACAAAGGAATCTCAGAGACTATAAGAGATAAAGTAACCAAATTTGGCATCCAGATTTCTATAAACCTCACGCAGATCAAGTTTGTTTCAAATTTAAGCCACGCCCCCCTCCGCCCCCACAAATCGCGAAAAGCTACCACACCCACAGTTTTTAAGATAATATAGTTTTTCTTGTAGTCACTGATATCTATTATTAATATTTATTATCCCACTAAATCGCAACACGAACGGACAAGTAGAACAGCAGTTATTATCTGAAAATGATTCTTTAAGCAATCATGGCAATACATGCCCCCTAGAGTATGCAATAGATTTTGTATTGTTAGAAAATTTTCTTTAAAGTATTTTTATATGTAGTGAAATAAGTTACGGGTACCTATAGTCGGGATCTCGACTATAGCCTTTCCCACTTGTTTTTAACTCCTTTTGCTGTAACTAAGATAAAGGTATCTGTAATGGATCATCGAAATTTAGAACTGCCAATTTGTTTGAATTTTCTTTTTTCATTAAAACAACGGCAACAAGTCAAAACTTCTCCAAAAATCGATGCCTAGATACAACTCTTGTGCTAACGAGGGTAAAAGATAGATACATAATCGCTTTGATTCCCCGCGAATAGAAACTATCGTAGAAATTATACATAAAATCGTTTGGCCTTTTTCATCAGCAGTTCGTACAAGAGCATGCATGGGTTTGAAATCACAGTTAGTCTGCGCAAACTTGCCTCCAGTGCAGCTTATTGATGCACCAGTGTCCATTAGACCACTGATACTTCTGCCAAACATCGCGACTTCAGCATATGGTCGTAAATCGTTGCAATTATCAACCACTGACGATAGTACTGCTTTGCGGATTTCTGCACGGTGCACGAGTCAGCCCGTTTTTTGACGAGATACATTTTTGACAAGACGGCTTATAAGTGTCTCGCTTGCCACAACCCTAGCAAAACACTGTGCGCTCTGCTTCGCATTCCTGATAACGATGGCCTTGCTTTCCACAATTCAAACAGGAAAGAGAAACCGCCTCAACATCAAACGTCTCAACATCCTCAGAATCAGATCCTGTGGCCAATTCTGACTGCACCGAAACTTCGTTCACTTGTGGTCGTGATACGAAACTTCTAGTCGAGGAAAAGGGCTTGACAGAGCTTTGCATAAATCTCTCACGCTTTCGTACAAACTGTCGCAACTGAACTATGTTGTGGATTGGCACATACAACAGTTCATGCTGAAATTCATTCAACAGATTTGCTCGTAACGCTACTAACGAAGATTGTTCAGTCATGGGCTGCACAAGCCGATCCGCAAGAGCAACAATAGCTTCATAGAAGTTATCGAACGTCTCCTTCGCTTTTTGTTTCCGTTGCGAGATAGCTGTTCGAGTTTCTAAATCTGTTCGTCCGTCGGCAAACTGAGATCTGAGAGCAATACATATTTCAATCCATCGGACAATAGATACACTACGGTGATATCTCCAGTACCACTTACTAGCGCTACCCTCGAAAAGATTGCTCGCATATCGTGATAGCAATTCAAAATTACCATCCAATGTTTGAATGGTAAGAGCTTCGACACGATATAAAAAATCATCAATTGCTATCGAAGAATGACCTGAGAACCGTACCTTCCAATTCGAAATTATCTGACTTATTCTATCAGGGCGCAAACTGTTTGATTGTTAGGACTCTGGTGGCAATGAATGACTGTTTTGAGTATTGTGTGATCGACTATGCACATCTCCCCCTTCTCTATTAGACACTTTAAACAGTTGCTTAAAAGATTGATTCTGCCTACCTGGAGAAGACTGTCTATTGGCAATTGGTGTCTATCAACTGCAGGAGGAGCTGCAGCTAGGAGTGTCAATCTTTGGAATCCTGTTTCAATAGCTTGGGCCAATAATTGGGTGTGCTGAGCGAGAGCAGCTGACACTGCTTCAGCAATACTTTGCTGTAAGCTTGCAACTGGAGCTACAGCGGAAGTCACCGCTGTGTTGGTAGTTCCCGCTGGATCAGCATTCGCAGCTGAATTACCTGGCACTTCCGATTGACTCATTGCCGAATTATCCTTCTGACCAATAGTGCCAGATACCTGAGCTTACTGAGCTCTTGAACTCGATCTTGTTATAGGTCTCGATCGCGATTCTATTACCCGAGTAGCAGCTTATTCGTCTGATAAACTCAACGTTGATTTACTAAGTGCAGTTTTGCACACGGGACAGTCCTTTCGATTTCCTGAACGTGTGTTTAAACAGGAATGGTGATAGAAATGATTACAGTTCGTAGTCAACAGTAGAGCTGGATATTCCACTTCCTCTGTTCACACACAACAATAAGTTTCATTCGACTGTCTTTGATATTGAGTGTCACTACTTCTATTTAACGGCATAGTCTAATTGTATTTTTATTTATTCCTAAAAGTACGAAATTTTAATATTACCAATTACAAAAATAATAAATACGAAATGTGAACAAAATTCACGAAATCAACAATAAATCATAAACAAATTTTGGAACCACACAACATTTAACCGAATAAGGGTTGTCAACCAAAATTCGTTATAGATCAAGAGTAGAGAAAATAAAGTATTTAGGGAACTCAGTATATATAGTTATATAGTTCAGTATATATAGTTCAGCTACAGCGGCAAGTACTAGTAGCTTGACTCCAGCTAATAACTGAAAGTAATATCAAAATTCGGAGACATAATGCTGTATCACAGACAAACTTACACTTGTGCCCATGCAAAGATCACGACTATGTTTGTTTGTTGCGAACAACGAAAGTATAATAGAGATACAATTAGAAAATGAAATGCAATTTTTTAACAAATGCTTTGATCAATTCCTTATTGCAGAAGTTATTGTTCCAAAGAAGAAATATAGCGCACAGAAACGCACCAGCAAAGAGCACTATATTCTTCTGGCAATAACCTGCACTACTACTTATATAGGGCGGTGTTCGCATTTTGTTTTCGTTAATTATTTTTCTCGTCAACAAGAATTGGTTAATTAAAATTGATATTTGAAATGCAAACAATGGAGAAGTGCGTACTGTCCGCAGTTTATGCGATTAAATGCTGGGATTGTCGCTCGGACAACGATCCGAAGTGCGGAGATCCCTTCGATAACAGCACACTGGCGATAACCGATTGCCAGCAGGCACCCGAACTGGAGCATCTCAAGGGAGTGGTGCCGGCAGAAGGTGCACGGCGAATGGCGATACTTCCGGAGCTGTGCCTACATGGGTGAACCCGGTATCGAGGGTGACGAACGCTTCTGTCTGATGCGCACCGGCAGCTACAACATCTTCATGGAGTACTGCACCTGCAACAGCAAGGATGGCTCAGCGTCTGCCTCGGCACCTTTGCCGTCGGCCTTGTCGCCCACTTCCTGCGACAGTAGCAACAATCTCCAAATCTCTCTATGTGTAATTAACTAAATGTGCCTTCAAAACTGGACTCGAATCGAAGAAGAACTCTTAACACGTTGGAACTCAACTCCGTCCTGCCTTCCCCAACATACTATACATCCATCCACACTGGAGTGCATCGAATTTGTCGAAAAGAAATGTTACCCCATATACCATATTCGTAATCTAAGATATTTTTTTATCAATTTCTATTCACCGCTTTTCAAGTTGAAAAATGTTTTGTCTTTAGTCCTTGCAAGGACACAAATTATATTTTAGGCACAACTTGTCTCTGTATTTGAAAGTCCTGTTCTTAACACGAGTTTTAATACCAATCTTGTCAGGATCAGACTAAAGATTCAGAAATAATACTAGCTTCAGCACCATTGCAATTACCTAATAGAGTGATAGATATACATTATCAAGCCTGAATCAAGTTGAATGGCAGCTACAAAGCTAACAATCCTTGAAGCTGTTTCCAACGCCAACAGAATCAATTACAGGATAATGTACCACAGCATCCATTGCATACTTTTATGCATATACTATTTATGTTTTTGTTTAATGGCAGGTCGTAGCTTTTATCCACGAGTAAACCTGTCTCCAGCTTAAACTTCACATAAAAGTATCTACATCGGGACTACATGACTATGTGTACTTAGTGTTCGGCCATACAGCTATTTTGAAGCTAGGATAGTTGCCAGAAACACTCACAATAGTACATGAGTTATAAATATTATTGACATGTGCTCTTAACGTTATTTTAAAACTATTAAGGCATCCAACATCCAAATATTCAAAACTAGGACATGGGAGGAAAACAATAGGATAGGATGTGAACAAGAGGATATCAAAGTCTAGCTAGATGTTGTTGTTAGCTTGTAGGTGATGTTGACTTTGTTTACAAATTTTCTAAGTCGAGGTCAGGTCAGCCTAAAATATTATGTTACTTCGATTTGCAGCGTTCTTAGCTTACAAGCTCGCTTACTTGCCTGCTCCACGTTTGGCGCCAAATAAAATAATTATAACTGTAACGAGTAACGAAGAGAATCTTCGGGCAATGAAGCAAATGAGTGGGTATTGTATCTAAACCTTCAAGCATAACATTTTATTAAATTCGCGTACTTTAATTTCAAGAACGGGGGATAAGAGCCTAGGAATGGGATTAAAAGGATAGGTAGGACTCAATGGATTCTAAAGAATAAACAAAAGGGACAGAAGAGTGATCTATAATCGACATCGGACTTCTTCTTTTTATACTGCACACAATTGTGCATTCGCCCGCCCAACCATGATCCTGAAAAGCCTACTAAAATTCAATAAAATATCAGGATCCCTAAAAGAAGTCCTGTGTTAGCTATTTTATCTTATCCAAACGCTGCATGGTTCCAAATAAACGAAGATTTAGCACATAATTGACGTTATAAACATTTTGATTATGATTAATAGTACGAAGCACAAAATTCATAATGAGAGAAAATTAATATAAAGACAAAATCATAATAAATACAAGCTACCAATGTGGAGTTGGCAAAAAGTTGCAAATGGGTCGGTTATGAATATGTATAAAATTTAGAGAATCAATTATGGTTACTAATTATGTTTATAAATAGCTATAGTTCTATATAAATATAAGGAAGTAATATATATATAATACTAGATATGAGTATATAAATATAAATAGTTAAATATACATAATAATAAGTTATTCAGATATATATAGTTTAATATTTTCCATTGCTTGAAAATATATTAATATATTTCAATATAAAAATAAATAATTTTTCGATTGATTGGCATTGTTCAACTTAGAAGTTTTATATCTTTCAGTTGCGCAAAAGCAAAACGAGTAAACAGCTGAGAGGCAGCTTTAAGAGCGCACAGCAAGGTCAGCAATATAAATGCTCGCGCTAAAGAGAAGCTTGTAGTATTATTTGTCTCTCTTTACAGATTTTTTTTTTACCCTAGAAGTATGCAACAGAATTTTTTTTGAACTGCTTGTCTAAGCAAACAGCTGGCAGAGCATACAAAAACAAAAATCCAAAATTTTTAACAGACCTATTTGTCAAATTTTGGATGGATCTCTTTTTGGGTCTCTCACTTTGTCAAAAGGAAATAACCTGTCTTTTCATTATCAAACGTGGCATAGAGCAGACATAAAAGCTCCTAGTTTTTTTTATAAGTGTCGCATCACAGCAAGTCACGCTGCGCGTTCGAATTCTTAGTGAAAAAAAAACTAAATACCCAAACAAAAATTATTTTTTTTTGGCCAAATCAATACTTGGTGAGTTGAAAAGTTTTAGCTCGTCGTAGTTAGTCGTGAACATCATGCAGTTTTATTCATGAAATTCTTGGTTAACCTGTTTGCAGGTTTGGTCCCTGTACTAAACGTACAAATTCATTTCCTGGTACAAATTTAAAAGTACTTTGAGATTGGCACGAATCAACGGAACTTCCACTGAAGTCCCCCTTCTCTCTAGCCTTCCAAGGGCCTAAATAAGTTCCCCTCTGGTCTAACAGTGGAAAGAGGTGAAGAGAAGAGAGAAATTCCACACCATACGGATAGTCGGGATCTGCATCAACGATTTCTGGCTGAAGCGCATTAGTTTGCTCTTGCCGCGAATATTGTACGGACGTCGGGACGGATCACGGAGGTTGCCGTTTCAAACTACGTCGATTAACTCGTTTGCTGATCATTCTGTTGGAGTTTTGTTTTTGTTTTGGTGAATTAAAAAGTGCCAAAACAATTAATAATTGTTATACCTTGATACATGATATATTTCGTTATAAGAATATAAAATAATAATATTAAAATTAGTTTGAAAAAAAAATATATTTAAAAAGGCCTGGTAACACAAATAAAATAGTGCTAGTGATAAATTAAATTAACAACAATGCCATAAAATTAAATTCACAGCTCAACACCTCATGGAAGCGCTTTCATCGTAGTGCTCTCTATTCGCTCTTTTAATTGTGAGAACGAAGGAGAGATAAAGTGCACGCAGTATGCGATCAGCTGTTTGTTGACATTGACGTAGTTTCGCGTCCTCTTTACTTATGTTATTCTGCGCGCTTAACCTACTTATCTCATGACCCTTTAGCATTAACCCTTGTGTGCATTTGTACTGAAAATAAGACATATATTTGTGCGTTTATAAATTTGTTTTTTTTTTTATCCCACATCTCTTATTTCTTTATTTTGCCTTTGTTATTAAATCTATTTATACCCGTTACTTATAAAAAATAAGTATAAGGGTATATTGTGTTCGTTGGAATGTATGTAACAGGGAGAAGGAGGCATCTCCGACCCAATATAGTATATATTCTTGATCAGCATCAACAGCCGAGTCGATATAGCCATGTGTGTCTGTCCGTCCATCCGTCTGTCCGTCTGTGTGAGCGCCTAGAACTCAGAGACCATAAGAGATAGATTAATCAAACTTTCACACGCAGATCACAAACGCGTTGGAGCAGGTCAAGTTTGTTTTAAATTTAAGCCACGCCCCCCTCCGCCCCCGCAAAAAGCGAAAAACCGTCTGAACAAAGAAATCTCAGAGACTAAATGAGATAGAGTAACCAAATTTGTCACACAGATTTCTATATACCTCACGCAGATCAAGTTTGTTTCAAATTTAAGCCACGCCCCCCTCCGCCCCCGCAAATCGCGAAAAACCACCACACCCACAGTTTTTGAGATAATACTTTTTTTGTGATTATTAGCGTTATCTATTAGCGTTATCATCCCACTGAATCGCATTAAGATCGGACATGTAGATCGACAGTTTTGGCGAATTAAAGTTTTCAGAGCAAAACAAGTATTTTCTTTAAAGTACTTTTCAATGTATTAAAGTAAGTAACGGGTATCATATCGTCGGGATCTCGACTATAGCCTTTCCCGCTTGTTTATATCTTGGTTTGAGTTTATTACGTTCGCCATGTATTTTTTCATATATTATTTCGCCTACATAATAATTTTTATGCTTACGATCTTTGTTATGATACGCAAGCATTTTTTCTTGTGCTGTTTTCAAAATTTCTGGTAAATTTCTATGTGCTATTTTATTGAAAAGAATTTCGACTGGTTTTTGTTGTGTTGTAGATTGTATGGTTTGGTTATATTCTTTGACTGCTTTTAGTATGACTTCTGAATAATCTAGTAAACTATATTCTTCTTGAATACATCGGGAAATTTCAATTAGGGTAGAGTGTACTCTTTCTACCTGACCATTGGAAAGACTGTGTCTGGGATCTGCAAAAAATAATTGTAAATTTGCTCGGTTCATTGCTGATTTGAAATGTGCTGATGTAAAACTAGGTTCGTTGTCTTACATTAGGGATTTTTCAAAACGAAAAGTTTGAATTAGATCGAGGATTTTATGTTCCATATTAGATTTATCGTTGATTTCTTTAATTACCAAATATTTTGTATAGGAATCTATACAAGTTAAAAAAGTTAATTTTTGAGCATAAAATATATCTAAGTGTAATTGCTCGCCTTCACTTTGAGGAATAGGTGCACTAGATATTGGAATTTGTATTGGATCACGATTGTATTTGTTTTTGTTGCAGATTTCACAATTTTTAATATATAATTTTAATTTTTTATATAAATCGGGCCAGTAATATGATCGTATGATTTGTTTTAAATTTTCATCAAAACCTCTATGAGCTCAATTATGAGTTTGTTTAATAATTATTGCTTGGTCATCTTTATTTGTTATATCAAGTACAAATTTTCTAGTGAAGAGAAATTTATTAGAAAATGTAGTTGTAATAGCCGATTGTATTTCATATAAATCTTCTATTGTGCAATGGATAGCTGTTGTAAGTTTGGGTTGCAAGAATTCTTTTAAAAGTGTGATAAGACTATCAACGGTATTATATTCTATAATGTGTCTTTTACGATTGAAAACTTCTAAAACTTCATGAATGGCAAATTTGTTTTTGGAAATAAAAAGTTGCTGTTTGAATTGGTTTAGTGGTTTTTTAGTTTCTTCTATAATTGATTCGTAACTACTTTCGGCAGAATGAATTGTTTCATTATCTGAAGATTCTTTATCAGAAACGTCTTTAATAGAAATATTATTAATTATTATTCTGGATAAAGCGTCGGCAACAACGTTGGTGGATCCTGGTTTATAAATGATTTTTTGGGAAAATTCTTCAATAAAAGCATGCCATCGTTTCATTTTGGAATTTGGGTTTTTTGCTGATACAGTAAATGATAGTGGCTGATGATCTGTTTGGATTTCTATGTTAGTTACTCCATATAAATAATTTCTAAGATTTTTTAATGCCCATACTATGGCATACAATTCCCTTTCATTTGTAGCTCAATTTCTTTCTGTCTTGTTTAATGTTTTTGAAACGAATGTGATTGGTTTGTTTTCCTGAGAGAGTACGGCGCCTATGGCGAAATCGGAAGCGTCCGTTGTAAGAACAAATTTCTTTGAGTAGTCTGGTTGAGTTAATTCTATTTTTTCTATTAAATGTGTTTTTAGATTTTTAAAAGCTAAAAAAGCTTCATCGTCCAATGAAATTTCTGTTTTCATAGACATGTGCTTTGAAACCATGCCGTTATGTCCCTGTAGAAGTTTTGTAAGTGGTTTAGCTATTGTCGCATAATTTTTTACAAATTTTCTGTAATAACCGGTTAAACCAAGGAATCCTCGTAACTCTCTTAAATTGTTTGGAGGTGGGTAATTCATGATAGTTTCTATTTTTTGTGGGTCTGTCTTGATTATTTTGTACGATACAATATATCCTAAAAACTCAATTTCTTTTCTAAAGAATTTTGATTTTTCTAACGAAATTTTCATGTTTTAGTTGATAAGATAAGATAAGTTGATAAGATTTCAATTATTTCTTGTAGATCAATGAAATGTTGTTCCGAAGATTCGGAGAAAACTATAATGTCATCCATATAGATGTGAAAAAATTTACCTATTTTTACCAGTAATATATTATCCATAGCTCTTTGAAATATACTAGGGGCATTGGCCAAACCGAACGGTAATCGGAGAAATTCGTATTTACCATTATTAATGGAAAATGCTGTTTTTTTGATATCTTCATTTTTCATCAATATTTGATGAAACCCTGATTCTAGATCAATTGTCGAAAAGAAACGTGCCTTGCCCAAGTTAGACAAAATAACTGATGGATCGGGTATTGTATTGTTATTTAATTTTTTAAAATCAATTACTAATCTATTTTTGGGTGCTCCATCATCATTGAACCCCTTTTTGCCTACTACCCAAACTGGAGAGATATAAGGGCTGTTACTAGGTCTTATTATTTTTTCGTTTAACATCCTTTTTATTTCCTGGTTAACAAAATTGTTAACCGAATGTGGATAAGGATATTGTTTACTGTATATTGCGTTATCGCTTATTGTACGTATTTCTCCCCGAACGTCTGTTCTGAAGGGCAAAACTGTTTGTATTTGAGAATGTTTAGTTTTGATTGCTTGAACAACTTGTTCTTCAAGCATACTTAAATTATCATTATTGTTGATAACCTTGTTTAATGATGATTTACATAATGAAGAATTTGTAGAAGAGGATACCGACACCTTCCGGCGTCTGCTCTTTTTGACTTTCTTCTTTTTTCCATGACATTATTATCTGTGATACGGGGGCGCTCAGCGTCACTTAATGACGATGAATCCGTATCCGAAACATGAAATAAGGACAAATTTTTGCCACTTTCATGTTGATTATTTAAAGACGAGGCAACTGTTAAAGCTTCATTTGAGCTATATATAAATAATGCCTATTGTTTTTGGAATATTTTTTTCGAAATTGATTTTTTCCGTTTTATCATTATATTGCAGGATTCCATGCGAAAGATTAATTATAGCTTTTATTTCTTTCAATAAATTATTACCGACTAATAAATCTGATTCAAGATTATCGATTTCATAAAATCTGTGGCGTTTGCCAAATATATTTATATGATGAAAATGAGTTATTATGCTATTCCCATTTACTGTTTATACCCGTTACTTATAAAAAATAAGTATAATGGTATATTGTGTTCGTTGGAATGTATGTAACAGGCAGAAGGAGGCATCTCCGACCACATAAAGTATATATATTCTTGATCAGCATCAACAGCCGAGTCGATATAGCCATGTGTGTCTGTCCGTCTGTCCGTCTGTCTGTCTGCCTGTCCGTGTGAGCGCCTAGATCTCAGAGACCATAAGAGATAGAGTAACCAAACTTTCACACGTAGATCACAAAGACTAAGACAAAGACTCAGAGACTATAAGAGATAGAATAACCAAATTTGTCACACAGATTTCCATATACCTCACGCAGATCAAGTTTGTTTCAAATTTAAGCCATGCCCCCCACCGCCCCCGCAAATTGCGAAAAACCACCTCACCCACAATTGTTCATATAATACGTATTTTTTGGTAATAACCGATATCTGTTATTATTATCTATTATCCCACTGAATCGCAACATGATCGGACAAGTAGAACAGCAGTTATTGCGTGTCTAAGTTTTTAAATCAACAGGTGCCCCCTAGAGTATGCGACAGTTTTTGTATTGTTAAACCTTATTAGAATGCTTCAAATTCTCAACTTGTTCTGGCAACGCAAATATGACATTAGGATTGAATCGCTAATGTATTGAAATAAGTAACGGGTATCCTATGGTCGGGATTTCGACTATAGCCTTTCCCACTTGTTTTATTCTTTTTCTTATGACTAATTCTTCTGCGTTATTATAAATACCTTTCTTTATATAACAGGAGGTAGCACCTGTATCTATTAAAATTTTTAAGTTTTTATTTATTTTCTTATCTACTCTGTAGATGAAGGGGAGTCCTCCCCCTGATCCTCTAAAAAATGATCTTCTTGGAGATTGTTAACTCGCATTAATTTATTTGGCTGTTGACCTGAAAAAGAAGCTGACTCCCTTTTCTGAGGAGCATTTTGATTTTGGAAATTTTGAGGTCTATTTGACATTTGTATGGATTTGTCAATATCCATAGGCACTTGTGGTGGTTGTGGCTGATTATAGCCTTGACCAAAATTTTGATTTTGATTTGCATTTTGATTGAATCGTAAATTGTTGTCAAACTTTTTATTGAATTGATTTGAATTTTCAGCTTTTGCTGTTTTTTGTTGATTTTTTTGATTTGGATTGTTTTGTTGTGAATTTGTGTAATGGTTATACGCAAAATAAGCTCTCTGATGATTTGCTTCAAGCTCTTGGGCTTTTGCCAAGGCATTCGACAAATTTTCAGGCTTAAGTGAAAATAATATTTCCGATAAGGACTCATTTAATCCTGATATGAAAATTCTTAATGCATTTTCCCTATTTTTACTATTCATTTCTTTAATAACACTAGCATTATCGCCATATGTCATAATAGTTTTATTTATCAAAAGTGTTAGTTTCTTATTTACCAGATTATAATATTCCAAAACTGACAAATTTCCTTGTCTAAGAACACTAAGTTCCTGTTCTATTATGTAGATTGGACGTCTATCGCTATAAGCGAAATCCAATCTAGATAATATTGCTTCAAAGTTTAAAACTGTTCCGTGATTTGTTAAAGTATCATTTGCCCTACCTGTAATTTTATTTCGTAATATTGTTAAAGCACCTACGTACTTGCTACTGCCTTCCTTATACATACGGATAGCACAACAAGCTGCTTCTCGCCAACTGACGTAGGCATTGTAACTACCGGAAAATTCGGGAATGGATTTAATAACATCAAATGATTCGTCGCAACGAACTAATTCGTTTACTTCAGTAGCTTTGTATTATTGCACAGTGTTTGTGGAAGAATTAATTTGTGTTTTTAATTCTGCAATTTGTTCTTGTAATGACCGAGTTTGATTTGCAATCAAATGAGTCATCAGATCTGCTGTTAAAGTAGTAGCCATTTTAAAATTTTTGAAAAGAAGAAATTAAATCATCCAGCTTTAATAATTTAATTTTTTCTTCTTACAATATTTTAAAAATATAATATTTATAATATAATATTAATTATTATTTGTGAATATAATACAATAATAATAAAAAAAAAAATTGTTTATGACAGCTCACGTAAGCGAAGATGTCCTGGGAATTGAAAACTTTGTTACTTCCTTCCTTCCTTCCTTCTTTTGAATAGTCCAGATTTATTCGTCTCGACTTGATGATTTATGGTTTTAAACAGGATTTGTGATGATTTTTGATTTAAAAAGTTTTTTTTATTATTTAACTATTATTTGCAATCCTTGGTTTTGAGTACAGGATATTTCCGATTGACGGAAATTTTTAATGTATATATAACTTTTAGGTACACTGTTTTTTCTGTTATAGAAAATTTTTGATGCACTAGTTATTTATCAATTTTGATCAAGCACACTGTATTTTCGTTTGTAGAAAATTTTTGATGCAATACAAATTTGAGTTCACAAACGTTTAACTTTATTTGTTTCTTTGACAATGTTGAGTTCAGAGACGTTTTACTTTATTTGTCTCTTTGACATTTAACTTTTAACACTCGACACACCCGCGAATCACTAAGGATATTTGAAAAGACTTTGTATCCTTTTATTGTGTTTTAAAACGTGTGTCCCACGTTGGGCGCCAATTAACCAAATCGTGAATACGTACTTGAAAAATATATTTTTTAGGGTGAAGCCGAGTTGCTTCCGTTTTATTCAATGTCAAATTAAGAACTAAAGTACAATGGTGATCTTATGCTGCAAGTCAGCTAATGTTTATGCTAAAGCTTCTTAAAGCTCAATATCAGGATAACGTGGAACGTTACTTTGAATGTTTATGTTAGGAATCGCTTAAAAGAATATTTATATTTGCATTAAGTGGTTGCGCTGTAATGTTAAGTGGTTGCGCTGTTATGTTTATGTTAAAGCTGGGAATCTGATATTCTTGAGTTTATGTTAAAAGGCACAGCTGCGCATTAGTTAAAAGTGTTGACTGAAAAGGGTCTAATAAGAGTGAGCAATTGGAATGGAAACCTAATTTGAAATATTGTTTATAATTGCAATAAGAATAGCTCTGAGATCTGGGTGATAACTCGCATGCACTTTCGGCTATTTCCTGGTCGGATGGGAGTGGGTATTGTATCTAAACCTTCAAGTTACGTTGCTTAGCTCCTTAGCATAACATTTTATTAAATTCGCGTACTTTAATTTCAAGAACGGAGGATAAGAGCCTAGGAATGGGATAAAAATGATAGGTAGGACTCAATGGATACTGAAGAATAAACAAAAGGGACAGAAAAGTGATCTATAATCGACATCGGACTTCTTTTTATCCTACTACTACTAAAATTCAATAAAATATCAGGATCCCTAAAAGAAGTCCTGTGTTAGCTATCCTATCTCATCCAAACGCTGCATGGTTCCAAATAAACGAAGATTTAGCACATAATTGACGTTATAAACATTTTGATTATGATTAATAGTACGAAGCACAAAATTCATAATGAGAGAAAATTAATATAAAGACAATATCATAATAAATACAAGCTACCAATGTAGAGTTGGCAAAAAGTTGCAAATGGGTTGGTTATGAATATGTATAAAATTTAGAGAATCAATTATGGTTACTAATTATGTTTATGAATAGCTATAATTCTATTTAAATATAAGGAAATAATATACATATAATACTAGATATGAGTATATAAATATAAATAGTTAACCCGAATCTTCCCAGCGTTACCATATGGTAACAAGCAATAGGCATTTACTAAAACTTTATTTTTAGACAACATATTAACGTTAGATTAACTTTTATTTGATATTCTAAGAGTAAATTGTTGTCTCTAACTAATAAAAAGTTGATTGAACAAATCTCTTGAAGTTAGCTGATCGAAAAATGAGCTTTAAGTTGCTCATTATATTCTGCAGTGCAAAAAAACGGCATTTGGCAATTCGTCGCAAGTAAATTTAAGCCGTTTGACTAATTTTAGTACTGAACTATATGCAATGCACACATCATTAGAAAGGTAAAAGAGTGCACTTATTAATTATGAAAAAAATTCTAAATAAAAACCACTTTTTTTCGCTTAATTTGCGTTTTTTATTTTCGTGTTACCATATGGTAACGCTGGGAAGTACAGGGTACAGGTCTTTTCCATACATTTTTTCGCTTTTAGGTATTGTTTTGTTTACAAAATATGATTGCTCCTATGGCAGCTATATGATATAATGGTCCGATTTGAACCAAATTTAGTCAGGATGTGTAGCAACATATAAGACACACATTCTAAGAGTTTGGTTGAGATATCTCAGAATAGAAAAAAGTTTTTCATACTAAAGGTGAATTTGACCCCGATTGTTCCTATGACAGTTGTGTTATATATACGATATACTGCACCGATTTGACCCAAATTTGGTCCTATATATCAAGGAAGAGCCCCCTTGTTGAGTTAAGTTGTGTTTATTAGACTTTTTCTCAAACATTTGTATTTTGTAGCATTAAGAAAACCTGTACCCTGTACTTCCCAGCGTTACCATATGGTAACAGCCGAAAAAATTGTCCTGTCGATTATCCTGACAAGGCTGAACAAAATGAATGTGTTTTTCGGATTCAGCGAACTCAAATTTATCAGTCCTGAAATTTTCATTAAGAAATTCGAAAAAATGTTGCTCAGGACGATTCGGGTTAAATATACATAATAATAAATTATTCTGATATATATAGTTTAATATTTTCCATTGTTTGAAAATATATTAATATATTTCAATATAAAAATAAATAATTTTTCGATTGATTGGCATTGTTCAACTTAGAAATTTTATATCTTTCAGTTGCGCATAAGCAAAACGAGTAAACAGCTGAGAGGCAGCTTTAAGAGCGCACAGCAAGGTCAGCAATATAAATGCTCGCGCTAAAGAGAAGCTTGTAGTATTGTCTGTCTCTCCTTAACGATTTTTTTTTTACCCTAGAAGTATGCAACAGAATTTTTTTTGAACTGCTTGTCTAAGCAAACAGCTGGCAGAGCATACAAAAACAAAAATTAAAAATTTTTTTACAGACTTATTTGTCAAATTTTGGATGGATCTCTTTTTGGGTCTCTCACTTTGTCAAAAGGAAATAACCTGTCTTTTCATTTTCAAACGTGGCATAGAGCAGACATAAAAGCTCCTAGTTTTTTTATAAGTGTCACATCACAGCAAGTCACGCTGCGCGTTCGAATTCTAAGTGAAAAAAAAACTAAACACCCAAACTGAAATTATTTTTTTTTGGCCAAATCAATACTTGGTGAGTTGAAAAGTTTTAGCTCGTCGTAGTTAGTCGTGAACATCATGTATTTTTATTCATGAAATTCTTGGTTAACCTGTTTGCAGGTTTGGTCCTTGTACTAAACGTACAAATTCATTTCCTGGTACTGCGGTACAAATTTAAAAGTACTTTGAGATTGGCACGAATCAACGGAATTTCCACTGAAGCCCCCCTTCTCTCTAGCCTTCCAAGGGTCTAAATAAGTTCCCCTCTGGTCTAACAGTGGAAAGAGGTGAAAAGAAGAGAGAAATTTCCACACCATACGGAATGCAGATTCCGACTGCATCAACGATTTCAGGCTGAAGCGCATTAGTTTGCTCTTGCCGCGAATATTGTACGGACGTCGGGACGGATCACGGAGGTTGCCGTTTCAAACTACGTCGATTAACTCGTTTGCTGATCATTCTGTTGGAGTTTTGTTTTTGTTTTGGTGAATTAAAAAGTGCCAAAACAATTAATAATTATTATACCTTGATACATGATATATTTCGTTATCTAAGATAACGTGCGCAAGAGCGGCTCATGCAGAGCTCAAATTTGCGCTCAAAAGTGCTGGCTGTTGCTGCACTTAAATTATTTAAATAACCTAGTGATAAATAATTATTTGTATCTAGGGCCTAGTGAGTTAATTTTTTCATTCTATTAAATTCTTAATTCTTGTTTAAAAAAGAAAAAGAAAAAAGAGACCGAAAGTGAGGCTAAATCGAATATTGCGCTTAAATAATAAATTTCTCTCAATTCCCCCTATTTTCATGATCGTCACTCACACACCTTAGTTTTGGTATTGTGTGTCGTGAGAATAAGAAAGAAAAGGAATAAGAAAAGAATTGCCGAGATAATTTGCTGTAAAGACAGTAAAGAAACGTGAGTGGCAAACTTGTAATTATTAGTAGTGGTCTCTATTCGCACTTTTAATTGTGAGAACGAAGGAGAGATAAAGTGCACGCAGTATGCGATCAGCTGTTTGTTCACATTGACGTAGTTTCGCGTCCTCTTTACTTATGTTATTCTGCGCGCTTAACCTACTTATCTCATGACCCTTTAGCATGAACCCTTGTGTGCATTTGTACTGAAAATAAGACATATATTTGTGCGTTTATAAATTTGGTTTTTTTTTATCCCACATCTCTTATTTCTTTATTTGACCGTATGCGTAAAAATAAATCAACATTGCCTTTTGTTATTAAATCTATTTATACCCGTTACTTAAAAAAAATATGTATAAGGGTATATTGTGTTCGTTGGAATGTATGTAACAGGGAGAAGGAGGCATCTCCGACCCAATATAGTATATATTCTTGATCAGCATCAACAGCCGAGTCGATATAGCCATGTGTGTCTGTCCGTCCATCTGTCTGTCCGTCTGTGTGAGCGCCTAGATCACAGAGACTATAAGAGATAGAGTAAGCAAACTTTCACACGCAGATCACAAATGCATTGAAGCAGGTCAAGTTTGTTTTAAATTTTTGACCCGCCTCATTTCACGCCCGTAATTCGCGAAAAACCGGTTGTCCGTCTGTATAAACACACGAATCTCAGAGACTATAAGAGATAGAGTAACCAAATTTGGGACACAAATTTCTATTGACCCCACGCAGATCAAGTTTGTTGCAAATTTAAGCCGCTGCCCCCTCCGCCCCCGCAAATCGCGAAAATCCACCACACTTACAATTTTACATATAATTGGTTTTTTGTGGTAATAACCGATATCTGTTATTATCACTGCGAACGGCAGTTCGCTCTAGTGACGAAAGCAGCAAGAAGGGTGCGAAAGGCGACTAGATAGATATACAGCTAATTTGGAAAATTTGCTACGACTGTCCGATCAGATCGAGTTATATACCGATCGAAAGGTTGAGTCCTAACTTACAAAATGGCATACTAAAACTTTTTGTTACTCACCTGGTTCCTGAGATACGGGGGTGTAAGTGGGAGGGGAAAAATTTTTTATTTTTAAAAAATTCTAATCAAAAATACGCGTCGATTGATACCCCGATCACCCAAATCCGATAACTGGTTCGAAAGATAATAAAATTTAAAATTTTTAGTGGACTTCTCAAAATGAGATGAAAAGTCAGTTTGTTTGTCGGTTCGTTTGCGCGTATCAAAGCGCTAAAATAGCTTAGATGTAATGATGAGGATTTGTTTCTTTTCAAAAATATAGAAATGTTTGTTCTACGACTTTTTGAATTTCCCGCTAGTTTAGCGGGAAAACGCTATTTCCCGCTAAAATTGAAAGCCCAATAGTTTGCACACCATAGAAGCTACAGATATGTCCTATATATCATTGGAAAGGTGAGTTTAAGGGCTTTTAGACGTACCTTCAAACTTTTTTTCTAAAGTACTCAGGTAACATTTTACAGGTGAAATAAGGTTTTTTAGCTTATATTTTGGCGATTTCTGACAAAACGGCTCTAACGATTTTTTATTATTAAATTTATGTATGTTTTAGAACGTAAAATTCTGCGTTTTTTGGTATATAACACATAAATTTTGGTTAAGGGGTTTGGAAGATATTGCCTGTTAACTGAATATATATATTTTTCCATCGGTCGAAAATCACGTTTTAGTTCGAAAATCACGTTTTAGTACTAAAAACTTTTTGGTTTTATGAGATATCTCAACCAAACTGATAAAATACGCATTTTACATTGTTTTATATATCCTGACCAAAGTTGGTTCAAATCGGACTACTATATCATATAGCTGTCATAGGACCGATCGGATCAAAATTAGGTTTTAGTATGAAAAACTTTTTTGTTTTACGAGATATTTTAACCAAATTGATAGAATATGCATTTAAGTTAGTTTTATACATCCTGACCGAAATTGGTTCATATCGGACCGCTATATCATATAGCTGTCATAGGACCGATCTGGTCAAAATAAGGTTTTAGTATGAACAACTTTTTTGATTTATGAGATATTTTAACCAAATTGATAGAATATGCATTTAAGTTAGTTTTATACATCCTGACCGAAATTGGTTCATATCGGACCGCTATATCATATAGCTGTCATAGGACCGATCTGGTCAAAATTAGGTTTTAGTATGAAAAACTTTTTTGATTTATGAGATATTTTATCCAAATTGATAGAATATGCATTATATGATTAAGTTAGTTTTATACATCCTGACCGAAATTGGTAACCGGTAATCAAACCACTATATCATATAGCTAAAATAGGACCGATCGGGCGAAAAGTTTTAGTATGAAAAGTAGACAGTAGTAACGCGAGCGAAGCAAACAGGGGCGGAGTCTCTTAGCTATATTTTTTACTATCTCCCTGCATTTATGATAAAGTTAAAATGTCAAAAGCAAAAGCATTTGCAAAAATTTCTGATATCCCACAAAAAAAACCTCTACACGAGGTAAAAGTCTAGTGACGAAAGCAATTTTTAGATCCAAAATTTCGGCACTGTGCAAAAAGTAATTTTTATGTACAAAGAAGCTCTCCCTTTTTAAGCACAGTGCACAATGCCAATTTTCGTGTTTTTTTTTTTTTTTAATAATTTTTATTTTTATTTAAAGTTTTTATAATAAACTGAATTTAGCTCGTCACACAATTGGATATCAGAAATTTTGGATCTAAAAATTGCTTTCGTCACTAGTCTTTTACCTCGTGTAGAGGTTTTTTTTGTGGGATTATATATTATCCCACTGAATCGCAACAAGATCGGACAAGTAGAACAGCAGTTATTGCATGCCTAAGTTGTTGATGCAACAGGTGCCCCCTAGAGTATGTAAGAGTTTTTGTATTGTAAAACCTAATAAGAATGCTTTAAATTCTCAGCTGGTTCTGGCATCGCAAATATGACATTAGGCTTGAATCGCTAGTCGGAACAACTCAAATGGTACTGATGATAGGGAGTGGCATCTCTTGAATCAACTGTACCATGTCATGCTCCTTGCTTCATGCTTCTATGAGAGTGTTGTATGTTGTTGGTTGAGTCATGTCACCTGTTCCATTGAGGATGGCAGGTGGCTAACCAAAGAGATTGGAAGTTAGTTTAAAATCAACTTAATGAGGTTTTCAACTACTTAACAGCAACACACCATGGCAAAAAATTCCCAAATGGTTCTAGCGACAAAAGGATGACATTAAGTTTGAAATGCTGGTCAACTAGCAGATACGGTTCTGAAGATGGAGAAACCATGCTCCTTTCATTTATGCAAGTGTTGTTGCTTGTTGGAGATGTCATATCGACAATAAACCAACAAAAGACATAATCTCATACAATATTTTGTAAAATAGAGAGGTTTAAAATGATTTCAAACTATGCAGGATTTTTTTTTTACTTGAAGCAGTTGCTATTTGATTTAAACCTGAAGCAGTTGCTAATATAAAGCAGTTGTAACCAAAAATCGTTGTTAACCTGAAGAAGTTGACACAACAACTGTTTACTTAATATTTCAAGTTTGAATATTTTATTTCATAACAGGGAAAGTTTGCACTGCCACATTAACGATGTGTGTGCTGATCTGCTAATGCTCCAATCTTTTATTTTGTGTTTTGTTGAGGCTTCTACATACTCAACCGAAACATACAATATCTCCGGTTTTACTACAGCAGTGCGACTAGATTGCCAGTCCTTAGCTCACGGAAATCGACCAAAGAGAGGCATTCTCATATTCATCAGAACTGATCTTTTTGAGAATATCAGTTTTTCTACTAGTGATCGCATGTATGCTAACAGTAGGAACTTGTCTTCTCCAGTATTTGAATATGCCATTTTCATATACAGATCATTTGGATTTTTAATAGTCTACAAAAGTCCAACCTATCCGTTACTTAAATTCGAAAGGGAGTTTAAAGAACTATTTTAAAGGCATTCCCTATTCAATACAGACTTATTTTTGTTAGGCGATTTCAATTTATGTCTTCACTCGATGACAGGTTGTTGTGGAAGAATCATTGATTTCTTAGTGAATTCTAAAGGTTGTACTTCGTTATTAGACCTAGCAACATCCACAACAAATGGTAATACCCATATTGACTGGGCATTTTCAAATACCTCCGACAGCAGTGCCCGGAATTAAAGTCACTGCAACTGAGCCTCCACCTTAGAGAAATTTAATACGTATTTATAAATATCTGAAACGGTGTATAAACGGTGTATTCAAAGTTAAGTAATATTTAAGCAAACTTTTTTATTTACTTTTTATTTATTTATTATTATATTATTATATAGTTATCATAGCGGAATTATAGTCACTGCAACTGAGCTTCCACCTTAGAGAAAATTAATACGTATTTATAAATATCTGAATAAATTCCTCAACGGTGTACTCAAAGTTATGCAATATTTAAGCAATCTTTTTTAAAGCAAACTTTTTTATTTACTTTTTATTTATTTATTATTATATTATTATATAGTTATCATAGCGGAATTATAGTCACTGCAACTGATCTTTCACCTTAGAGAAATTAAATTCGTATTTATAAATATCTGAATTAATTTCTCAACGGTGTATTCAAAGTTAAGTAATATTTAAGAAAACTTTTTTTAAGCAAACTTTTTATTTATTACACTAGGCAACAATTTTCAACTTTTTGTCTATTACACGAACCAAACCCACTTTTTTGGATAGATTTGGGTCCAAAAACGACGAAAAACATTTTTTTTTTTTTTTCTATGGCAGATTTTTTTTTTAGAATTTTTTGAAATTTGGCTGTTTTTTTAATGTTTTTTTTTAGAGGTACGCCCACTTTTGTCATCATTACACCCGAATGCCAAAACCGATATTCAAAAGCTTTACTTTTTCGGAAAGCCAATGAATATATCTAGAATTCATTTATACAAAGTTTTGGATTTAAACTTATAGTTTAAGAGATATCAATTTTTGAATTAAGAAAATTATGAATTTTTTAAAGCTTTTTTTTAGCTTTTTTTACTTTAAAATTCGAGAAAAAATCGAAAAAAATTTATTACATTTTGTCTTTAATTTTATTTGCATAGCTGCATTAATTACGCGTCGTTTAAGATATGTCTTATCAAAATCTGTGGAGAGACGACGATATAATATTTTTTTGTGTCTAAGCATGTTTTTGTCGACTTTTTTGACTTCCTCGTAGAGTGGCATAACCTTTAGTATGAAAATTTGTTGTGATTTTTGATATATCTTAACCAATCTTACACAATATAAATTTGTTATTATTTTACACATTTTGACCATATTTGGTTCAAATCAGTGTACTATATCGTATAGCTGCCATAGTAACGATCGTTCGAAAATCAAGGTTTAGTATGAAAAAGTTTTTTGTTTTTTAAGGTATATCATCCAATCCCGCTGGTTATGTATTTAGTAATGTGGTATGTATCCCTACCAAATTTGGTTCAAATCGGATCACTATTTTATTTATTTTATTTCATAACAGGGAAAGTTTGCACTGCCACATTAACGATGTGTGTGCTGATCTGCTAATGCTCCAATCTTTTATTTTGTGTTTTGTTGAGGCTTCTACATACTCAACCGAAACATACAATATCTCCGGTTTTACTACAGCAGTGCGACTAGATTGCCAGTCCTTAGCTCACGGAAATCGACCAAAGAGAGGCATTCTCATATTCATCAGAACTGATCTTTTTGAGAATATCAGTTTTTCTACTAGTGATCGCATGTATGCTAACAGTAGGAACTTGTCTTCTCCAGTATTTGAATATGCCATTTTCATATACAGATCATTTGGATTTTTAATAGTCTACAAAAGTCCAACCTATCCGTTACTTAAATTCGAAATGGAGTTTAAAGAACTATTTTAAAGGCATTCCCTATTCAATACAGACTTATTTTTGTTAGGCGATTTCAATTTATGTCTTCACTCGATGACAGGTTGTTGTGGAAGAATCATTGATTTCTTAGTGAATTCTAAAGGTTGTACTTCGTTATTAGACCTAGCAACATCCACAACAAATGGTAATACCCATATTGACTGGGCATTTTCAAATACCTCCGACAGCAGTGCCCGGAATTAAAGTCACTGCAACTGAGCCTCCACCTTAGAGAAATTTAATACGTATTTATAAATATCTGAAACGGTGTATAAACGGTGTATTCAAAGTTAAGTAATATTTAAGCAAACTTTTTTATTTACTTTTTATTTATTTATTATTATATTATTATATAGTTATCATAGCGGAATTATAGTCACTGCAACTGAGCTTCCACCTTAGAGAAAATTAATACGTATTTATAAATATCTGAATAAATTCCTCAACGGTGTACTCAAAGTTATGCAATATTTAAGCAATCTTTTTTAAAGCAAACTTTTTTATTTACTTTTTATTTATTTATTATTATATTATTATATAGTTATCATAGCGGAATTATAGTCACTGCAACTGATCTTTCACCTTAGAGAAATTAAATTCGTATTTATAAATATCTGAATTAATTTCTCAACGGTGTATTCAAAGTTAAGTAATATTTAAGAAAACTTTTTTTAAGCAAACTTTTTATTTATTACACTAGGCAACAATTTTCAACTTTTTGTCTATTACACGAACCAAACCCACTTTTTTGGATAGATTTGGGTCCAAAAACGACGAAAAACATTTTTTTTTTTTTTTCTATGGCAGATTTTTTTTTTTAGAATTTTTTGAAATTTGGCTGTTTTTTTAATGTTTTTTTTTAGAGGTACGCCCACTTTTGTCATCATTACACCCGAATGCCAAAACCGATATTCAAAAGCTTTACTTTTTCGGAAAGCCAATGAATATATCTAGAATTCATTTATACAAAGTTTTGGATTTAAACTTATAGTTTAAGAGATATCAATTTTTGAATTAAGAAAATTATGAATTTTTTAAAGCTTTTTTTTAGCTTTTTTTACTTTAAAATTCGAGAAAAAATCGAAAAAAATTTATTACATTTTGTCTTTAATTTTATTTGCATAGCTGCATTAATTACGCGTCGTTTAAGATATGTCTTATCAAAATCTGTGGAGAGACGACGATATAATATTTTTTTGTGTCTAAGCATGTTTTTGTCGACTTTTTTGACTTCCTCGTAGAGTGGCATAACCTTTAGTATGAAAATTTGTTGTGATTTTTGATATATCTTAACCAATCTTACACAATATAAATTTGTTATTATTTTACACATTTTGACCATATTTGGTTCAAATCAGTGTACTATATCGTATAGCTGCCATAGTAACGATCGTTCGAAAATCAAGGTTTAGTATGAAAAAGTTTTTTGTTTTTTAAGGTATATCATCCAGTCCCGCTGGTTATGTATTTAGTAATGTGGTATGTATCCCTACCAAATTTGGTTCAAATCGGATCACTATTCAATATAGCTGCCATAGGAACGATCAGTCGAAAATTCACCTTTAGTATGAAAAACTTTTTTATATTCTAAGATATTTTAGTCGAACTCACAAATTGTGTACTCTATGTTGTCCTTCACATCTTTATTAATTTTGGTTCGAATCTGTCTACTATATCATACAGCTGCCATAGGACCGATCGGTCTAAAAACAAGTTTTAGTATGAAAAACTTTTGTGTTTTTTGATATATCGTAACTAAACTGATAGAATATGCATATAAGTTGGTCTTATGCATCCTGACCAAAGTTGGTTCAAATCGGTCCACTATATCATATAGCTGTCATAGGACCGATCGGTAGAAAATCATGTTTTAGTATAAAAATTTTTTTTGTTTTTGAAGAAATCTCTGTACAACTCATAAATTGGGCATCTTTCATTGCCCATTACATCCTTACGGAATTTGGTAGAAATCGGACCACTATATCATATAGCTGCCATAGGAACAATCGATACGAACGGTCGATAAGCAACCTTTAGTATGAAAAACTTTTTTGTTTTTTAAGTTATCTGTACCAAACTTACAAGTTATAAGCCTTCTATTGCCTTATACAACCTGTTCAAATTTGGTTGGAATCGGATCACTATAACATATAGCTTCCATGGGACCGATCATTCGAAAATCTACCTTTGCGTACAAATTGTTTCATTGTTAATATACTAATAACTTAGCCGTCCTTCCATAGATTTTAACGGTAAGCATACGCAACGATTGGTAATTAATATAGCTATATATATATAAACAAATTTAATAGTTCAGATGACCATCTTAAATGCATATTCTGTCAGATTGGTTAAAATATCTCAAAAAACAAAAAACTTTTTAATACTAAACCTTGATTTTCGAACGATCGTTCCTATGACAGCTATATGATATAGTAGACCGATTTGAACCAAATTTGGTCAAAATGTGTAAAATAATAACAAATTGATATTGTGTAAGATTGGTGAAGATATCTTAAAAATCACAAAAAATTTTCATACTTAAGGTTATGCCACTCTACGAGGAAGTCAAAAAAGTCGACAAAAACATGCTTAGACACAAAAAAAATATTATATCGCCGTCTCTCCACAGATTTTGATAAAACATATCTTAAACGACGCGTAATTAATGCAGCTATGCAAATAAAATTAAAGACAAAATGTAATAAATTTTTTTCGACTTTTCCTCGAATTTTAAAGTAAAAAAAGCTAAAAAAAAAGCTTTAAAAAAATCATCATTTTCTTAATTCAAAAATTGATATCTCTTAAACTTTAAGTTTAAATCCAAAACTTTGAATAAATGAATTCTAGATATATTCATTGGCTTTCCGAAAAAGTAAAGCTTTTGAATATCGGTTTTGTCATTCTCGAGTAATGATGTTATAAGTCGGCGCACCTCTGAAAAAAAGTTCGAAAAAAAAGACAGATTTTTAAAAAATTCTAAAAAAAAAATTTCACCATAGAAAAAAAAAAAAAAATGTTTTTCGTCGTTTTTGGCCCCAAATCTATCCAAAAAAGTGGGTTTGGTTCGTGTAATTTTTTGGCTGTTGCCTAGTGTTATTTATATATTTATTATTATTATATGGTTATTTGCTAGGAGGGAGGATGGGGGATAACATACAAGGCAAAATGACTTATTGCATTCATTGTCAGCATGATCCTTGGCAGTATTTAAAAAACTGCAGTAAGTTTCATTTCATGTGCAATTGCTTCTGCTTCTGCTTCCGAAAATTTCAGAAGTCGCAGTCGAAGCAGCAGCAGAAATCAAAAAGCTACAAATATCAAACAGCAAGAACAGTCGCCGTTTTTCGTTTTTTGCTTTTTGCTGTGCTGCTGCTATTGCGCGTTAGTCGAAGCTGCAGCAACCGATCGGCTGCCGAAAGTCGTTGGCAGTCGCAGTCGGGAAAAGCTGTCGGCTCGACTGTTTGCTGCTTTTGATATTTGCTGCTTTTGATATTTGCTGCTTTTGATTTTTGTCGCTTTTGCTTTCGATCAGCAGCCGCGCGTTGATTTTGATTTGATGCTTTTGATATTAGTTTTAAGAAGTCTGCAGCCAGAGCCACGCATATTCATTCAGCTATGGCGTCAAGTGAAGTGTGGAAGCATTTTCAAAACAAGGCAGACGAGGGTCTTGCAATGTGTACTATATGCAAAGCCTCTCTTAAAAATAACAGACTGTCGAATTTAAAATCACATTTATTAAAACAGCACAAAATTAATTTTAAATTAAGTCTTGAGAATTGTGAGACGTCATCAACAAGTTCATCGATAAAAACGATACGAAAAAAAAAAAATTCAAATAGAAGTAAATAAAAAAGAGCTGCTTCGATCTTATATTGGATTAGTAACGGAAGACAGCATTCCTTTTAATGTTTTAAATTCACAAAACATGAGGAATATCGTGGATCCAATTTGTGAAGGTTTAAAAGCTGCAGGTGGAAAAAAAATGACATTGAATTCATTTAACTGCAAAAAAACATTGGAAACAGTGGCAAATAATGTAAGAGCTCACATAACCAGTGAGGTCAAAAATACATTATTGTCTCTAAATATAGACAGTGCAACGCGGATGTCAAGAAACATTTTTGGAATAATTGCACAATACATAAGTGCGGCTCAAATAAAATCAATCATTTTGGGAATGATCGAGCTGAAAGGTGCAGGATCGAGCGGAGCCAAAAATCTTTCCGCTGAAGTGGTCAAAGTGCTAGACAAATATAATATTAATTTGAATCAAATAGTCTCCATTACTTCTGATAACGGAGCAAATATGCTTAAAACAACAAATATCTTATTATTTGTTTCCGAGCAAAATATTGAAGAGGACGACGAAGCATGCACCAACGGCGATTACTTGGAAAAAATTGATTTAATAGATACAGTTCCAACTATATTAATAGGCAATATACAAGTTTGTCGCTGTGCTGCACATACAGCACAGCTGGTTGCGCTTGATGCAATAAAATCATCGGACATGCTAAAATACTTGTTCAATTGCCGCAATATGACAAAATACATAAGGAAATCATCGAATGGATATAGAGAAATTTTTGAATTGAAAAAATTGAAAATGCCGCAACTAGATTGCCCAACCAGATGGGGATCAACGTATACTATGCTCAGAAATTTGTTGGATGCTAAGGATATTTTAAGTAAAATTGAATCCATTAAAAACAAATCAGACGAAGAAAATTTTGACCTTGATTCCTCGTTTTGGGATTTTATAGAGACATATTGCAACGTTTTTAATCCCTTGCAAAAAGCCATAAAAAAATTTCAAGAAGAACAATTACATTATAGCAACTTTTACGCCCAATGGCTAAAGCTCAAAATTTCTACAGAAAATATAGTTATGAATTCAAATCAGCAATTAGCAAAAACTATTGGGAACCAAATTTTAAATTCGATAGAAAAGCGAACAAAAAAATTGTTAAAAAATAAAATTTGTAACATCGTGCTTGTTTTTGGATCCCCGATTTCAACATATACTGTCATCACAACAAAAAATTGACGCAATATGTCATTTAAAATCCATTTGGGACAGAATTAATAGTATTAACCCTACTGGTAATTTGTGCACAACGCCGAGTTCTAGCTCAAATCAACTTCAAAACCATTTTTTTGACGAGGAGGATGCATTATTGGATGCGTACTTAAAGCAAGGTGTTTTAACGGAAGTCGACAGTACAATCGACGTATATTCAAAAATCGAAAATCTGCAACTTCCTTTTCAAAGGATTGACACAGACGTTTTATCTTTTTGGAAAGGAAAACAGTACACCGACCAAGAGTTATACGCAATAAGCAATGTCTGCTATGCCGTACCTCCAACTCAGGTAAATGTAAATGCCTTAATTAATTGGAGTTTACTTAATCATTGATTTATTTTGAAACAGGTGTCGATTGAACGAGCATTCTCTACTCTAAGATTGGTGCTTACAGACTACCGCAATCGTTTAAGCCAGGATGTTCTGGAGAATATATTGCTGGTGAAATTAAATCCCAGCTTTTTGGACACAGCCATCGACACATTGGAACTTTTTGAAAATGAAGAAGAATATACTCTAAGTGATTTTGAATGAATATTAGTTAAATATTTTATGTTTATAAGAAAAAAAATATTATTTACCATTTTTATATTTTTATTTTTTATTAACTTTGTTTTGATAAATATTGATTTCATTTTATACGATACAAAAAAATTTGAAAAAAAAAAAAAAACAATAAAAAGTACAAGAAGTACAATGAACGCAAATAAATTGTCAAATAATTCTAAAAAGTCATATATTCCCAGAACTAGGCAAGTAGGCTAAAGGCAAAATCAAAAGCATCAAATTAAAATCAACGCACAATTGATCGTGACGGCGACTGCGGCTGCAAAGCAAAAGCGACAAAAATCAAAAGCAGCAAATATCAATAGCAGCAAATATCAATAGCAGCAAATATCAATAGCAGCAAATATCAAAAGCAGCAAATAACAAAAGCAGCAAATATCAAAAGCAGCAAACAGTCGAGCCGACAGCTTTTCCCGACTGCGACTGCCAACGACTTTCGGCAGCCGATCGGTTGCTGCAGCTTCGACTAACGCGCATTAGCGAAAGCAGCAGCACAGCAAAAAACGAAAAACGGCGACTGTTCTTGCTGTTTGATATTTGTAGCGTTTTGATTTCTGCTGCTGCTTCGACTGCGACTTCTGAAATTTTCGGAAGCAGAAGCAACTGTTAATATTGAAAAGTCGCAGGCAGTCGAAGCAGAGAAAAGCAAAAATATTGCGACTGTTGCTACTTCGACTGCAGTTTTTTAAACACTGATCCTTGGTCCCTGCTATTCTCAAGTCGACGCACTACCTCCACGTGGTTCCTCCTGGATTGTCAACTAGTACCCTTTGCGTGGCAAACTAAAGCGCGCGGCGAGGAAGCAATTTGAGCAACAAGGCATGGCCCAATAGGGGAGTTAGACCATATAATAATATATTTTAGTTAGAATAGTTATTTCTCTAAAATCTCTTTTTCTTAAAAAAATTTTATATAAAGCACTTTTATATATATTGAAATTAAATAAGTAACGGGTATACTATAGTCGGGATCTCGACTATAATCTTTCCCACTTGTTTTTATATTAAGGATTCACTCGGAAAGTTCGGGCCATTCCATAATATGGACAAGCTAGTTGAGTCATTTAGAACATTTTTTTTTGGTTGAAGTTTGTTATTATGGTTGTGTTATGTGCTATCTTTAGATTTTATCAAGGTCATGCTCATGTATTTTTTCCTCAGGCACTTGTTGTGCTATTTATAAGTTTTGAAAAATAGATTTGCGCACATAATCACGACAATAATGAATAACAAGGTGGTCACTAGTTCCATTTCTTTATTATCGACCTCAACTTTGTTAATTACGTTCGCAGTGGATTCCACTGTTTTGGTGTCTATTAGACCCATACTGAATAAGTGATTATTTTTAAATGTTAATGTTTTTAGATTTGGGAGATTTGGCCGGCTTGTTTGGGTGTAATAGTCTTCTTTAATTGCTGCTCATAAAATTGTATCTATGAATACTAACGAAATATAACGTAGCTATCACTAGTATAGGATGATCTTCTAATATAGGTTTTATTCTACCATATGGAATAGTTGTAAGTATTTTTGCTTTCTCTTCTCTAGTGTCGAAAATTAATGGACTTATATTAAGGGTATATGTTTCCATATATTCTTGTTCGAACTCACTAATTGTTATAAATTCTGAAAATTTGGATTTTCTTCATAAAATCTTTCTATTATAGTTTCTATCATTTTTTTTTATATGCTTTGAAGTGAAAATTTTCATTTTCTAAACAGTATTAAAATATGAAAAAAAATTTTAAATTTTATTGCTACCGGATAAAATATCCAGTGCCTGATACGTGGAAATGGTTAATTTTCTTTGTGGCCATCTGTTTGTCTGACAATTTTTATGTATACAATTACTTGTACAAACAGATGGTGTTAGTATGAAAGCCTAACAGTGATTTGTTTTTTCCAAGTAGCGCTTTCGCGCATCCGCTTGGGAAGAGTTTGTTTATAACTAAAAGCAGCTTCAGGCATTGGCTCATGAGAGCAGCCTTATCTGCTTTACTTCGCACCAGTGCGAAGAATTTCGTCAATTATTTTGATGTTTTTTAGGTGGGCATCCCTCTTTGTAGTGGTCGTTGCGAGGTTCATTAAATCCTTTAATAACCTCCTCTGCCGTAGTATTTTGATCCGCTGGCCGCCCCTGTTGCGTTTCTTCTTTTGTTTCTTCTCGTTTCGTGCCCGGTACTCAGCTTTCGTAAGTGGGCGTGGTCCATCGGTGGGGCACACTTCCAAAGCTTCTTGCAAGCAGCTTCCTCCAGACCAACGTTGCTCATCTATTTGTAAATAGTATTTTTTTTTGTTAAAAATGTATTTTGATGTACATATTTAATATTTGGGCTCAGGCGGTGCCGGTGCACAGGCTCGGGTTGTCTTTCTGCGTTCTGCTGGCGTTCTGCTTTTTATACAAAATATTTCACTTGTATATTTTGTTTCATTTGTTTTGTTAACGGCCAGGAAATAATTTTTATGTGCTTTGCACACACGCGCACATTACTTTTAGCAATTAAAAAGCACACTATTTTATTGTATTGTTATTGGCATTTAATCCATGCCATGTTGTAGTTGTTGTTTTAGTTTATTGTCGTATATAAGTAAGTGTAAGTAATCGTTGTTTTTGTTTCACGGTTGAAGACACACATTACATTTTTTTTTCGCTGATTTTTACTTTGATTTTTCTGTGTTCGCCGCAGCTCTAAAATTATCTTTCATGTTCGAGACACCTGTCACGGTCGCCATGTAATATTAAAGTTCCACTTAAAACATTTTCAACACGTCTTCTTTAGTTCAGTGTCTTTATTCAATTGATTTCAAATTAAAGGCTGAGCGCTGAAAAACAGCGACGTTGCAGCCGTTTAACATATTGTATATAAGAGTAAATATGTAAAGCAACGGAGACGTTGCTAGCGGGCTGAGAGTGTTATGCATTCACATATATACATAGCGGTCAAGTATGGGAACCATGCTCACTCGGCTATTTAAGCGGTCGCCGTTTTCAAGAGCGATCATATTTCGGCCGCACTTGAAATGTGCTGAAGGCACTGACGTTAGGCCGCGCTGCGACAAAGTCGTCGCTAAGTGTATTTTTTATTGACATAACTACAAAGTGTTGCTGACTTAGTTATGCTTAGGCAGGCAAAGTGTTGCTGCCCAAGATATATGTAATATTCTTTAATATACATTGTAAAGAAGTGAATTACCAGCCGGGGTAATATACTCAGCCGTAACCAAGGTTTCTCCACAAGAAATTTCTATTTTTAGAGACCTGCCGCTTGCAAAACGAGATATTTTCACTACGCCGCCAAAATTAGGGTATTTCATACCAGGGAACAAGAGATCCACTTCCCTCTAATATGCCCCTTACCCGCCTCAACAGCGAAAAGTGGGAAGATCTGCAAACCTCACTTTTTACGCTCAAACTCATTCACGAATCTCACGAACGGACCATAAATTAAACACGTTGTACACTCACTTCTACCAAACGAAGTTATTTTTCCACGCAACAGGGTATTTTGTCGTCGGCGCACGCGAAACTCTCGCATTGGCCACTCCACGATTTCGACAAAACGAAGATCAACTACAGTTATATGCGCAGCAACTGCCGTTTGCCGTCACTAACCAAATCGCCAATATAAATTGCAATCAATACTCACTTGTTACGCAAAACACTTCTGTTGATATAAAAAATAAGCACGCCGATCGCCTCTTCAAAATCAAAAGGGTTTCCTTTTATTTCATCAACTTAACTTCACTTTCACAAATTTTTCGACTTCTCTCGTCGGTTGCTTCTCTCTAATTAATCCGCAATTCGTTCGCCGCTTAACGTCGGAACCCTTCGCTCCCGAATTCACCACGTTAAGCGACGAACGAACTGGGCGCTCTCTTCCTTATTTCTCTCTTCCTTGCTTTTCTTTTCTTTGTCTTCCTTCTCTTACTTAACTACTCTTAACACTATGGAGGGAAATCGATCCAGCGACCCTCTCTTAAGCGCTCTTTCGTGGCTGCTTATTCAAAATAAAAAGTAATAAGAAATGACAAAATTAAATTGAAATAGTAACGAAAAATAAAAAGTAATAGAAAGTAATAAAAATCAAAATGAAAAATATACAAAAATTAATAACAAAATGACCGGGCCTAGCATCGCCGATGACGCCCCATATGTGAGCGCCTCACATCTCCCCTCTCCTTCGGGAGCGTGACGACCACGGATCCATCCTCGTGGACCGTCACATTATAGACGCGATACCCCACATTTACGCGTGCCCTCGAGCGGCGTCGCTCCGAGCCCATGATGCGCACCTCCCTCTCAATGGCCTCCAACGCGGTCGGGGTGAACCGTTGCCCCTTGGGCCTGATTGTCCAGTTCGGACGGCGCGCCGCATAAATCTCATCCGCTTGGATGTCCTCCGGGTCCATCGACGACTCGGTATTCTCGGCTTCACTTGGTTTTGAGGAAGGGTCCTCGACTTTGCTCGGGGGCGGCAACGCGTCAGCCTCCTCCAGCACTTCGTCGAGGCCTTCCTCCCAGCCATACAGCACGTCGTCCTCGTCCTCCTCTGCCCGCATCTTTTCCTGCACGAGAGGGCGGGATGTATACCCGATGAACCGACGGCCGCGGAAAGCTCCTCTCAGGGTTCCGGAACAACGCACGCATGCTCGGGCTGCAGCGTCAGACGGGGCCGGTTTCTCCTCGCAAATATGTCCCTCCATCTCCGAATTCATCTCGTATCTATAATTATAAAAGTAAAATTTCGTAATTCTAAGTATTAAACATCCTCAGAGTATCAGCGATCATTAATGTTTGGCGGTTGGTTCGGCGGGATCGACTTCTACTCGACTGTCGATCGAACTATCCCGATGGAAAGGTTTTAGCTGAGCTATGTTAGCTACCCGACGTTTCTTTTCGCCTTCCTTCGCCAACCTAACAATGTTGGGGGATATAAACTTGACCACCCGGTATGGTCCCTCAAATTTCGGTGCTAACTTCGCCGCAAATCCGTCTCCAGCCTTAGACAACTGGTGCTGTCGCAACAATACGAGCATGTCCATTGTGGGTCGCCATTCTCTCCGCCGCAAATTGTAGTGTCGCCCTTGATCGCTGGACGCCTTTTGTAGATTCCCTCGCACGATATCGAATATCTCCTTCAAACGGCTGGCCTTCTCCTGAGGGCTTTGCGTTACGTTGCTATTCCTGGGGTAACTTCATCGTATAACGCCGACGGCAAACGTGGCTCTCGGCCCTGTAATAAGAAAGCTGGGGAGAAACCCGTCGAATCCGAAACACTAGAATTGACGGCGAGCATTATTTCCGGCAACAATTCGTCCCACGAATCCTGCTTGCCTGAAATGAACTGGGCTATCATCATCTTCACAGTCCGATTTGTCCTCTCCGTTGGGTTCTCTTGGGGGCAGTATGGGGCTGTATATTCCAACTCAACGCCCAAATTCTTCATGAACGTCTTGAAGCTCCGACTTGTGAACTGTGCCCCGTTGTCGCATACAAACTTCTTGGGGATCCCGTAACGGCACAATATAAGTTGTCTAAATGCTTTAAGTAGATATGCTGCCGTCGCTTTCCTTAGAGGCACCAGCTCCACCCACTTTGAGAAGGCGTCGTGGAACACCAACAACATCGTGTTGCCATGTTTCGACCGGGGCAAGGGTCCCACGAAATCGGCACATAGCACTGTCATCGGCTCTGCCACCTGACGGGTCAACATCTGTCCTGCGGGCCTCCTTTGTTCTACTTTGAACTTCTGGCTCACTTCACAGCACCTCACATGTCTTGCGGCGTCTCTATACATGCCGGGCCAATAATAACGCTGTGCCAGCCTGGCTATCGTCTTCCTCACCCCCTGGTGTCCTGCAGTGGGCATATCGTGGCACTCTTCTAGCACCCGTCTTCGCATTGATGCTCCCACGCACAACTTCCAGGGTATATAATCTTCGTCATCGGCTCGGTACCCCAAATGACGATAAAGCTGATTATTTTTCTCGGTATAATCGGGGAATTTCTCAGGCTCCTGGATTATTTTCCTCCGCATGCTAGCAAGCCATTTGCACTCGGGTATTTCTTCCACCATCCGGCGCAATATTTCCGCTGGTTGTCTCGAAAGCGCGTCCGCCACCACGTTGAGTTTGCCTCGCCGATATTGCACGTCGAATCGGTATTGTTGAAGTTCTAAAGCCCATCGAGCGATCCTCCCGGACGGGCTCTCCGTGATTACTCCAAAACTATATCCCTCGAGGTAGCATCGGAACTTGCGTATCGCCCATACGATTGCCAGGCACTCCTTTTCCGTGGCAGAATAATTCACCTCCGCTTGTAAAAGTTTCCGGCTCGCATACGCGATCACCACCTCCTGGTCGTTAATACTTTGTGTCAACACCGCTCCGAGCCCGCAATCACTTGCGTCAGTTTGCACTAGGAACTTCGACGAGAAATCCGGGCACGCCAATATAGGTGCCGTCGTCAAATGGCGTTTAATTTCGTCAAACGCTGCTTGCTGTTCATCACCCCAGCACCACTTACGGGCCTTCTTGAGAAGTAGTGTCATCGGTGCCACCAACGTTGCGAAGTTGGGGACGAAGCGCCTGTACCAAGACGCCATTCCCAAGCATTGTCGCAGCTCCCTCAGGTTGGTCGGCGGCTTCAGCAGTTGGATGGCCTCCACTTTCGCTGGGTCTGGTTGAATTCCCTTCTCGCTCACTAGATGCCCCAGATACACGAGGCTCTTCTTGAAGAACGAACATTTATCCTTGTTCAGTCTCAAGTTAGCGGCTCTCAACCGTCGGAACACTTCTCTCAAATTTCTCAGATGTTCCTCCTTGGTTCTGCCAATCACGATGATGTCGTCTAGATACGCAAATGCATGCGGTTCCATTTCCGGGCCGATCACCGTATCGAGGCATCACACGCCATTGGAATAAGCCACGTCCGGGAACTGTAAATGCTGTGCATTCTCGACTAGCTTCAGCCATGGGTATCTGCCAATACCCATGTTTCAAATCCAGTGTTGATATGAAACGAGCCTGTCGGAGACGTTCCAAAATGTGGTTTATCCTTGGCACCGGATAAGCGTCGGGTACGGAATGCGCGTTCAGTTGCCTGTAGTCAACGCACATTCGCCAATCGCCCGTCTTTTTTTTTACCAACACGATCGGGGCACTGTGTGGACTCTTCGATGGCTCTATGGCCCCTTGATCGAGCAATTCGTCCACCTGGTCATTAATGATCTTTTGCATAGCCGGATTCTTTGGATAGTATCGTTGCTTGAGAGGTTTATCGTCCCTCATAACGATACTATGCTCCGCTATGTGCGTCACGCCTTTGAGACCATCAAACTTGGCCAATTCTTCCTCCAGGAAGATTCGTAAATCGTCCGCCAAATCCTCTGGGCACACCGATTCGCCTGCCGTAATTTTCTTTGTGACTCCTCCATCCTGCGAATGGGCTGATACGACCTCATCCTTGAACACCGTATCGACCACTCCTCCCAACTTTATTTCCTCATGCGTGTCATCCGCGGATGGCATGGGATCGCCCTCAGGCACCGTCGTTTCTGGAATCATGTTGTCCCGCAATTGCAAATTAGCAACTCCACACTGTATAGTGGTCCCGATCGCTTTTAGGAAATCCATCCCCAATACCATTTCGTCGAGCATTATCGGCATGACGAGCATCTCCGTCGTCACCCTTTTCCCAGCCAACTGTACCTCGACTCGCACCTTCTGACTGATCAGCTGCTTGGTCCCATCAGCCAGCCTGACCGTCGTGTCTACTCTTACCCTGTCCCCTCTTGCAATCCTCTTCGTACAATCCTCCCTGACAAAGCTTCGCGTGGCACCGGTGTCTACGGTGGCGATCACTTCGTGAGTGCCTACCGTCACACGAGCGCCAACGCGCCCATCGACGAGAAACAGAGGACATCTTTCTACTGACGGGCTTCGGTCCCCTGCGCGGCTGCCTGATCCCGTCCCAGGGGCCGCTGCTGCTCGTTTCCCGCCTCCGGCAGCTGACAACACTGCTCGGTTCTCACCCCTCGAGTCCCACACCGCCTGCAAAACAAAACTTTTGGGTTCGGGCACTCGCGAGCGTAGTGACCTTCCTGAGCGCACCGGAAACAAATATTCCGCGAGCTCTGGGGTCTATCGGGCACTAGAACTCGGGTCGTACCCCCGCTACTGTCGCACTGTCCAAACGTTTGCTCCCGCCTTCCGTTGTCCGTGGTGGTCGCTGTCCTGAAGGGATTCTGTGTCTGTCTGGACGTTTCAACGCTTGACCTCACATTCGCGGGAAAACTCGTACTTGTCGCGGAATATTCGCGACTCTGTTTGCGAACACTTTCAAACTCGACTGCCATTTGCGTGAGTTGTGAGAGGGTCGAAAAGTCAGTCCTGCGAATGTATAGGCGGTATTCAGGAGCACAGTTTTCATAAATCCTATGCAACTCTTGAGCAGGGCTATAGCTCGCATGGTACATCATGCCCCGCAGCTCGATCAGGTAGTCCTGAAATTCCTCCCCTACCTTTTGACGTCGAACTCTGATCTCATCCTCCAACCTCTCGAAATATCGTGGCGGCAAGAAAAACTCTAAAAACTCTGCCCGAAACGTCGCCCACGGCACATCCCGTAACCGACTAGTCATTAGCCAGCGTGAAGCCTTATCCGTTAGCACTTCACCCATGACTCGCGCCAAACGATCCTTATCGATATCGTGTGACATTGCTCGTTCTTCAATACTTTCGAGGAACGACAAAGGATCCCCTGTCCCGTCAAAACGTATACCCCACTTCCTGACCCGTTCCGGAATAGGCGTTCGACATCTTTCCTCCATGTAATAGGGTCGGGTCGCCACCGCGCGCTCGGGTGTAGATGTATGCCCACTCGTCAACTTTTCTGTCCTGCCTGCCCGATCCAAGGGCGGAATCACGTCCTCCTTTCTGTCCGTTTTCGCGAAGCCCTCGGCCGATCCCGCCATTTCCGCTGCTTTGTGGACATCCGATTCTGATTTCCGCCACCTCCTCCCCAAACCTTCTGATGTAGTCTTAGCGACCGTCACTCCCTTTGATTTGGCGGAATACCCCTCCATATCTGCCAAACGAGCCCACGTCCCGGACGAATAGCGACCTCCCTTTATTGCTGCTGACACTTGGGGTCGGAGATCTTCAACCTTGATCCCCGTACCCAACCCCAACTCCCGAGCAACGACTTCCAACTCTTCCTTTCGTAAGTGGTAAATCCACTTCACTCCGACTCCGGGGTTCACTATTTCCAACGGAGTGGTGTCGGATTCATTATCTGACGATGCCATACCGCTCGCTATTTTAATTTATTATTATTTATCCTTATTTATTTTATATATTTGTTATTATTATTATTAACTTTAATTTCGTTTCAATTTATTTTATTTTATTCAGTTTATTTTAATTTTATATTAAATTTTTTTTTATTTTTATTTTATTTAGTTTTATGTTATATAATTTTTATTTTATTTAGTTTTATGTTATATAATTTTTATTTTAATTAAAAAATTTTTCTCTATATCTTATTATATTATATTATATTATTTTATTTTATAATATTATATTTTATCTATTAAATTTTATTTATTTTTATATTAAATTATATTATTTTATTTTATAATATTATATTTTATTTATTTTTATATTAAATTATATTATTTAGTTTTATAATATTATATTTTATTTATTATATTTTATTTTATTTTGTTTTACATTATATCACTTCATTTTACTATATTTTATATTATTTTATTATATTTTATTTTATTTTATTATATTTTATTTATTATATTTTATTTTATTTTATTATATTTTATTTATTATATTTTATATTACTTTATTATATTTTATTTTATTTTATTATATTTTATTTATTATATTTTATTTTATTTTATTATATTTTATTTATTATATTTTATTTTATTTTATTAAATTGCTAGGCATAACTCCAGTCAGTCGACCCGATTGTTCTCAGTGTGTCGCGCTTGACCGCGCCTCCACACATTGCCAGCCCTTTTCTGACTCCCTTTTTCGCAAGTGTCGATTTCAACAATTCGAACACGTGCCCGCAAAAGAACAAACGGAAGAAACTGAGAAACACGAAAACGAAAACTAACTGCACTTGTCATCTCTCTCGCTCTCCCTTTCGCTGCCAAGACGATCAGCCTTTTCGGCTGCCGCTTTGCACTTCTCCTTTTTTTTTTTCTTTTACCGCGTGTCGGGGTATATTCGACGAGTATTCACCCTAACCTCTAGCTTCACGTTTTTGGGGTTTTAAGTCCGTCCGCGTGACATTTGCAAACGACAGGGTCCCTGCTCGGGCGCCACTTGTAAAGAAGTGAATTACCAGCCGGGGTAATATACTCAGCCGTAACCAAGGTTTCTCCACAAGAAATTTCTATTTTTAGAGACCTGCCGCTTGCAAAACGAGATATTTTCACTACGCCGCCAAAATTAGGGTATTTCATACCAGGGAACAAGAGATCCACTTCCCTCTAATATGCCCCTGACCCGCCTCAACAGCGAAAAGTGGGAAGATCTGCAAACCTCACTTTTTACGCTCAAACTCATTCACGAATCTCACGAACTACCAAACGAAGTTAATTTTCCACGCAACAGGGTATTTTGTCGTCGGCGCACGCGAAACTCTCGCATTGGCCACTCCACGATTTCGACAAAACGAAGATCAACTACAGTTATATGCGCAGCAACTGCCGTTTGCCGTCACTAACCAAATCGCCAATATAAATTGCAATCAATACTCACTTGTTACGCAAAACACTTCTGTTGATATAAAAAAAAAGCACGCCGATCGCCTCTTCAAAATCAAAAGGGTTTCCTTTTATTTCATCAACTTAACTTCACTTTCACAAATTTTTCGACTTCTCTCGTCGGTTGCTTCTCTCTAATTAATCCGCAATTCGTTCGCCGCTTAACGTCGGAACCCTTCGCTCCCGAATTCACCACGTTAAGCGACGAACGAACTGGGCGCTCTCTTCCTTATTTCTCTCTTCCTTGCTTTTCTTTTCTTTGTCTTCCTTCTCTTACTTAACTACTCTTAACACTATGGAGGGAAATCGATCCAGCGACCCTCTCTTAAGCGCTCTTTCGTGGCTGCTTATTCAAAATAAAAAGTAATAAGAAATGACAAAATTAAATTGCAATAATAACGAAAAATAAAAAGTAATAGAAAGTAATAAAAATCAAAATGAAAAATATACAAAAATTAATAACAAAATGACCGGGCCTAGCATCGCCGATGACGCCCCATATGTGAGCGCCTCACAACATATGTGTACATGCTACACTTAACAGCGCAGCAGCGGCCGTGTATGTGTGTGCGCGTGCGTGCTGCCTGCAAGCAGTGCAGTAAGAAGTGCATTCGCTAGCAGTTAACTTGTTAGCTGGGAGCAATGCAGATCTATTCATAGAATGAGAATGCTCTGTTTATAAAATGCAGTGCGGCTGTTGATCTTTGTGCAAAGCAGTGTTTGCGATTTAAATAGCTGGGTCGTTTTAGTTATGCTGATAAGCAGTATAAAACTTGCATAAAAAAAAAAATAATAATTAAGTATACGAAACTGGTCATTACACCCACAGTTACTGCTACGAGAGTCTCACTCGAGAAGTCAGTAACAGAAAAATAGAACAGTTTAACCCTCTAACACGTAAGACTGTCTTGAGACACTTATTACATTATTCACATTTGCGTAAAAAGTAAGAGCTTTTTCATAATTTAAATACTTAACGGCAGTAAATAACAAACGCGAGATTTCATGTAGAAGCTTTGAAAGCTCTCAGAAGCTTTTAACGGTACTTTTTATTTTTATTTGCACAGAACAAATTTTATTTCGCGCGTGAAACTTGAGCTGCTTCAAGTTGTGTTTTGTTCTGCTTATAAAAGTCAAAATATAAATCACACTCAGCTCATTATTTTTTTTCGTGAAAGGTATGTTTATTTACTATTAAAATCAAGTTATAGATTTGCAAATACATAATAAACATGTGTTGTAGCAGTGAAATAGTGATAATTGCCTCGAGACACTTTTGCGGCTTTAAGTGAACTTTTGTTGCCCGCAGCTATTTCACAACTACTTGCAATTTATGTGCTGATTTTTGATTGTGGTACGACTTTTCTTAATAAAACAATTTAAATATTAAAAGAAATGGTAAAGCGGACTCGTTTCAAGTTGTCGGACTTGTCAGATGAGCAGTTGCTGGAGTTGTTTGAGTCAGTCCCGTCGGATGAGGAACTGTCAAGCATATCAAGTGACGACGAGGACGACGATTTTAATGTGGTGGATGCTCTCACCGATGCATTAGAGGATGCTGACACTGTATCATTTATAGACAGTAATGCTGCGAATGTGCCAAATAATGCACAGGAATCTGAGCCTTCCCGGAAAACCAGGAAAAGACCTCGATCACCGTTGCCAATTATTGAAGATTCAGCATGCATACCTTTGCCAACTTCTGGCGGCTTCAATGGTGTTGATAAGAAAATATAGTTGCGATGTGTAATATAAGTGACTAATTAAATTATATATATGTAGGTATTGAATCAATTACAAAGGAACCGAGTAAGATTCTGTGGCAAGAGCAATGTATGCAGTTGCATGTCAACAATATAGCCTTTCAAGGAGACTTTTCGCTGTTATCTGAGATAAAGCAGCTCAAAACTCCATTGGAGCTCTTTTGCTATTTCTTCAATGCAGAAATCATGAAAATGATCGTGGACGAAACCATGCGCGCGGCTTTAACCGAAAATATAACAAATAAGTTCAATATTAACAATGACGATATCCACCACTACATCGGTATTATGATGTACATGTCCATTTATCGCTACCCGAATCTGAAGAGCTACTGGGCAAAAAACGCTTTTGGGCCCATACAAACCTGCATGCCGCGGAGCAGATTCGAGGCAATCAAGAAGTACTTCTCACTGCGCGATGAGAGCGAGCGCATCAAAAAGGGAGAACCAGGCTACGATCCACTGTTCCGCATGCGAAAATTAGTCGACTGTCTCAATCAAGGGTTTGACTCCGTGCCAATGCAACCCCGCCTTTGTGTCGACGAACAAATGTGCAGCACAAAAATGAAGCACCACTTGCGCCAGTACATGCCAAATAAGCCGCACAAGTGGGGCATCAAGCTATTTGCATTGTGCGATTCATTTGGATATGCATACCGCTTTGAGATATACTGCGGTGCAGGTGATAATGTGATCTCGCCTGGTCAGCCAGATCTTGGTGCTTCGGCCAACATTGTTGTGCGTTTAACACAAACCGTACAAAGTTTCAAGAACCATATCATTTACTTTGATAACTTTTATACATCGCTGCCTTTGATGGTTTATCTACATGCGAAAGGTATTTATAGCCTTGGTACGGTGCGAGTAAATCGTATCCCTGATTGTAAGCTGCCAAACGATAGTACGCTCAATAAAATGCCAAGGGGCTTTTCGACTGAATTCATAGGCTCTTCATATGGAGTCGAAATTACTAATGTGCTGTGGAAAGACAGCAAGGCCGTTCGCTTTTTGTCGACTTATGTGGGTGTTAAGCCATTTGCACGGACCATTCAGCGTGAAGGAACAGCAAAGGCTCCTCGTTTCGATAGAAAGTCTAACCGACAAATCGAAATTGATTGTCCCCAAATTGTTCATGAATATAATGCTCACATGGGCGGCGTAGACCTGATGGATGTACTAATGGGCCGCTATCTTATCAGAGCCAAAACTCGGGATGCCGCAACTCGGATTTTTTACCACTTGATTGATATGGCAGTCACCAACTCGTATATTTTATACAGTGTAACGAACACGAGATGTGTGCAGCGATCTGGAGGCGTACTCTGCCTACGGGTGCCGACTTGAGCTCAGGGAAAGTGGGGGGGTTCCTTTGCCACCTAGAAAGCCGCCGTGTCACATAACTAAAACTTGTAGGACAGAACTAAACTAGGAACGGATAACAACCAAATAAGTCGATGAAGAGAAGACAAGAATGATATATATATATGTGTGATGAACTTAGGTGTAATAGCTCTTCCTCTTTACCCACCCAACCATGTAAAGACTACTCGTTATGTGCCTTTACCCTAATTCGATGCAACATTTCTTATTTCAGGTGCCCATTTTCTTTTTAATTTAATTCATATTCGATCCAATACAATTCATATTTTAATCCCTTTTGAGGGCTTCATTACAATGCGAGATACAATACAAAAATAATACTGAAAACGTGAAAACAAACGTTTCAGGAATGGTTCTAGTTAAATTCTATTCTGTATGGTTGGTATATTTTACGATCATGTTTTTGCTATTATATAAACTTACTCAATTTTTATTATTCGGCCATGCCGTACTCATATACATTAATTCAGCTTCATAATATTTACATCGATGTCGACAGGCCTGAAGACGAAGGATTTGCTGGGTGAACTTCAAATGGATTAGAATATATAACACCCAATTGTTTGATCTATATACATACCATACCAGAATATTAAGTCTTACTTGCTACAAAATCTTTTAATTCGTTTGTTTGTGACGATGTATGTCATCAGTAATTCAATATTTCAAATAAGAAGTTTAAAGTATTTTAAATTTAATAATATATATCATTTACGTTACGTTAAGTGCCATTGGGTGAAATTCAATAGACACGCAAAATCAAAGAAATAAGCATACTCGCTTGCCAAGCGATATTATATCCTCAGGGTCATCTATCCAGGCGGTTAGGTCCACATGTTTGTTGTCAGAACAACAAAATTCAGGAAGCCACAGGTACAGCAACGCCGGCTATAGCAGGTAGTCTGCCACGTCGTCGTTGACTGTGTGTGTTGGCTGCAGCGTGTTTGAGCACGCAACAGCGACAGCAACTCAAATGGGGTTGTGCGCACAGCGTCTCTGCCACGAGAGTGTGCGCACCGGGTCGACAACACGACAAGGGACCAGAACAGCGCGACGTCTCAGCGGCAGTGAGTTCTCACAATATGAATTTAACAGCTTCGTAATGCTACAAAGGGATGCGTGTGTGTGTGTGTCTGTGCACGTGGAGTGTTTGCCAACTTGTCTTATTGGTGGCGTATTGGCCACGAGGAGCTGATCGCACGAGCGTCTCTGCGCTGGCGTCTCAGTTGCTGCGTCGCAGCTGCGTTGCACCAAAAGATTGCGGTGTAGAACGACTTGAATATTTTTCCAATATGGCGACCGACACACGTAGCACAGAACACAATTCCTATGTGAGAAACTAATTAGCACGAAACAAACACTTTTATGCACTACGTACCTTTTTATTTAACCAAAATCAAAAACTATGTGCACGTATGCACGATGCAAATGATATGCACAATTTGTGTGCACTATCGTTGCAGCACGATAATTTAATATGTATGCCTATTATTTCGGATGCTCTTATGAATCACTAGCAACTCGAAATAGACTTTCTTATCCACATGTCAATCAGGAAAGAGACAGATCGACGGAAATGCTAAGCGTCATTACCGATAATATTATATGCCCATGAATGATTTTCTGATTTGTATCGATATATCGCATGCGGTGAATGGCAATTGCAAGTCCTGCCAACGCATTGCAAATGTTATGTTAACAGACTGAAGGTTAACATATCTCTTTACAGCTGATAATGAACAACAGTAGCGTCCGAAATATTGCAACAACAACAAACAAAACTGCAAAAAAAAGAAAAATAAAGTAGGCCGACATGCTCATCCCTACACCCATCAGATTTAAACTAAGCCTCTATGGCGAAGTTTAGAGCTGAAAAAAAGGGGAGCATGGAATTACCATATATCCTTTGCATGAAAGGTTCCCAATTCTTTGCCATTGAGATCTTCTAAAAGATACAAAGTATTCCCACACTTTTTCTTTATTCGAGCTTTTATTCCAACAGGCGCCAACTTTGCATTAAAATTTGCAGCTGCATTGCTTAATACAAAGTTTCGCTTAACAACTTCTTGGCCAACCTCAAATGAACGAGGTCTAGTACGCATATTGTACGTCTGCTGATTTTTCTCATATGCCTTTGTGAGATGTTTTTCGATATTTGAGCGAAGCTTATGGAACTCATCGATCCTGTATAACCCTTCAGTACCATCGCTGAGTAAGTTGAGACTTCGTAACACTTTGTAATCATCACCATGCGTAATCATATGTTGACCAAATACAATAAAATATGGCGACATTCCTACGGATTGATGAATACAATTTCGTAATGCAGAATTTATACTAGGCAAATATATGTCCCATAGACGCTGATCATTACGAACGTATGCTCTTAAAGCTGCGTTAATAGATCGGTTAACTCTTTCGGCGGCATTGGACTGAGGAGCATACGCACCTGTGCACATATGTTTGATACCATATTTGGAAATGAAATTAGCGAACTCATGGCTTTTAAACTGAGTGCCATTGTCACTAACAACAATTTCCGGTACTCCAAAGCATGCAAAGATCTCATCCCTCAAATAATTAATAACAATCTGTGACGTAAATTTCTTCACAGCTTTGAAAAATGCAAACTTTGAAAAATGATCCAATACTATAAAAATTCCCACGTTGCCTTGCTTCGTGCGAGGAAAGGGTCCAATGAAATCTATATACAACCTCTGGTAAGGTCTGTCACTCGACACCTTGCTACCCATAGGTGGTTTCAATGCGCATGTAGGGTATTTAGTTGTCTTACATGTATCACAATTTCTTATATAGTTGCGCACGTCGATAACCATCTTAGGCCAGAAAAATCGTCGTCTGATTCGTTCCAAGCATTTAGCGATGCCGCAATGGCTGGAAATCGGCTGATCATGAGCGGCTTTGATGACTGGTATTCGTAACGCCTCTGGAATGAACAATCTCCAACAATCATCAGAGTCCTCATTAAAATTACAACGACGATAGATATATTTGTCAACAATTTTAAAATCAGGTAAATCTGCAGTCTGATAGCTATCTTTTAGCTTACAATAATCTTCGGATTGAAATGCATATGAATCTAGATCAACTTCAGGGAACAATTCTACTTCTATTGCAGCGACTTCATCGACTTCTTCAAATGACCTCGAAAGAGCATCAGCTACCACATTCTCGCTTCCTTTTCGGTGTTCGATGTGAAAAGAAAAGCCCTGCAGCTTAATTGCCCATCGAGCCAATCTACCACTTAAATCTGACTGATTCATTAACCAGCGCAGACTTGCGTGATCAGTTACTACTTTAAAAGACTGTCCTTCGATATACATTCGGAATTTCTTTATCGCTAGAACGACAGCTAAGCATTCGAGCTCAGTTACGGTGTAATTCCGTTGCGCTTTATTTAGCTTTTTAGACATATATGCAATAGGCCTCTTGCAACCGGAATCATCAGCTTGAGCTAGCACTGCACCGACACCATATGAAGAAGCGTCGCATTGCACCACGAAAGGCTTTTCATAGTTCGGATGAACTAGAAACGGAGCTGTGCATAGCCTACGTTTTATTTCTTCAAAAGCGACTTGCGCAGAATCGTTCCACTCGAACGTCTTGCCTCGCAATAATTCTGTGAGCGGAAATATGACTGTGGAGTACTGAGAAATGAACCTCTGGTACCATCCAGTCATGCCTAAAAATCTTCTTAGTTGCTTGCGCGACTTTGGGGCTGGAAACTCATCCACTGCTTGAATCTTGATGGGGTTGATTTGAAGTGTACCTTCTCCTACAACATAACCGAGATAATCGACTTTGCTTAAGCCAAACTGACTTTTGCTGACGTTTATTGTAAGTCCAGCTTTACGCAATTGTGTAGCGACAGTGCCAAGATGCTCTAGATGTTCCTCAAAGCTAGAAGACATAACTAATAAATCATCAAGATATACGAAAACATGCGATTTTAGCTGATACGGAATGACCTGATCCATCAACCTACACATGGTCAGAGGTGCGTTAGTCAAACCGAAAGGCATTCGCTTAAACTGGTATAAAGGTCGATTGGGAATTGTAAAAGCGGTTTTGGGACGAGAAACGGAATCTAATCGAATTTGCCAGAAGGCATCTTTTAAGTCGACTTTCGAAATGCAATGCACTGAAGGAAGACGACTTAATAGACCATCTAAAATTGGCATGGGATAGGCATCCTTGACTGTTGCTGCGTTGAGTTTGCGTGCATCAAGACAGAACCTAACCTTTCCTGGCTTGACCACTAACGTTACTGGAGACGACCATGGCGATGTTGGAGCTTCTTCAATCACGCCTAGTTTTATCATTCGATCTACCTCTTCGCATAGCAATTTTTCTCTAGCTGGGGACAAAGGGTAGAATCTTTGCTTCATTGGCTTGGAATCGGCCGTATCGATATTATGTTCAACGAGAGATGTTTCTCCTAGACCGTTACGTTCTGAGGATGGAAAATAGTCAATTACTGAATTCAATTTCGCTTTTTGAGCGCTGGATAGCTGTAGCTCAAAAGAGTCACTAGCAGTTTCGGCATTTATTTCATTGAGCGAGTATGAAGAAGACAGAATAGAAATGCCAAAGGCTTTCCAAAAATCCATTCCACAAATCACATTTTGTTTAATGGAAGGCACTAACAGAAATTCAAAGTCTATACATTTAGAATTGTACTTTATTGGTAAGCACACCATGCCTGCTACAGTTTGTTTGAAACCGTTTGCCGTATGAACAACGCCTTTTACTTTGTTAAGAGTGATCTGTTCGGAAATTATGCGTTCAGCAAGTGGTGATCCAATTACACTCTTATTGGCTCCACTATCTAGGAGTGCCAAATATGACTCACTTCATACATCAATTTGTGTGAAGGGACGAATATCATTGCCTTTGTGTACAATAGCAGATATAGTAAAACATTTTAAGCGGCGTTTATCATTCCAAAATTTTCGCATGCGCAAAGATGAACGACTTCTTTGGATATTCAACGAGTCGGCATTAAAAATTTCAGCTCTGCGCAATCTATACTCTCGTAAGCGTTCGTGATAGGGTTTGAAAGATCGGGAAGTTGTCAAATCGGGTTAGTGAAGTGATACGTTAGGTAAGTGAAATGGTAAATCTGGTAAGGGAGAAGTAGCTGAAGTTAAATCCAAGGCTAACGTCGGACATCCCCTCTCGGAACTCTGGTTGGTTTGCATTTAGCACAATTTGGTTTATATGTATCTGGCAAACCACAGCCATAGCAGAAAACTCGGCGAGGTTTCAAGCAATCGTGGTACCTATGACCTTGTTCGTCGCAGTTCCAGCATTTTAATTTATCTTTTATGCGCACTGCACAAACTTCGTCATTAATTTCGGACTCTGAATCAGATTCTTCCTCCGATTCCTCTTTGTGACGAATTACATTTACCATTCGTTTAGAAACATTCTCACGAAGTTTCGATCGCGAGTTATGAAAGAATTCTTCGTGTCTATGACACTCCTTACGCAATATTGCCAGACTCGGAATATCTACGTGAAGCAGTTCATGTCTCAGTTCAGATTTCAGGTTGTGTCTAACTTCGGTGATAATGTCAGCTTCTGACATGGGATCTCGGAGAGAATCGGCAATCGATACCATTGCATCTAAAAATTCATCAAATGATTCATTGTTTGCTTGCTTACGACGCCTCATGACTTGTTTGATATCCCGATCAGTTCGTTGATCTTGATATCGCTCACGCAACTTGTTGCACAATTCGAACCAATTCATATGACCTGTGGTTCTATGAACTCGCCAATAAAATGAAAGAGCAGAACCAGAGAAGAGTAAATTTGCAAACTGATACAATAAGTCGAAATTGCTGTTAAAATACTGAGAAGTAAGACAATTAACACGATATATAAAGTCTTCTATTGGAAGGTCACTCGCAGAGCCAGAGAACTTTACCTTCCAGTTGGAAATAACATTAGAGATTCTATCAGGACGATCGGTGGAATAATCAATCGTATTAGCACGAGCACCAGAGGATCTACGTCTCTGATTGGGGTCATGCTCAACGTTTGCTCGCGGCGGGTTCAAAAGATTTTCATTGTCCCATTCGAGTTGTGAGTCGTCACGAGACTCTCGACGCAAAGCGGACAAACTTAAATTTCGTAGGGCAGTACTGATCTGATCAGATACTGTCGTAGCGATATTTGCTCTATAGCTTTCCAATGAACTCGCTATTATTTGCTGAATGCGATCATCAGAATTAACGATATTATTATCGGAAGCATTTCTTCCTAAGTCACGTCTGGTAGCAGCACTGGCTGGTGGACGCATGTTTTGAGTATTATTTCGATTATTAGACCTAGTTGCTGGTCGAGTTCTTGGGATAGTTCCTGTGGGATTATTGCCGGTGGCACCCCGAGGTCTATCCATTGTATTTCTTGGAATTGTCGTGGCTGCACTTGCTAAGTTCTCCGAACTCTGTGCAAGACTGCAAGGTTGTCTGCAATTTGGACATGTGGTATTATTATTTAACCACTCGGATAAACAAACTCTGTGAAACTTATGTCTACACCCTGTTTCAGTGAAAACGGTTTCTGAACTAGTATTATTGCAAATTGTACAAGACACTGAGTCATCTGCAGCGTTTGCTACCGCAGATAGATCTTCTCTGCTGCGAACTACTGCCATCGCTAAAGGTTTTGAGTATGATTATCAAAAATGATTTTAAGGATTTCAAAGAAGCGGATCTTTTATTCCAAACGGTAAACGATATATATTTTCGATAAACGATCAATTTTCATAAGTAATTTTGGGACTTATCCATTCATAAGATTGTTGCATATAATATAGATATATCATTCGAGCTTCTCTCAGTACCTAAACTGAATCTACTAAGAGTAATGTGAAGGATTGTTTTCGGAAAAGAGGAGCTTGTCGAAATAGTCCAACAAGATCGATCTCATTTTCTTAATAACAAACTATGCAGATAGAATAAATCTATCATTTGGTTTAGATCAACTTAACGTCAGTACTAAATTCCAAAATGAAGAGAAATCAAAATCAAAATAATGTTTAACTAACAGTTGTTAGCTAAAATTCTTGCGAAATGCTTGTTTATTGGTCAGGCTCCGCGTAAAACTAACAGTCTACGCTCTGAACTACTACAAGATTTGGATGGTGGTTGTGGAAGGAAGTGGGAATAAGAGGAAGGTAACCGGAAGCGCGGGGTAACTCACGTAAGTGTTACTTGTTTCAATCTTAACGATCTCGAGGCCCCACGTTGGGCGCCATTTAATTATGTAACGAACACGAGATGTGTGCAGCGATCTGGAGGCGTACTCTGCCTACGGGTGCCGACTTGAGCTCAGGGAAAGTGGGGGGGTTCTTTTGCCACCTAGAAAGCCGCCGTGTCACATAACTAAAACTTGTAGGACAGAGTTAAACTAGGAACGGATAACAACCAAATAAGTCGATGAAGAGAAGACAAGAATGATATATATATATATGTGTGAAGAACTTAGGTGTAATAGCTCTTCCTCTTTACCCACCCAACCATGTAAAGACTACTCGTTATGTGCCTTTACCCTAATTCGATGCAACATTTCTTATTTCAGGTACCCATTTTCTTTTTAATTTAATTCATATTCGATCCAATACAATTCATATTTTAATCCCTTTTGAGGGCTTCATTACAATGCGAGATACAATACAAAAATAATACTGAAAACGTGAAAACAAACGTTTCAGGAATGGTTCTAGTTAAATTCTATTCTGTATGGTTGGTATATTTTACGATCATGTTTTTGCTATTATATAAACTTACTCAATTTTTATTATTCAGCCATGCCGTACTCACATACATTAATTCAGCTTCATAATATTTACATCGATGTCGACAGGCCTGAAGACGAAGGATTTGCTGGGTGAACTTCAAATGGATTAGAATATATAACAGCCAATTGTTTGATCTATATACATACCATACCAGAATATTAAGTCTTACTTGCTACAAAATCTTTCAATTCGTTTGTTTGTGACGATGTATGTCATCAGTAATTCAATATTTCAAATAAGAAGTTTAAAGTATTTTAAATTTAATAATATATATCATTTACGTTACGTTAAGTGCCATTGGGTGAAATTCAATAGACACGCAAAATCAAAGAAATAAGCATACTCGCTTGCCAAGCGATATTATATCCTCAGGGTCATCTATCCAGGCGGTTAGGTCCACATGTTTGTTGTCAGAACAACAAAATTCAGGAAGCCACAGGTACAGCAACGCCGGCTATAGCAGGTAGTCTGCCACGTCGTCGTTGACTGTGTGTGTTGGCTGCAGCGTGTTTGAGCACGCAACAGCGACAGCAACTCAAATGGGGTTGTGCGCACAGCGTCTCTGCCACGAGAGTGTGGGCACCGGGTCGACAACACGACAAGGGACCAGAGCAGCGCGACGTCTCAGCGGCAGTGAGTTCTCACAATATGAATTTAACAGCTTCGTAATGCCACAAAGGGATGCGTGTGTGTGTGTGTCTGTGCACGTGGAGTGTTTGCCAACTTGTCTTATTGGTGGCGTATTGGCCACGAGGAGCTGATCGCACGAGCGTCTCTGCGCTGGCGTCTCAGTTGCTGCGTCGCAGCTGCGTTGCACCAAAAGATTGCGGTGTAGAACGACTTGAATATTTTTCCAATATGGCGACCGACACACGTAGCACAGAACACAATTCCTATGTGAGAAACTAATTAGCACGAAACAAACACTTTTATGCACTACGTACCTTTTTATTTAACCAAAATCAAAAACTATGTGCACGTATGCACGATGCAAATGATATGCACAATTTGTGTGCACTATCGTTGCAGCACGATAATTTAATATGTATGCCTATTATTTCGGATGCTCTTATGAATCACTAGCAACTCGAAATAGACTTTCTTATCCACATGTCAATCAGGAAAGAGACAGATCGACGGAAATGCTTAGCGTCATTACCGATAATATTATATGCCCATGAATGATTTTCTGATTTGTATCGATATATCGCATGCGGTGAATGGCAACAGACTGAAGGTTAACATATCTCTTTACAGCTGATAATGAACAACAGTAGCGTCCGAAATATTGCAACAACAACAAACAAAACTGCAAAAAAAAGAAAAATAAAGTTGGCCGACATGCTCATCCCTACAACAGACGTATAGAAAAGGAGAACGCGAACAATGAGAAATTGCTCCAGCTCCCGGATTTTCGTGAAACTCTTGCTGAAGGTCTAGTGACATTTAGAAGCAAAAATTTACCAGGTCGTCCAATCAGTGTTAGCAACCGATCTTCACATGGATGGACAACCCAGTCTCCTTCCTCTCAATCCTCACCATCCTCTCAGGCAATGCAGTCTCCACTCTCTCACCGATCTCCACAGCTACGACTCAAGCTAGGCCAAAAAGCGAAGTATCCAATATCGGACTTGCGGTTTGACCAGGTAAACCATTTCCCCCATTGGTTGGATCGAGACAGTGGAAGAAGATGTTGTAAGCACTGTAAAATTTCGCAAACTCAGTGCATTTGCACAAAATGCAATCTGCATTTATGCTGCACAGCTTACAAAAATTGTTTTTCAGAGTACCATAAAAAGAAATAAAATGCAACTTTGAAACTTGAAAACGACTTTTTTACACTCAAAGCCCCAAGAGTGCCTCGAGACACTTATTCACAACGATAGCTTTTACGCACTTTCTGAGTGCATATTTGAGTTTAGAAGCCAGAATTCATTTAAGAAAAAATTATTTGAATAAATTATTTCCATTATTTTAGAAAGTAGCCTTAGAGGGTTAAAAAAATTTATTTACTTTGCATGTCCTTAACCCGAATCTTCCCAGCGTTACCATATGGTAACAAGCAATAGGCATTTATTAAAAACTCATTTTTAGACAACATATTAGCGTTAGACTAACTTTAATATAATATTCTAAGAGTAAAATGTTGTCTCTAACTGATAAAAAGTTGATTGACACAATCATTATATTCTGCAGTGCAAAACAAGGGGGCTCCGCCCCCTGCTCGCTTCGCTCGCCTACCCCCTGCTCGCTTCGCTCGCGATGAGGTGCGGCTACAGCCGAGCACGCTCGACAGTAGGATACCCTGAGCCCAGGCACTCTTTTATAAATGTTGATTTTCGACAAATTATTTCTATGGCAGCTATATGATTTATGGAACCGATTTGAACCAAATCTGTCAAGAATGTACAAAACCAACATAAATGCATATTCTATCAGTTTGGTGAAGATATCTCAAAAAACAAAAAACTTTTTCTTACTAAAACTTGATTTTAGGCAGAGCGTCTGTATGACAGCTATATGATATAGTAAGCCGATTCGGACCAAATTTGGTCAGGGTGTATAATACCAGCCCAGATGAATATTCTGTCAGTTTGGTTACGATATCTCAAAAAACAAAAAACTTTTTCGTACTAAAACTTGATTTTCGGCAGAGCGTCTCTATGACAGCTATATGATATAGTGGGCCGATTTGAACCAAAATTGGTCAGAATGTATAATACCCCAAATATATATCGTGTGAGATTGGTTGAGATATCTTATAAATTAAAGAAGCTTTTTATACAAAAACTTCATTTTCGATGTATCTTTCCTATGGCAGCTATATGATATAGTTGTCCGATCCAAAAATAAAAACAAACTTAATCTGCGTACGGTATCCAGGAACCTACATAATAAGTTTGAAGTCTCTAGCTCTTATGGTTTCTGAGATCGACGCGTTCAAACAGACGGACAGACAGACGGACATGGCTCAATCGACTCGACTGTTGATCCTGATCAAGAATATATATACTTTTGGGGGTCTGCCACGCCCCCTTCTGCCTGTTACATACATTCTGCCAAATGCATTATAACCTTTTTTGACCATTTTCAATGGGCTCAGGGTATAAAAACGGCATTTGGCAATTCATCGCAAATAAATTAAAATCGTTTATCTAATTTTAGTACTGAACTATATGCAATGCACCCATCATTAGAAAGGTAAAAGAGTGCTCTTTTTAATAATGAAAAAATTTCACAATAAAAACCACTTTTTTCAGTTAATGTACGCTTTTTATTTTCGTGTTACCATATGGTAACGCTGGGAAGTACAGGGTACAGGTTTTTTCCATACATTTTTTCGCGTTTCGGTACTGTTTTGTTCATAAAATATGATTGGTCCTATGGCAGCTATATCATACAGTGGTCCGATTTAAACCAAATTTGGTCAGGATGTATAGGAACATATTAAATACATATTCTAAGTTTGGTTGAGATATCTCAGAAAACAAAAAAAGTTTTCCATACCAGAGGTGAATTTGACCCCGATTGCTCGTATGAAAAATATGCTATATATACGATATACTGCACCGATTTGACCCAAATTTGGTCAAATGAATTAAGGAGGAGCCCCCTTGTTTTAAAAACAATGGTTCATTTCATGGTTCATTCATACACTTTTTCTCAAATATTTGGATTTTTAGTTTGTTTAGTTTGTTTGTTTTAACGAAAAATGGACCGCTATATCATATAGCTTCCATAGTACCGATCGGGCGAAAATCAAGTCTTAGTATGAAAAACTTTTTTGTTTTATGAGATATCTCAACAAAACTTTTACAGTATGCATATAACTTGGCTTTATAAATCGGATTACTATATAACATAGCTTCCATTGGACCGATCGGACGAAAATCAAGTCTTAGTATGAAAAACTTTTTTTTGTTATGAGATATCTCAACAAAACTTATACAGTATGCATATAACTTGGTTTTATATATCCTGTCCGAAGTTATTTTTAATTTTTGTAGTCTTTTCTATTTCCATAGTATATACGGGGTCTCCGACAGTCGAGTATGCTCTACTGTAGCACCGCGAGCGAAGCGAGCAGGGGCGAGCCCCCTAGTTTTTGGTATGTAAAATACCTGTACCCTGTACTTCACAGCGTTACCATATGGTAACAGTCAAAAAATTGGTCCTGTCGATTATCCTGACAAGGACGAACAAAATGAATGTGTTTTTCGGATTAAACGACTTCAAATCTATAAGTCCTGAAAGTTTCGAGAAGAAACTCGAAAATAAGTTGCTCAGGAAGATTCGGGTTAAGATGATAGGTACCTAGAATTTTTCCTGTCTCGTCCATGAGTTCATAGTATGCTGGGCTTACTTTATGCTGGACCGTTATGAAGACTGGTGCGAGTTTTGCGCTAAATTTCTTAGCGGCATTACTTTGAGAAAAATTGCGAGCATAGACAATGTCTCCAACTTTAAAATGAATAGTTCTACTACGCAACTTGTATCTACGCGTGTTTTCATCATGTGCTGCATATACGTTTTCCTTGGCCTTGGTTCTAGCAATCTATAACGCATCTTGTTGTTTTAACAAGGTATCATCAGACAAAAGATTGAGCTTACGTAAAAGTTTATTATTTTTTCCATGCAAAACCATGTTCTGCCCGAAGGTCAGGAAATAGGGTGAGAATCCGGTGCTACGATGTACACAAGCACGTAAAGATCCACTAATTTCGTTTAAATTCAAGTCCCAATTGCTATGGTCCGATCCAATATAGGCACGAATAACAGCTAAAACAGATCAATTTAGTCTCTCACTTGCATGTGCCTGCGGAGAGTAGATTGCAGTTCAAATGTGAGATACTCCAAAACGAGTAAGAAATGCCTCGAAACTTGCAGAGCGAAACTGCGAACTCGGATACCATGGGTTTGTAGACTTGCACACGGAACATTCAGTAACAAACTTTCTCATCTGTGCTACCATTTTGGGCCAAAATAAATATCTTTTCAACTTCCCTATCAATTTTACAGTTCCGCAGTGAGCTGCATTTGGAGCATCATGGGCTTTAAATATAACCTCTTTGACAATTCCTGATGGAATCCAAAGTTTCCACGAATAAAATTCTTGAAAAGAATCACCTGTTGCGTGTTCGGTTCGCTTATAAACGAATCCATCAATCCATTCTGCACTATTTGCTGGATTAAATCTAGATAATCTGCCGAGCTAAACTCTTTCGACTTGAGATCTATCACTGGACCTAAAATATCGAACTCTTCAATGGCTATTTCATCACGTCGATAAAGAGCATACATGCAGATCTGTCCAGACAGGTCTTTTTGATTCATAAGCCACTTGAGAGAGGCATGGTCTGTGACCACTGTAAATTCTTGGACTTCAATATAAGCGCGGAATTTGGCTGTGCCTTTTACACTACGAGCAATGATCGAAGCAAAGATGACTGCATGACGACCCGAACCTAGCTACAACCTCGACCGAGATCAACCCGCCGTCTTCACACGTGACTGTGTCGCTCCACCAGTAACGCGCGTTGGGAGTGGTACCAGGAGAGGCACAGTGGCTGCCACCGAGGAGAAGTTTTTATAAAACCCCGCCCTAGGGCAATCTTTGAGCTTAGGTAAGCGTATGTACATTGAAGAATAATATGGCCTTTTGCATCTGGAGCAACAAAGGAAAACCTCCATGCGCTGCGATCCCCCTCCTTCTTAGTGACAATAAATTTATAACGATGCGTGCAAATACTTTCTATTATTGGATTTTAAGGGTTTTTTAGGTGGCAGGACATCTAGGCCTGAATCGGGCAAGGTGGCCGTGGCATCATGGCGATATTATAAAGGGCGTTGCCCCTACGTCTCCTGTGATAGTTCTGACATCTTGCAAGATCTTGGCCAGCCTTTGGTGGAGTCAGGTCCAGGGCTCAGTCTGACACGACGCCAAGGGTGTCGTGGTCGGGACAATAAAGGGCGTTGCCCCTACGTCTCCCTGTGGTCACTTATGGTACCTGTCGGACTGAGACCTGGCCCGGATGCAGCGTGTGTGCCCTGCCGGAAGGCTCAATGGGGTGTCTCCTCGCACTAAAGTCTGGGGGATCCTCCCTTGCGCTCGATGGTAGCGTACCCACCTGGGTCGACCAGTTGTACCAATACACAAGAGAAAAGGAAATCATGACGATCCTTACGCTCTTGCGCTCCCGTAGCTCTAACTTCCAGATGTCCCAGTAATTTACAAATTTTTCTGTAAATGGCCCTGGCCGGACAGTTTTCAGATTTAGGTAGCGGACCTATAGTATTTACTATCACTCTGTCAAAAGCGCTTATTGGTGTCTCAGTAATGGTCATTGGTGTCTTTGTATTGTAGCGTGTCATGTGGGGGGACATATGTGGTGATTTGTATATCATGCAGATTCAAATAAAATCTGACTAACATTGGGTATGATCAGCCATAGCCACATAGGATTCGGGTGCGTGCACTTGGAATTGCCCCTATAGTAACCCTAGTTACTCTTTTAATATGGAATGGTTATTGGCATTTTGATCGGCGACGGATTTCAAAAGAAAATTTAAACTCTCATATTTTCAAAACAAAGCATTTTAACAATTGTTAATTAAAATACAATTAATTTTAAACATGTTCATCTTCGTAAACGAATTTGTATGTATACTTAATGCATGTTTTTTTTTATTTTAATTTATATGTGAAGATAGAAAATTTGTATGTTATATAAAAAAAAATATTTTTCTTTAAAAAAAATATATATATATTCTTAAATATTTGTAAGATGTATATATTTAAAGAATATTGTAAAAATATATATATTCAATTATATAAAAAAAACAAGGGGGCTCCGCCCCCTACTCGCTTCGCTCGCCTACCCCCGGCTCGCTTCGCTCGCGGTGAGGTGCGGCTACAGTCGAGCACGCTCGACAGTAGGATACCCTGAGCCCAGGTACTCTTTTATAAATGTTGATTTTCGACCAATTATTCCTATGGCAGCTATATGATATATGTAACCGATTTGAACCAAATCTGGTCAGAATGTACAAAACCAACATAAATGCATATTCTATCAGTTTGGTTAAGATATCTCAAAAAACAAAAAACTTTTTCATACTAAAACTTGATTTTCGGCAGAGCGGCTGTATGACAGCTATATGATATAGTGGGCCGATTTGGACCAAACTTGGTCAGAATGTATAATACCAGCCCAGATACATATTCTATTAGTTTGGTTACGATATCTCAAAAAACAAAAAACTTTTTCGTACTAAAACTTGACTTTCGGCAGAGCGTCTCTATGACAGCTATATGATATAGTTGTCCGATTTGAACCAAATTTGGTCAGGATGTATAATACCACCCCAAATATATATCGTGCGAGATTGGTTGAGATATCTCAAAAATTAAAGAAGCTTTTCATACAAAAACTTCATTTTCGATGTATCGTTCCTATGGCAGCTATAGGATATAGTTGTCCGATCCAAAAATAAAAACAAACTTGATCTGCGTACGGTATCCAGAAACATACATACCAAGTTTGAAGTCTCTAGCTCTTATGGTTTCTGAGATCGACGCGTTCAAACAGACGGACAGACGGACAGACGGACAGACAGACGGACAGACAGACGGACAGACGGACGGACATGGCTCAATCGACTCGACTGTTGATCCTGATCAAGAATATATATACTTTTGGGGGTCTGCCACGCCCCCTTCTGCCTGTTACATACATTCTGCCAAATGCATTATACCCTTTTTTGCCCATTTTTAATGGGCTCAGGGTATAACAAAAGGGGAAAATTTGCATATAGTGGAAATTCAATTTTTATACCCTGAGCCCATTGAAAATGGTCAAAAAAGGGTATAATGCATTTGGCAGAATGTATGTAACAGGCAGAAGAGGGCGTGGCAGACCCCCAAAAGTATATACATTCTTGATCAGAATAAACAGTCGAGTCGATTAAGCCATGTCCGTCTGTCCGTCTGTTTGAACGCTTCGATCTCAGAAACCATAAGAGCTAGAGACTTCAAACTTGGTATGTAGGTTCCTGGATACCGTACGCAGATCAAGTTTGTTTTTATTTTTGGATCGGACAACTATATCATATAGCTGCCATAGGAACGATACATCGAAAATGAAGTTTTTGTATGAAAAGCTTCTTTAATTTTTAAGATATCTCAACCAATCTCACACGATATATATTTGGGGTGGTATTATACATCCTGACCAAATTTGGTTTAAATCGGCCCACTATATCATATAGCTGTCATAGAGACGCTCTGCCGAAAATCTAGTTTTAGTACGAAAAAGTTTTTTGTTTTTTGAGATATCGTAACCAAACTGATAGAATATTCATCTGGGCTGGTATTATACACGCTGACCAAATTTGGTCCGAATCGGCCCACTATATCAAATAGCTGTCATACAGACGCTCTGCCGAAAATCAAGTTTTAGTAAGAAAAAGTTTTTTGTTTTTTGAGATATCTTAACCAAACTGATAGAATATGCATTTATGTTGGTTTTGTACATTCTTGACAGATTTGGTTCAAATCGGTTCCATACATCATATAGCTGCCATAGAAATAATTTGTCGAAAATCAAAATTTATAAAAGAGTGCATGGGCTCAGGGTATCCTACTGTCGAGCGTGCTCGGCTGTAGCCGCACCTCACCGCGAGCGAAGCGAGCATGGGGCGGAGCCCCCTTGTTTGTTTTGTAATCAGAGCAAAAAAAAAAAATATATATATATATAGAAAAACAAGTGGGAAAGGCTATAGTCGAGATCCCGACTATAGGATACCCGTTACTTATTTCACTACATATAAAAGTACTTAAAAGAAAATTTTCTAACAATACAAAATCTATTGCATACTCTAGGGGGCATGTATTGCCATGATTGCTTAAAGAATCATTTTCAGACAATAACTGCTGTTCTACTTGTCCGATCGTGTTGCGATTCAGTGGGATAATAAATAATAATAATAGATATCAGTGACTACAAGAAAAACTCTATTATCTTAAAAACTGTGGGTGTGGTAGCTTTTCGCGATTTGCGAGGGCGGAGGGGGGCGTGGCCAAAATTTGAAACAAACTTAATCTGCGCTGGGTATATAGAAATCTGTGTGCCAAATTTGGTTACTCTATCTCTTATAGTCTCTGAGATTTCTTTGTTTAGACGGTTTTTCGCAATTTGCGGGGGCGGAGGTGGGCGTGGCTTAAATTTGAAACAAACTTGATCTGCGTGGGGTATATAGAAGTCTTTTAGTGAAAGTTTGGTATCTCTATCTCTTATGGTCTCTGAGATCTAGGCGCTCACACGGACGGACAGACGGACAGACGGACAGACGGACAGACACACATGGCTATATCGACTCGGCTATTGATGCTGATCAAGAATATATATACTTTATGTGGTCGGAGAAGCCTCCTTCTGCCTGTTACATACATTCCAACGAACACAATATACCCTTATACTTATTTTTTATAAGTAACGGGTATAATTAAATGTATGTAGTAAGTATGTATGAATGTTTAATGTTCATTAAAAAAAAGAAGAGAAAAATAATTAACCTATACGTAGGACTCACCAAGCAGTGCCGTCGCTGAGCTCAAGATGACGATGTGGCTAACCTTGTTACGCTTAATACAAAAATAATAATGATTAACATAACCCTCCATACATACTTTTACCTATCTAGTGGGCTCTGTTACAATATTTCATTTCCTTTTATACAATACAAATATTTTCTTTTTAGCCAAAATTTAATTTGAAAATATAAATCAGGGGTGCTCAAGTTGCCTTATGAATGTGTACGCACTAATACAAATATAATAAGTCGCACGCACACATGTAACGAAAAAATTTGTTGTGTTAATGTGTACACTGGAAAAAAATGGAAAATGTTACTTCAATCAAAATAAAAAAATAGAAAATGTTTTTTAATACTGATTTAAAAATTCATCAATATTTATTTTAATTTTGGTTATTGATAGTTTTAGAAGCGCCTCCAGGTTATTATTTCAGTGTATACGAAACAATAAGGCAACAACAAATTACATTCGGATTTACGACGAGTCTCTCACACAACTACAAAATCTATGAAATTGTTGTTGCCGAGCTCGTCGGCATGTCAGAAAATGAAAAGAAAGAGAGCGAATGCCTAAAATTGTTTTGGTTTTAAAAGGATCGAAAGGGACGGAAAACCAAAAGTCAAAAATTGTTAGTGTAATTTGTCAATGTGCACTAGCAGCCTACTAATGTGTAAGCTCACACACTTCCATATGCTATGTGCAAAACAAAAACAAATGTGTGTTGTGTGTATAGGCACTGAGCACCCCTGATATAAATCATAAAAAAATTAATATTTTAATTATTATTTATAAATTAAATTTTTCTTTCTTTCATTTTTCTTTTCTTTTTAAATTTTTAAATTTAATTTTAAGTTAAATTTTTTTATTTTTTTTTAAATTTCTTTCACGAGCTCCACTGAGTGGATATATACTTGTGCACAGCACTGTTTGTGAATAAAATTAAAATTTTTTTCATTAATTTTCCACTACTTAAATTGGCTATACTGAACAACGGAGTAGTATGTATGCCAAGCGACAGATTTGGAAAAAAATATAAAGTTTGCTCGGCAGTGATCAATCCATGCATTGAAGAACGCAGCAAGCAGGCCGGAACAGAAATTTGCTTCCACAGACTCTTTGGTGTGGAGCTGGCTCTGGGCCGATTCTCAATTAATTTTAGCCACTTAATGTTGGCTTCACTTTTCCAAAATTAATTTTTGAATTTAAAGCACTAGCACTGGGCACTGTAGAAGAGATTCACTTTAGTATCGGTAACACTGTACCTTCAATAACATACCTGGCTTAATAAAAACTTCGCCAGCCAATATATTTCTTCCCAAAAAAATATCCACAGCAGAATTTGGGGGTAGGGAAGTCCATCCGGGAAACAAGTCCGTGGAATGAAAATCCGGGTCGAAAATTCCATAGAACAATGTCTTTTCACTTTTACACTAGGGTGTTATGTCACCACCCGTGACATAAAATATATATATTTTTCATAAATGAACATACGGCTTGAACAGCCCTCGGGATGCGTGACAGATTTGGAACACAAACCACTTGAAAGGGTCACTACAGCGTAGAAATACCACATGGGTCACAATCCTGGCGCTCAGAAATAGTAGACTACTGTGAGAGCCTGTATGCTCAAAATAGATAATAGATATAACAAAAGGATGCAAAGAAAGGAGTCAAATATATTACAACGCTAATCTATACAATAAGTAAAAAAGAGCCAAGTACACGTTAACACTATGGTAAACTCACTCTAAATAATAAGGAACAATAAGTAAGAAGGAGTCAAACATACTTTAACACCATGTAAAATTTATCCTAATAGTATATAAGATCACATATATGTAATGATTAGAGTAAGCCAAAAAATTGTCAACACTATATCGAACTATGTCTAATTAGTACATAAGATAACCTATAAAACCCCATACAATTCAATAAACGATGTCAGTTCTTAAACCAACGCGTGAGTGTTTTTAGTTAGGGATTGGCAAGCGTGCTTACACACTAGTTCAAGTTCAGCAACAAGTTATCACTGCGAACGGCAGTTCGCTCTAGTGACGAAAGCAGCAAGAAGGGTGCGAAAGGCGACTAGCAATATATACAGCTAATTTGGAAAATTTGCTACGACTGTCCGATCAGATCGAGTTATATACCGATCGAAAGGTTGAGTCCTAACTTACAAAATGGCATACTAAAACTTTTTGTAACTCACCTGGTTCATGAGATACGGGGGTGTAAGTGGGAGGGGACAAATTTAAACAATCGCAGCTAATGGGGCCGTTGGGGCCTTTTTGTAAAATTTTTTAATTTTAAAAAATTCTAATCAAAAATACGCGTCGATTGATACCCAAATCACCCAAATCCGATAACTGGTTCGAAAGATAATAAAATTTGAAATTTTTAGTGGACTTTTCAAGTTAAGATGAAAAGTCAGTTTGTTTGTCGGTTCGTTTGCGCGTATCAAAGCGCTAAAAAAGCTTAGATGTAATGATGAGGATTTGTTACTTTTCAAAAATATAGAAATGTTTGTTCTACGACTTTTTGAATTTCCCGCTAGTTTAGCGGGAAAACGCTATTTCCCGCTAAAATTGATATGTCCTATATATCATTGGAAAGGTGAGTTTAAGGGCTTTTTGACGTACCTTCAAACTTTTTTTCTAAAGTACTCAGGTAACATTTTACAGGTGAAATAAGGTTTTTTAGCTTATATTTTGGCGATTTCTGACAAAACGGCTCCAACGATTTTTATTAAATTTATGTATAATTTAGTACGTAAAATTCTGCGTTTTTTGGTATATAACACATAAATTTTGGTTGAGGGGTTTGGAAGATATTGCCTGTTAACTGAATATATATATTTTTCCATCGGTCGAAAATCACGTTTTAGTTCGAAAATCACGTTTTAGTACTAAAAACTTTTTGGTTTTATAAGATATCTCAACCAAACTGATAAAATACGCATTTTACATTGTTTTATATATCCTGACCAAAGTTGGTTCAAATCGGACCACTATATCATATAGCTGTCATAGGACCGATCGGATCAAAATTAGGTTTTAGTATGAAAAACTTTTTTGTTTTACGAGATATTTTAACCAAATTGATAGAATATGCATTTAAGTTAGTTTTATACATCCTGACCGAAATTGGTTCATATCGGACCGCTATATCATATAGCTGTCATAGTACCGATCTGGTCAAAATAAGGTTTTAGTATGAAAAACTTTTTTGATTTATGAGATATTTTAACCAAATTGATAGAATATGCATTTAAGTTAGTTTTATACATCCTGACCGAAATTGGTTCATATCGGACCGCTATATCATATAGCTGTCATAGGACCGATCTGGTCAACATTAGGTTTTAGTATGAACAACTTTTTTGATTTATGAGATATTTTAACCAAATTGATAGAATATGCATTATATGATTAAGTTAGTTTTATACATTAGTAGTATAAAAATGCGGGTTCTGGGACAAATTGGGGGTGGGGGCGATCAATCACTGTCAAAGACCTGTCAAAAATTGTGACAGCTAAAATAATTAGTGATTGATTGATCGATGAAAAGTGTGGGAAAGAGGGGGGATCGTGGTCAAAAGTGTGGGAAAAAAGGGGGAACCGAGGGTCGAATCGTGGGAAAAAGGGGGAAAAAGGGAAAAAAAGGTTCAAATCAAGTGATCGTGTGCGAGTATGTGTCAGGTGAGTTTGATTGATCTGTCATTGGCGATGTTCTAATTAGGGAGATGCTATTGTAAAATGTGATCGTGTGCGAGTATGTGACAGGTGAGTTTGATGGATCGGTCACCTCTTGATGCTCAAAATTAGGGAGATGCTATTGTAATGCATGTCTTTTGTTTACATTGGTGTGGCATGCGTTGCTATGAGTAAGCAAGTGGTGGGCACGTGTTGGGCACGTGTTGGGCAAGGTTCAGGCACAGGGCCGGCGCCGGGACGTCCCCTGTCAATCAAAGCAATGTATGGGCATGTTGCAGCATGATAATTGAATGGGAATTTTATCAATGTATGGACATGTTGCAACATGATAATTGAATGGGAATTTTGGAATTTTGTTTCTGTGACCCGTGACATGAAACCTGTTCTCGTTGGTTTTGATCTTGGTATTTTGATATGAAACCTGATCTCATTGGTTTTAATCATGATCTAACAGGTAAAAGACTCTGCCTAGAGATAGTGGGAGAAGTCCTCTACCAAAAGAATGGGAAAGAAAATTGTAATACAAATATTTAAACTGGTTTCACCTTCAACATTGAATCATAGAGTGTATGCAAAAGATATTATAAATGTATGCATCTCAATGTTAGAAATATCAGTTCAATTTTATCGTTGAAGTGAAAAGTGATCTTCAGTGCTCATACATAAAACTTATAAACAATTTACAAAAAAAAAAAAAATATTTATAAACAATTTACAACAAAAAAAAAAAAAAAAAAAAATATAAACAATTTACAAAAAAAAAATATTATAAACAATTTACAAAAAAATAAAAACAATATCAAAACAAGTTAAGAACAGCTCAAAACAAGTTGAGAACAGCTCAATACAGCTCAAAACAGCTTGACAACAGTGACAGTTCAACAGCAATAACAGCAATAACAGCAATAACAGCAACAATAACAACAACAACAACAACAGCAACAAGAACAGTAGCAGATCAAATGGACAACTCAGCAACAACATCAGTAGCAGGTCAAAAGCAGATCAACAAAGACACCTCATCAACAACAACAACAACTATAATGAGTGACAGCGGTGAAAGATCTTGTGACTTGTGTAAGATAGATCTACCACCGGGAACACAATGGAAACATCATGCTCGCACCGAAACCCATAAGCAGAATGCGGTTGTGCCGATAGATGAGAAGATTAAAAAGATTTCACAGGGATTCAAGGGGCGCATCCTTCATTATATGTATTTGAATGAAGGAGTGGCGTTTAGACTCCCTGAAGTATTTATGAATGAAGCAGGAGCTGCATTCATACCGCATTTGATACGTGTGCTGGATAGCTACGATGCAGTGAAAGTAAATTTTGAACTATTCGCCGAATATGTTCTTTTAAGAGAAAATGAGTCTCTTCATGAAATAAAGTCATTCCAAAGTAAAATGACTATCACACTCGAAATCAATGATTTTAATATGCTTTTTGAACAGCATTCTAAGCAAATAATTGCTAAAATGAAGAGTTCCAGGAAAAGGATAGTGGATGGGCTCTGGTTAGTATAATCCGATTGGAAATGAATGTTAACCAGTATAAGCCAATACGAGGTTCTTCAGACATTAAATTGTCAAAGAAGCTGTTGCTGAAACATGCCATCGTCAATGTCGAGAATAATGACTCATACTGCTTCAAATGGGCATTACTTTCGGCATTGAAAATAACAAATAGACCCCAAAGATGCAATACTTATGGTGTTGCAATCACTGATGATAAAATCAGAATATCAAGAGACTTGGTACCGTTTTCCACTGAGATCAAAGTAACAAAAGATTTCACATTGGATTTCACTGGGTTGTCATTCCCCCTAAAGATTCGGGATATACACATTTTTGCAAAGCTCAATCCTCAAGTGAGCATCAATGTTTTCGGATATGATGAAGAGGCTGAGACAATAATTGGACCCCTATTCCACTCAGGATATGAAACACGTATACACATCAATATGCTGTTCCTAGAAGATGGAGTAAATGCTCACTACATGTGGATAAAAAATATAACAAGGTAACTATTTTAAATTTTTAATATATATAATGTTTGAATAAATACTAATTATTTTCAAAATATTATTTATTTTTGTAGGTTGTTGTCATCACAAACCGGAAATTCAAGGAGGAAGCAATGGTTCTGCAATGTATGTCTCAACTTTTCATCAAGTGAGAAGGCGGCGTTACGACACAAGGAGCTCTGCAGTGGAAAGGTTGCAGTTTTACCCCACCCCAACGAAGCGACTATAAAGTTCACCCAACACCAACACCAACTCCAGGTTCCGTTTGTGGTGTATGCAGACTTCGAATGTATTCTTCAACCGAAGAATATAGAAGTAAGTCCTAAATTAGTTAATATTAATGAACATATTCCAATAGCATATGCATACTATATAAAGTGTGCATTTAATAGTAGATTAGATAAGTTTGTATTAGAAACTTGTAAGAATGCAGGCTTAAGTTTTTTCAATTCACTTATAGAAAATTTAAAACGCTTAAACAATGAATATTTGAGCAAGGTAGTTCCCATTGTCATGAGTCTGGAAGATGAGAGTAATTTTCAAGAGACTATTAATTGTCATATTTGTGGTAGTGTTTTATTAGCAGATAGGGTAAGGGATCATTGTCATTTTACTGGGAAATTTAGAGGTGCTGCTCATTCAAAATGTAATTTGTCATATAAGACGAGCAATTTTATACCCGTTTTCTTTCATAATTTCACCAAGTACGATTCTCATTTGTTCATAAAAGAACTTGCAAACGTACCTGGACAAATTAAAGCTATTCCCATTAATAAAGAACACTACATTTCTGTATCGAAAACAATAGAGTATGATAATGGGAGTAGTTTTGAAATTCGTTTTCTTGACACTTTTAGATTTATGTCAGCAAGTCTAGATACTCTTGCATCTAATTTAGTTGATGAACAACTCACAACAATTAAATCACATTTCAGTTTTGAAAATAAGTTTAGACTTATGCGTAAAAAAGGCGTTTTCCCTTATGAATACTTAGATTCTGAAAGTAGGCTGCAAGAAACTTCTCTACCACCAAGAGAAAAGTTCTATAGTAGTCTAACGGAAACTGATTGTTCTGATAAAGATTATATGCATGCACTAAAAGTTTGGTCTGAATTTTCATGTTCAACAATGAAAGATTATTTAGAATTGTATTTAAAAACTGATGTTTTATTGTTAACTGATGTTTTTGAAAATTTCCGCTTAATTTGTATGAATATTTATTCCCTTGACCCAGCTCATTACTATACAACTCCAGGCTTATCTTGGGAGGCCATGCTAAAGACCACGAAGATTGAATTAGAACTAATTAAAGATATAGATATGTATAGTTTTATCCAATCTGGTATTCGTGGTGGGTTAGTTCAATGTTGTCATAGGTATAGCAAAGCAAATAATAAATACCTATCAACTTATGATCCATCAAAAGATTCAACATTTTTAATGTATTTAGATGCAAACAATTTGTATGGTTGGGCAATGTCACAACCTCTACCATACAATGGTTTTAAATGGTTATCCGATGAAGATATCAAAAATCTAGCAATTGAAAATATACCAATTGATGCTGATTTTGATTATGTTTTAGAAGTCGACTTAGATTATCCGCAAACTATTCATGATGAGCATAATGATCTCCCCTTTTGTCCGAGCATTAAATTACCAACAAAGACAGCCAAAGTAGAAAAGTTAGTTGCCGACCTAGGAAATAAAAGAAATTATGTTATCCACTACCGTGAACTTCAGCAATGCTTAGGTAATGGATTACAATTGAAAAAAATTCATAGAGGTATATGCTTTAGACAAAGCGCTTGGCTTAGCAAATATATTGAGCTCAATACTGAACTGCGAGCCAAGGCGAAAAATTCGTTTGAAAAAGATTTTTTCAAATTACTTAACAATGCAGTTTATGGCAAAACCATGGAAAATGTAGAGAAGAGGGTTGATGTGCGACTAGTGAGTGAGTGGGAGCCAGCACAAACGTTTACAGCAGGTCGCAAGAGACTTTGTGCTAGAGCCTTAATTAGTAGACCCAACTTTCATAGTTCAGCAAGAATAAATGAGAACTTTTATGCCATACAAATGAATAGATTAAGAGTTACTTTAAATAAACCAATGTATTTAGGTTTCACTGTTCTAGACTTGTCAAAGTGGAAAATGTATGATTTCCATTATAATTATATGAAACCAAAGTTTTGTGAAAATTTAAAATTGAATTACATGGATACAGACTCTTTTATTTATACAATAAAAACTAATGATTTTTACAATGATATTCGAAATGACCTTAAATTAAAATTTGATACATCTGATTATTCTGATGAAAAGGCTAGTTTATATAATTTCGAAAAAGTTAATAAAAAGCAATTGGGTTATTTCAAGGATGAGCTTAATGGTAAACCCATGTTGGAATTTGTAGGTCTTCGTCCCAAAATGTATTGTTATAAAATTGACAATATTGAGAAATCGTTTAAGAAGTCAAAGGGTGTAAAAAGAACGGCTTTAGACAAGTTAAACATTGAACATTATAAAGAATGTTTAGAATCAGGTGAAGCAAAATGTGGGAAAATGACAATGATTAGATCCATAGACCATACTATATGCACTTATCAGTCTAACAAGGTAATCCTTGATAATAAAGACAATAAGCGTTCAATTCAAAACGATAAATATTCCACATTAGCCTATAACCACTATAAATTAGTAAACAGAAGACATTTGGAATATTTTAAAAAAGAAAAAGAACTTAAATTAAATATAGAATTTTTATTTAGAGAATCAGCATACTTGACTGTTCAAGCATATGACTTAGAAAATAAGTATGATTTCCTATCCGTAGAACAGAGAGCTGATCTCAATTTATGTAAAATAAATAGAGATAATGCTGATTTTGAGTTAAAGTATGCAGACCTTGAACTTAAATTACACCAAGATGAATATCAATCCCACCAGCCATAAAAATTAAAAGACTTTCAAATTATTTTTATTAAACAATGTATTTATTTTTAATATGAAAATGTTTATAAAAATTGTTACACATAAGTTTAATATAAAATGTTAAATTCATAAAATAAATATTATATAAAAATGTAAATGAAATTATATATAAGTTTTTTATAAAAAAAAAAATTATAATAAAGTTTTATACATTTAATTAAAACCTACAACATGTATTTTTGTGTTTGTATTTATTATTCATAATCTAACCTAGGTTTATTATAAACTTATTTATAAAATTGTGTTGACGTCGATCCAACTATCTTCACTCTTCGGGAAGCCCAACCAGCGCACCAATGCCCGTTTTCCGTCTCGTTTCAACACTTTTTCAACTAGATATGCGTCGGGGTATCGAGTCTTTTTGAGTTCCTCTCTATAGAAACAACCTTCAATCGGATTCCCCTTCAAGTCTTCTAGTAAATATGTTGTTGGATATGTATATTTCACATTTCTAATTTTAAAAATTTCAGTTGTCCAATTTGGTGTGTAACCCTTTTCAAATACATGCTTGTATTTACTGATACGCACATTGTCTCCATTACGCAATGTGCTGCCGGTGAATATCTTCATGTGGTTATATGCCGTCTTCAGAATATGTTTTTCATTGGACGAATTCACGTCAATTGGTTTCATTTTTATGGTTCTATGCACATTGTTGTTGTAGTCATCAATTAAATTTTTGTACATATTAATCCATTTATATGTGCCATTGAAACTGAATTCTCGCCACATTAGTTCTTTTAAGGTTCTGTTGAAACGTTCAACAATTGATGCTTTCAGCGTACTGTATGTTGAATAGTGATTGATGTTGAACTGGGTTGTCAACTCCTTGAATTGTTTATTGAAAAACTCGGTTCCGTCGTCTGTTTGCAGGTTCTTGGGAGCACCACGCCCAGATTTAAATATTTTCTCCATTGCATGAGTCACATCTTTAGCGGTTTTTGATTTTAGTGCTTCACCCCAAGCGAATTTTGAAAATGTATCTATTACTGTCAACAAATATCGATAGCCATTATTGGACTTAGCATACGCTCCCATTTCAACCAAATCCGCCTGCCATAGATCGTTTATTCCCTTTGTGACTACTCTACGTCGTTGGAAATTCTTGCGTGACGGTCCATGTAACTCATTAATTATATCTCGTTTACTCATATTCTAGTAATTATTGACAATTATTTAGGATTAAATTTTGGCATATTCCCATATTTATAGGTATATTCCTCAAGACTTTGCAGTTGGGATTTAGTAGTTGTGAAAGTATTCTCAACACTATTTACAGCCTGCTCTAAATAACTAACTTTGCTTTCCAAATTTCCAATTTTGATATTAATTGCTTGAGTTATTTTCATATTTAGTTCGTTTCTCAAGCTTTTTATACTTTCGTCAACATAATCTTTAAGTGATTGACTCATCATTGGCATTAGAGTATTCCTTAAGTTCTCAATGCTTTTGTCAACGTATTCTTTAATTACCAAATCACTATTATCGATTGGTGTCCCACAATTTTTTATTCGTTTCTTTTGAGCATTCAAATTACCATCACTATCAATGTACAACCCCACAACAGTTTTTACGTCTCTTTTCAAGTGATTTGATCGCTCCTTATCAATAAAAAAATGACCAAACTTGTCAACAGACATAATGGTTATAAATGTAACTGTCAATTGTAGTGTGTATTTATATGTGTTAGTAGATAATCTGTGCCTCACGCAATTCTTCTATTATTGACATAATTTCATTATCATGGTTGGTATTACCAGCTGTTTTAGATGCTATTAAGAGTTGTAATCGTTCAACTAATTCATTTACATCATCCCAATACACATAATTTGGTTTTGATGATTGTAGGGTCATATACCCTGAACCTGTTTTCGAACGATTTGGTGTGGACATTGCTGTTGGCAATGAAACACTACTACTTAGAAGAGGCTTGATAATTTCAGTATACTTATATGCTCGACTTCCCTTCACTTGACTGCGTGGATTGTAATTTCTTCTATGCGCACTAGTCTCAATTAATATTTTTTTATATATATCCAATTCATTCTTGTTATAGTCTGTAGGTTTTTTATGAAAAATTAATGAGTATAGACCAGGGGTAAGGGACCAACTGCTACCACTTGACAATTTAATTTCCGTATTGTTAACATTTAATGTACTGTTTCCCAACATTAAAGAACGAGAAGCTGAAGTACTTTTTCTAGGTCCATAAGCATTATCCAAGAGTTGTTCTCTCTGTAGTTGACTGATATTAAAATTCATTTCATAATCATCTACCTCTGACTCACTCTCTGGCTCTAACACTGGTTCTATCTCGGAATCTATCTCTGGTTCCATATCTGATTGCATGTCTTCTTCTATGTCTGGTTCTAGATCAATATTCGAATGAGAATAATAATTTGTTTCCTCATCTGATTCACTTACATCACTAGGAATGACATTTTTCTTAAAATTTGATTTAGATTCATCATTTCCCAAGTAGATATTTTTCCAATTATCCCCATCAAAATCCTCAGCTTTGTTGCTGACGGATTTGTTTTTAATAGATTTTATAGTATGCTTTAATTCATCCAAATGGTCATCACTATTGAACTTTTTCTTTGATTTCGTAAACTTTTTTTCATTCTTATTGACGAGCTTTTGTAAAGGTTTTGTTATTGGTTTAAAAGTTTCCTCCAACTCCAAAGCATTCTGAGATTGTGTTTGCTTAACAGCTTCAAATTTTCTCTTCAACGCATTTCGCGATATCGTCAACTGTTTCAAAATCTGTTGACTCATTGTTAGTATGTCGTATATTTGTGGTTTTCTTTGAGGATAGTAGTCGCTAAAACAACAAGCAAACATAGTATGTGAGACAGTCGCAATGTAAGTTAATGACTTGAGTTAAGTGCAACTTACCCAACAGATGGATTAAAACTGACTTAACTCGTGTATGTGTCTGATTGTGTTATCACTCATCAGTAACTCGATTCATACTGCTGAATAATACTTATGTATATTAATATTTATAATACATTAGATACCCGAAACGTTCCCCTTCAAAATAAAAAATGCAATTATGTAGTTGGAATATGGAGAATCAGCTTTTATTGACAAAATGATGATTTTAATAAGATTGGATTAACTGCAAGTATCAGTTTAAATAGTTTGATTTATACTGGTGCTGTTGTACTGGTACTGTTTTACTGGTGCTGTTTAACTGGTGCTGTTTTACTGATACTGTTGTACTGGTGTTGTTATTTAGCTGGTGTTGGGACTTTCTCCATATGCGTCGTAAGATCAACCTCATCATAAATATTGTCATCACCATCGTCATCATTATGAAGCTTTATATAATTTGATGATATTAAAGGCTGCTTTAACATAGACTTTACTTTATCACCTTCAGATTTTTTAAACTTTTTAATTTTTCTTTTTTTCTTCTCAACGACCTTATGTAAGGTTTCTATTATGGATTTAAAAGTTTTCGTCAGCTGACTCAAAGTATGTTGACTCATTATAAATGTTTTTATGTAAGCAAATCCAACATACATTAAAACTTTTTTTTTTTTTTTTTTTTGTGTTCAGTCGAATTTGTGTACATGCTCGTCGTGTATGTTATCACACATCATGTAATACTGTCAAACAAATGTGTTGCAATTGATATTTATAACAGATATCTGAAAGATTTACATCCCACCCATTTAAAAGAATAATAAATTTGTCATTAAAATCAATTATTTTATTTAAAATTGTTTATTACAAATTTTGATATAATTTATTTAATTCTAAGTAGAGATTTTCATCGTTTTTCTTGACAATAATATACTTTTTATCCTTTATTGCCTCAATAGATTCATTCTTCAAATGTGAATATCTTTCCGGTAGGTACAGAATGTAGTGATCAAGTTCGAGAGCAATTGAATTCCCAATCCTGGTTTTCTTCCGTTGAGCCCTGAGAATGGGATAGGCTGTATCCATTGTCATCTTGGTTTTGGATAGTAGCGGTTTCTGTACTCGTCCGTTGAAGTCCTTGAGAACTTGAGCACAATTCTGCTCTTCCTCCAGATATACTTCCAGCTCGCTATCTCCGAAAAGGGGTTGATTCATGTTGAAGTCCTTGTTGAGCTGGTATTGTTGAAGTTGATAGTGTTGCGTTGTTTGTCCTTGTTTAGTTGGTGTTGATGAAGCTGATCGTCTTGCCCGGCTGAAGTGATGACTTTGAGTGTGCTTTGAACCAATTTGAGCTCATCTTTTATAGCTCATCCATTGCACACACACACATTATTTTGTATGTCTGTATTAGTGTGTATATGTATAAATTCAATCACAAAACACTCTCACATTATTTTGAGATATAGGTGATTTAATAAGCTATTAAACCCCATCTCAACCGTTTATTTTAATGATAGCAAAAATTTGAGACACAGGTGGCCACAGTTGTATGTATTAAAACGTTGAACTCTCTCATAGTTGTATTTGATTGCATTTCCCAAGTACTTGATAACTTCTTTTGGTGGCTGTAGGTTCCCAAAACTGTCAAAGTACTTTACAAATTTTTTCTTTTTATTATAAGCTACCCAATGCGTACCATTTGATGATGAATCACCTAGGTTTATGACTCCACATTCCTGACTATGAGGTGATTCTGGTAGTGAGTCTTTCATAAATACGCCTCGAAAATGTGGTATGTGTTTGCGAGCAAAATTTTCAATGTCTAAATTTGTTAACGCTCTTTTGGGTAGCCTACCTATTAGTTTTTTTGTTTCTTTACTTCAGAACCTTTTCTAAAGGGATTGAGGTATAATCCATAACCTTTACGATATGGTTTCAGGTACATTCCATCACCCAAGGCAACTCCCTCCATTTTCATATTGTGTCGTTTACTCTCATCCAGCTGTTCTTTTGCCGCCTTTGCATTGTTTATTGCCTTTGCAATAGCTGCACTACCAGAGGCTAGACTACCTAACGCGCTTAGTGCAGTCAGAATTGGAACTAGTGGTAAAAAGCCTCCAACTTTAGGTACATTAATTATGCGAGGAACTCTAACATTTTTCTTACGACCCATTGATTTATATACTGCTTTACGGGCAATCTTAATTGCATTCATAATATCTAATGGTTTTTGTCTTTTCAATGTACGCTTAGCATCATTAACAACAGATGCTAAGCTCTTCATTTGCTTCTTTCCATGTCGCTTTACCCTCTTCTTCACCCCCATCCCGAATTTTTTCTTTGACTTCATGATGTTGGTTACAAAATATGCTGATGCCCTTTCGCCGAGGCTACTGTCTTTCGCCTTCACTCGTTCCCAAGCTCTATTGAGCAGTACTGTGTCTGCCTTATGACGTTCACTCAAATCCTTGTGTTGTTCGTATGCAATATCATGTACTTTACAAGCCTCATCCAACGGATTTATACCACGATCGCCGCGTCTCAAACGTTTTTCTAGCTTTGTACCAGGGCCACAGAAATTATAGCCAGGAAGATGCGCCTCCACAGGTAACAGGTTAATTAATTTGTTGACAAGACCACTGCCCTGTTTACCGTTTAAACTATGACTGCCATGATTATAAAAACGTTTCCCCATTTTATGCTTGTTTAATCATCAATTGTTTCTCATTGAATGAACACATTGCAATGAAGTATGCGCTTAATAAAGCAAAAACAAAATATCTTTGTTAGAAACATTGATGGGGGTAATATTGTAAACAAGTTACCGCCACGTCATAGTGTCCTCTTACCCAACACAATAAGAGCGCTTATTGTTGGTCCATCAAACTGTGGCAAGACCAACCTAATGTTTAGTCTAATTGAAAGTCCGAATGGGTTGAAATTTGAAAATATTTATGTGTTTTCAAAGAGTCTATACCAACCCAAGTATGAGTACTTGGAGAAGCTAATCAAACCAATTAAAGGTATGGGCTATCACACATTCTCACAGAACGAGACAGTTTTACCACCCAACGAAGCCAAAAATAATTCTATTATGATTTTTGATGATGTTGCTTGTGAAAAACAAGATAATATTCGATCGTATTTCTGTATGGGACGACACAAGAATATTGATTCGTTTTATTTGTGTCAAACTTATACACATATACCAAAGCATCTTATACGTGACAATGCAAACATGATTATTATGTTTAAACAAGACGATCTAAATATGCGACATATATATCGTGATCATATTAACACAGACATGAGTTATGATTCATTCGTGAAAATTTGTAAAAAATGTTGGGACGATAAATTCGGATTCTTGTTGATAAGTAAAGACGATGACATGGATAAAGGCCGCTATAGAAAGGGCTTCGATCAGTTTATTATAATTTAAAATGTTTTTTCAATATAAGATTGGGTGTGTGTGAATATTAACCACAGTTAAACATCTGCTTTCGCAATGAGTAGATCATTGACATTATCGATAAATGGGAATACTTCCATTATAAACACAAACTATTTTCCCCCCATCGAATTGAATGGACAATATGAGTGCGCATTGATTGACTTTCACATGTACAACTCAATCCCAAATGTTGATACAAACAACAATCTTTTCCACATTGGTAAACAAGTAATCACAATTCCTATCGGTTCCTATGAACTCGATGATATTGTCGAGTTTATTTATTCAAAGCTAAAAGGCACTGAACTTGAGAATACAGTCACAATTAAAGGAAATAATAATACACTTCAAGTAGAGATCTTAACCAGCAAACAATCAATATACTTTAATAGGGACAGATCAATTGGTCAATTGTTTGGCTTTAATCAAAATGTGCTAAAGCCAAATGCTACTAAAACTTATCTTTCCGATCTGCCTATCAATATTTTTAAAATTAATACGATTCGCTTAGAATGCAACATTGTTAGCGCTTCATATGTGGATAATGTTGCAAATCATGTACTGCATGAGTTTGGCATCACTGTTCCCCCAGGCTATAAATTGAGTGTGACACCCCACAATCTCATTTATTTACCAGTCAGCTGTAGAGAAATAAGTACTCTAGCATTACGCATAACTGATCAGGACGGAGATTTGGTGAACTTACGTGGTGAAACCGCAACAATTCGTATACATTTACGAAAGATAGAATGATTGTATACAATAAAAGGTCGGGTACATACCCAAAACCCCGCACTACTAATTGTAAAGCTAAAGGAAGAGGAACAAACTTGAAGAGGAGCACGCTCACACTACAAAACAGATTGTACTTAAAATCATTGGGATTCAAGCTTCGAGTATAACAAGAACGAAAACAAAATGAATGAAATATTAAATGTGCGGGAAAAACCTTTCTCAGACGAAAGTATATCGAAGAAAGAATATCATACATACTCATCATATCAACAGACATTTAGACCAAATGATGAAATTCGAATTACAATTCAAAATCAAGACTTGTATGTACTCCCTCACGAGAGCTATCTTAGTTTTCAAGGAGTTGTTAAAAAAATTCTGCCAGATAGAACAACTACGACGGACGGTGTTGCTGCAGCATTTAAAAATAATTGTATGGCATACTTTTTGGATGAAATAAAATACGAAATAAATGGGTGTGAGGTCGATAGAACACGTTTTGTTGGTGTCACTTCAACGCTAAAAAACTTTGTCTCACTGAATAATCTTGAGAGTCGATCGCTTTCACTTTCTGGATGGGGTGGGGGAAATGATGTTGCCTTTACTGGTCACTTTAACTTTTCGGTTCCCTTAAAACATTTATTGGGATTTGCTGAAGACTATAGAAAGGTTTTGGTAAACTGTAAACATGAACTCGTGTTGTTACTAACCAAAAATCTTGATGATGTGTATCACAGAGCAAAGAATAATAACACATATGAACTAGAAGTGACAAACATATCTTGGAAAATTCCCCATGTGACTCCCAGTGATGTTGCAAAAATAAAAATGTACGATATTGTCAAAAGTGGTACTAATCTACCGCTAGCATTTCGTAGTTGGGACACATATGTAAACCCTAAGCTTATTCAAGGAACTCATCATGTATGGAATGTAAAGTTAGCTGCTAATCGAGAACGTCCTCGGTTTGCAATAATCGGTTTCATGCTAAAGGGTCAACTTATTACAAACCATTTATCAAACTTGAAAGTGTATTTGAATTCGGAAACCTATCCCTATGATGATTTGAATGTTGATTTTAGTAAGGATCGATATGCTCACTTGTATGAAATGTACTCGAGATTTCAAACTAGTTACTACAACCGTGAATCACAAGCAGTATTAACACCAACGGATTTTAAAAATAAAGCGCCAATTGTTGTAATAGATTTATCATATCAAAATGAAATGGTGAAATCTGGTCCCATTGATGTGAGAATTTCAACGGAACTAAGACAAGCAAGCGATGCGGATACACAAGTGTATTGTCTACTTATACACGATCGTTTAGTCGAATACAACCCATTGAACGGTTTAGTACAACGAGTCGTCTAACAAAATACATGCAAAATGGTTGAGGACATTGTTGCGATCGATGTTCAAGGATTTTTTGATAATCATAATCAGTTTGTTTTAAAGGAAATTGGGATAGTATTTCACAAAGAACCCACACTCGATAATCATTTCATTATACGAGCTCCATATAACTTTACTCAACTAAATAAAAAGTCACGAAAATTTGCTACATGGTTAACTAAAAATCATCACAAAATACACTGGAATGACGGAATAAACTATTTCACTCTAACACGAAACTTTCTAAGGAAAATAACTGCAGGAAAAGAGATCTTATGTAAGGGCACTGAAAGAAAACGATTTCTGGAAATATTTTTAAGAGAACCACATCTGGTCGATGTTGAGGAGCTTGGATGTCCACAACGACAAACTTTCAAGGAAAACCGGTTCCCGTTTTGTACATTACATCGTCGTGTAGGAGTTTGTGCATTAAATAATGCATACAACATTTTAAAATTTTATAATGATATAATGTCTTAAGAAGTCATCACATATATCATTTGCATTTTGAGTTTCAAGCTGAGAACATCTACTTTACTGGATAACTAATTTAAAATGGATAAAGAGAAGGATAATAACAACAACAACAACAACAACAGCTACAATTATCGAGATAATAACAACCATGGATCAATTCTTACTGAAATAAATACTTTTCTTAAACAATTTCGCAAGAAGATATTTAAACATCATTTGAAATTTCTTCTGGAATCAAGGGAGATGTTCATGAATACTGGAGGTCAGGAACTGATTGCATCACAATATGGTCAACACTATAAATTTTGTGTATGGTCCAATGATGCTTGTGTGGACGGTCCAGACACATGTTGCTGCTATCACTATGACGAAAAAATGGGGGAAACTAGAAAATTAATTTCTACATATGTTAACTTAAGTCAAAGAATGTAAAAAAAAAATATCCAAATAAATGTTCAAGTAAAATCGAATCAAACACACACACACACACACACACACACACACACACACATACATGCATATACAAGGTTGAGAAAATTTTTCCCAATCGTTATTAATACAATAGATAAGAATTTTTACCCATCAATAGTAATGTAATGGATAAGAATTTAAAATGACATTGATGGATAAGAAGTATACAGGTGGGATAAGATGAGAGGCTTGGAGTATGGAAAAGAATGTTATGTTCAAATTTGGGTACTTAAGGTGACTTTTCCTGAAAATATTTTCACTTCGAGTTCAATAGACGAAAGAAGCCAACAACCTATCTCCAAACAAAAATGATCCAGTGGCAAATCGGAATTTTTCTTAAACAATTCAAGGGTCTCCTGTTTAAAGAACATCAAGATCGACTTGAGGAGCTGCAAACTATAATAATTGCTGGTTACAATGTTGATGGAGCTGTCCCTTCCCGGTTTGGAGTCCACTACCAAACATGTCCATGGTCCAATGAGAGAGGGAGCTGCTCACCAGGCAATTGTCGCTGCTTGTATTCCACCAAACAAGAATTGGAAGCAATAGAAATTATGAAAACATACTATATATTAATTGAGAAGATGGGAGAAAATAAATAATGTCAAACCATATTATTCAAAAATAAATAATGTCAAACCATATTATTCAAAATAAAAACAATTAAAAACAAAACCAACGTTTCTTTTATTATTCTTCAACTTTTCTTATATTTTTATCTTACAGCATAAATTGTTATTCATTTTCAGAATCAAATGTTGGATGGAGTAATGTAGTGTTGGAAAATGTTTGTGAGCTCTACTGTCTATAGTGTTGGAAAAGGTGTGGGTTGAGCCTACCTGTTACAACAAGCTAAAAACCAATGAGAACAGGTTTCATGTCAAGGGTCACAAAATATCAAGATCAGCCAATGAGAACAGGTTTCATGTCAAGGGTCACAAAATATCAAGATCAGCCAATGAGAACAGGTTTCATGTCAAGGGTCACAGAAACAAAATACCAAGATCAAAACCAACGAGAACAGGTTTCATGCCAAGGGTCACAGAAACAACATATCAATGTAAGCCAATGGGAGTAGGGTTCATTTCATAAGTCATCGAAACAAAATACCAAGATCATCAGCAACTAGAACAGGTTTCATGGGAACAGGTTTCATGTCATGGGTCACAGAACCAAAATTCCCATTCAATTATCATGCTGCAACATGCCCATACATTGCTTTGATTGACAGGGGACGTCCCGGCGCCGGCCCTGTGCCTGAACCTTGCCCAACACGTGCCCAACACGTGCCCACCACTTGCTTACTCATAGCAACGCATGCCACACCAATGTAAACAAAAGACATGCATTACAATAGCATCTCCCTAATTTTGAGCATCAAGAGGTGACCGATCCATCAAACTCACCTGTCACATACTCGCACACGATCACATTTTACAATAGCATCTCCCTAATTAGAACATCGCCAATGACAGATCAATCAAACTCACCTGACACATACTCGCACACGATCACTTGATTTGAACCTTTTTTTCCCTTTTTCCCCCTTTTTCCCACGATTCGACCCTCGGTTCCCCCTTTTTTCCCACACTTTTGACCACGATCCCCCCTCTTTCCCACACTTTTCATCGATCAATCAATCACTAATTATTTTAGCTGTCACAATTTTTGACAGGTCTTTGACAGTGATTGATCGCCCCCACCCCCAATTTGTCCCAGAACCCGCATTTTTATACTACTTACATTCTGACCGAAATTGGTAACCGGTAATCAAACCACTATATCATATAGCTAACATAGGACCGATCGGGCGAAAAGTCTTAGTATGAAAAGTAGACAGTAGTAACGCGAGCGAAGCAAACAGGGGCGGAGTCTCTTAGCTATATTTTTTACTATCTCCCTGCATTTATGATAAAGTTAAAATGTCAAAAGCAAAAGCAATTGCAAAAATTTCTGATATTCCACAAAAAAAACCTCTACACTGTGCAAAAAGTAATTTTTATGTACAAAGAAGCTCGCCCTTTTTGAGCACAGTGCACAATGCCAAATTTCGTGTTTGTTTTTTTTTTTTTAATAATTTTTATTTTTATTTAAAGTTTTTATAATAAACTGAATTTGGCTCGTCACACAATTGGATATCAGAAATTTTGGAGCTAAAAATTGCTTTCGTCACTAGACTTTTACCTCGTGTAGAGGTTTTTTTTGTGGGATACATAATACTTCAAAACGCATAAGTATTGCCGATTACAAGGCACGCCAAATCAAAAAATTAGAGGAGTCGATCCAGGAACGGAAAGAGTTTTTAAAGGACTCTGCAGAGGAAGGTGCCGGCCCTTTACCACTGACGATAGAAGACTACAACCTAAGGCGTGAAATGGTCAGAAGCACAAAAGCAGCCAAAGACGAAAACGAGACGAGCCGGGAAGAGGATCCGAAGAAATAAGCAACGTAAGGAATTGCATACGCTTATTGCAATTACCACTGGAGCAACTAAAGAAAAACTTATTCTTATGGCAATTCGTTCGATCTGAAGGGATATGTTTTAGATGCCTCAATCACAGATACGGTCAATAAAGATATTGTCAAGAAAAATGTGAAAAATGCGGCGAAAGACATCACGAATTACTTCATTCCGAAAATGAAACGAAAACGACAATGACGACAAGGGCAGCAAAAACTACGTTGCTGGCTACAGCTCAAGTTGAGGTGTAATCATTAACAGGGGAATGGATCATTTGTCGTGCACTAGTTGACCAAGGATCACAGATCACCGTTATTTCCGAGGAAACAGCACAGACGCTTAACCTACGAAAGCAAAAGAAGCGAACAGAATTATATGGGCTTGGAGAAAATCTAGTTGGAGTTTCTAAGGCTGTAGTAAAATTGAGAATCAGACCAAGATTCTCAAGCGACGACAAGTTCGATGCCGACGCAGTAGTCCTGACAAAGGTTGTCAGTCCACAGCCTCCCCAGTCTTTCGAGTATGAAAAATATATTTGGAAGAATGAAGTGTTGGCAGATCCCACATTCAATAAGAGAAGTCGAATTGATATTCTGATTGGAGGCGAGCTGCTAGCAGCAATTTTAACAAAAGGGTTGAAACAAGACGACATAGTAATAGGACAATGCACCAAACTCGGATGGATACTATCTGGAGCAGTTAAGATACCCGAAACGAAGCGGATTCATACAGTTAATTTAGAAAAGTTTTGGGAAATTGAAGAAGTTCCACAAAATGTGCATGGAGCTATTAAAAGAATCAACACAGATTGATAACGATGGCAGATTTTTAGTAAAAATGCCATTTATTGAAGAAAACGAGTTGAGAGAGCAAATTTAGAGAAAAGACTACTGAAAGACAGTAATCTAGGATACAGTACAACCAGTTTATGAAAGAGTATCAGGAAAACAATCACAAGAGAGAAACAAGGAAAATTGGAGACGGGAAATATTATATACCACATCAACCAGTAATTAGAGAAGAAAGCTTGACAACCAAACTGCGTGTTGTTTTCGATGCTTCATCAAAAACGACTAATGGAAAAAGTTTGCATGACGTTCAACTTACGGGATCTCATATTCAAACAAGGGGGCTCCGCCCCCTGCTCGCTTCGCTCGCCTACCCCCGGCACGCTTCGCTCGCGATGAGGTGTGGTATGTCTACAGTCGAGCGCACTCGACAGTAACTTGCTCGATACCCAAACGTTCACAACCGATTAATTCAATTTCAATATGGTCAACATAAAATGCTACAGACTATATGCTATCCTATAGCCTACAGTTAGGGGTGCTAGTCTGTGACAGAACTGGTATTAATACTAACTATAATACAATACGTGAATAATAAAATACAGATTATATTATATATATATATTTAGTTACTCTTTTCACAAAATCAAAGAAAATACAAGTTGTTAAAAAAGTACAAATTGTAATAAAGAAAATAGTTGACAAAAAAAAAGGAAATAGTTGAAAAAAAAAAAAAAAAAAGTTGCACATGGGCAAGATTGAAACGGGATTCGAACTCTCGACTCATCGCCTCGAAATACACGGCTCTATCATCAGAGCATTTTATTTGCATGTGGCAATATCAATGTATATCATTTTTTTTTCGTTGTACGTTTTGCACGTTTCTTTTGTTTCAATTATGTCTCGCTCGTTAGAAGAGAAGCCCTACATACACAGTGTGTATGTGTGTGCTTAATGCACTTGTATGCAAGCGCTTGGTTAGAACAACTGTAATTGCAATTGTAGGCAAGAGAGGGGGGAACAAACGACTGAGCAAAGAGAAATTGTAATAGCAATTAATTTATGCTTATCAATTTAACAATTGCTCAAACACTAAATCGCACATTAATTTGTTATTTAAATAACTTTATCTCCAAAGCGGTGGTTAGTTAGTGCATGCAAATTATATATGAATATATATATATATATATATGTATGTACATTAGCCTGGCCGCGGCTTGTATGGCGTTTTTTCAAGTTGGCGATATCAATGAGCGCCGGGCTAAAAAATAATCATTTTTACCCCTAGAATACACCTGCAAAATTTGAGCTCAATCGGAGTTCATTTGATGGACCCAAAAACGGGTCAAAGGTCAGCATTTGGCATTTGTATGAAAAAAAATAGTTGTTGTATGGAAAAATTTTTTGTTAATAAAGATATCTTTACCAAACTGACAGATTGTAGTTGAATAATTGTATTTTACATCCTGACCAAATTTGATCGAAATCGGGTTACTATATAATATAGCTACCATAGGAACAATCGGATGAAAATTGACCTTTAGTATAAAAAACTTTTTGTTTCTAAAGATATCTTAACCAAACTCACAGATAGTGTATTTGGGACTGTCTTATACACCCTGACCAAATTTGGTCCAAATCGGATTCCTATATCCTATAGCTTCCATGGAAACAATCGGTCTAATAATAGGCTTAGTATGAGAATTCTTAAGAAATCTTTCAGCCAAAGTAAAACAAAATATTTTTCATTATATTAAATATATATTCAAAGCTGAGCTTTCTTTATATTTCTCATTTAGATAATCGCATATTTAAAATTAAACACACTATTTTATACATAAATAATACAATACACTTAGAACTTCAGTCAATTCGGATTTTTTATGGCTCGGATATCTATTTTTATATAGATCGACAACTTGTAAGATGAATTTCGCTTCTGTTTCATCGCGTGTTTAAAGTCGGTTGTAATCTTTCATAAATTTTACTCCACGCTCAGCAAGATCATTAACAACGCTAAGGTTTTGAAAGAAAGTTAAAGCAGTTTGATATTCCTAATATCATTCCATTTTGATGAATCAAGCTCGAGAAAATCAGTTTAAAGCTCAAAACTGGAAATAAGATATTTCGTTTTGTATGACACAAAATCAGATAAGCTGCATTTTAAAAGTTTTTTTATGTCTGTCATTGTTCCAAAATTTTTGAAAGGCACAGCAGGTTTCCTTGCTTTTAATTTTTTTTTATCATGTTTCGCTTTTCTTCGAGCGATTCTGTTGGGTCAAAAAATGCTAAGCCCACTGCATCAGGTGTTAAGTACCATAAATGATTTTTCAATTTATTCACAACCGTTTCAGAAACGACAGTATCGGCCGTAGAAAAATCGAAAGCTGCTCGCAAAAAACTTAAATCTTGATTGGGGCTTGCAATAGCATTGCTACATCCGAATCAAGCCTTAATGTAGAGCTTAACTACAAATACAGAGATGTCTCGAATATTACTCAGCTCTCTCGGCGTCGTTTTGAACTGGTTACGAAACAGAAAGAATCTTGCATGAGATGTCGCCCCACAAATCCGAAAAGCCCCAACATTTTCGCCAAGAAATGTCATTGTCAACTCTAAATGCTCTTTGTAATCGCTATGAATTTCCGTGTGCTTACGCCTTGCTCGGCAAAGATCTTTGCAATCATTTTGATGAATCTTTTCTGCGACAATTTCATCTTGCAAGCCGTATTGAAAATCAATTTGGCCATATATCCGCAAATCTGTTAAAAATTAAAGTTTCAGGTCTACTGGTTTTTCCAAACTTCTTCTCAAAGACAGCTTTCTTAAAAATTCTCATACTAAGCCTATTATTCGACCGATTGTTTCCATGGAAGCTATAGGATATAGTAATCCGGTTTGGACCAAATTTGGTCTGGGTGTATAAGACAGTCCCAAATACACAATCTGTGAGTTTGGTTAAGATATCTTTAGAAACAAAAAGTTTTTTATACTAAAGGTCAATTTTCATCCGATTTTTCCTATGGTAGCTATATTATATAGTAACCCGATTTCGATCAAATTTGGTCAGGATGTAAAATACAATTATTCAACTACAATCTGTCAGTTTGGTAAAGATATCTTTATTAACAAAAAATTGTTCCATACAACAACTATTTTTTTTCATACAAATGCCAAATGCTGACCTTTGACCCGTTTTTGGGTCCATCAAATGAACTCCGATTGACCTCAAATTTTGCAGGTGTATTCTAGGGGTAAAAATGATTATTTTTTAGCCCGGCGCTCATTGATATCGCCAACTTGAAAAAACGCCATACAAGCCGCGGCCAGGCTATATATATATATATATATATATATATGTATGTACATATATGCTCAACTACTTTACATATGTGCCAAGAATTGAAAGCGTTGACCTTAATAGCACAACCAATGCAATTTGTGGATGTTAAGCTTTCAATTTTTAGCACAGTACCTGCTGGCGCGGACGTTGTACTTCCGACGCTACTTTCCTTGGCATTTCCAACGATGTCCAAAAAAAACTACAACGACAAGAATGTCCAAGAGCGGGAAAGAGTGTCCAAGAGACGTCAACGATTCCTGGCCAATTGCAGCAACAATAATTTGCACGACCGGCGCGAATTGATTTAATTTATTAATTTAAACTTTTTCGCGTCACAAGCCGCACGAATAATTGTTGCACTTGATTATTGTTTATGCACTTTGCACTTAAAGAATTCACAAAATGCGCGCTTTGAAAAGAAAAAAATAAAAAAATCGATTTTAAAAGTGTCCACCCGGGGCCGCCATGAAAAATTATATGAGTTTATATAATTATAATTTTTTAACAACAAACGAAAGTTTGGTGGCGTTTTAAGTCGATGAGCGAGAAACAAAAAAGCGGCGATTCGTGCTGTAAATTATATTCGCCAACTGACAACTTCAATGTTCTTAAGCCTAGCTCTCTCAGAGCGATCAACGAAAGCTTTATTATGCTCACGCTTCGCCCTAAACCTAAATTACACTAGATTTCATGATATGTATGCAAATAACTAAAACAACTCGCTGAACTGCGCAAACAATGAGCATATGCCATTTTTTTAATTAGTCCAGAGCTCAAAAAATTTAAATATTTAAATCATCCACATAAATAATAAAAAAAGTCAAAATATTATGAAAAACTACGATTCTTTGTTGTTCCCAAAAATGATCACCGAACCTGAAATTACTTATCAGCACTTCTTGAAAAGCTCTGTATGGACTGTCGACAGAAGAAACAAGGGGGCTCCGCCCCCTACTCGCTTCGCTCGCCTACCCCCGGCTCGCTTCGCTCGCGGTGAGGTGCGGCTACAGTCGAGCACGCTCGACAGTAGGATACCCTGAGTCCAGGTACTCTTTTATAAATGTTGATTTTCGACCAATTATTCCTATGGCAGCTATATGATATATGTAACCGATTTGAACCAAATCTGGTCAGAATGTACAAAACCAACATAAATGCATATTCTATCAGTTTGGTTAAGATATCTCAAAAAACACACTTTTTCATACTAAAACTTGATTTTCGGCAGAGCGGCTGTATGACAGCTATATGATATAGTGGGCCGATTTGGACCAAACTTGGTCAGAATGTATAATACCAGCCCAGATACATATTCTATTAGTTTGGTTACGATATCTCAAAAAACAAAAAACTTTTTCGTACTAAAACTTGACTTTCGGCAGAGCGTCTCTATGACAGCTATATGATATAGTGGTCCGATTTGAACCAGGACAGGATGTATAATACCACCCCAAATATATATCGTGTGAGATTGGTTGAGATATCTCAAAAATTAAAGAAGCTTTTCATACAAAAACTTCATTTTCGATGTATCGTTCCTATGGCAGCTATAGGATATAGTTGTCCGATCCAAAAATAAAAACAAACTTGATCTGCGTACGGTATCCAGAAACATACATACCAAGTTTGAAGTCTCTAGCTCTTATGGTTTCTGAGATCGACGCGTTCAAACAGACGGACAGACGGACAGACAGACGGACAGACGGACGGACATGGCTCAATCGACTCGACTGTTGATCCTGATCAAGAATATATATACTTTTGGGGGTCTGCCACGCCCCCTTCTGCCTGTTACATACATTCTGCCAAATGCATTATACCCTTTTTTGCCCATTTTTAATGGGCTCAGGGTATAAAAATAAATAATTTACATTGAGAATTGTTCTGCCTACAATTCGTCTATTTAATTTCAATTTTTTTTTAAATCAAAGTATTTTAAATTTTGGTGAGAACTGGATCTCTGCAAGTGTATTATAGCATCGACATGCCGATGGTAATGTTAGATAATTGTCTTTTGTTGTTATTTTTAGTAGCGTTGTAGTGTGCGTTTCTTGACCCTTAACAGCGTAATACAGATGACACCGTATATGAAAATTAGTCGATGAATTGAAGGATTTCGAAGGGTGCACCTATAGCTATGCTCTAACTAGCTCGCCGGACTGTCGGGGTTCTTGCTACTCTCCTCCATATTCCAGGCACACACTTGCATAATATTTTAGGTGCACAAATTCCTAAACACAATTAACAAAATAACAAAAAAAATAACCAAGGATCTACAGCGAACCAAAGCGTGTGGAAATGAATAAGAATGAATACTTTACTTTAACTTTTATCTCTCAAAATAATATATTTCCCTACAACAACGACGTGAGAGAATCAGGTGTTGCGGACTCTCTCCTTTCTTTACCCTCCCTTCCAATGCCTAACTAACCGAATAGTATAGACCCTAATTCAGCTCAATTTAGTTATCTATTTCCTCAGATTCATCCATGCTCTACTCAGGACAAATACAAAAATAATTAGAACATTATTTCACTTTAAATATATAAACATTTAATTAAAATTATTAATTAGTATTTGTATAAACATTTCGCCTAATTCCAACAATACTTCAAATGACATGAATAAATATTTGTAAATATGATTATCGAGTAAAATAATACATATGATAAAATATAAAAATATAACTAAAATATGAGATAAATAAAAAGTTAGATTCTTGGTATGTAAATAATTATGATTCTTTTTTTTTTTCCGTTGGATTGAATAAACAAATAATTGTCGGTAACTGGACAGAAGTCATGGAGTGGGCAAAACTTGATATTTTTTGGATGTTAGCATTTGTTTACGCATATTTTAGCGAATCGGCTAGTATATATATATATATTCGTTAAGTTTTATAAGTTTTGGTACTTTACCACTTTTCATTTATGCGTGATGATGTTTCATGGCGAGATCAAAATTAAATCCGTATCGTTGAGCTCAAGGACGACGGTCGAACGTTGGTATTCATATTATATTATCTTGATCTGTATGGATAAACATTTGGGATTAGATATATACTTGGCCGACTTAAAATACATCATTAAAATCATTTATCTTCATACCCACTCAATGTCGATCTGTACGATATTATTTTAGTATTTAAAAATAATTGATTAAACTAACTATAAACGAACGTTCAACATATGACAATTTAACTAAAAGCAAGTACTGTTTTAAATGGTGTTGCAATAACGACAAATAGTGACATCGGTCAGTCACAGTTTTGGAAGCATTGTTCCGTCTTCTGCCGATGCCCACAATGCAGACGCAGCTGTTGACACAATCGCTTTCCTGGGGTCAGGGAACATCTGCTCGATCAGCTGACGCTTATGGCTTGCGACTTGACTTTTTATTTACGTTACCGTGATACACATAATATCTCAAAAAAAATAATAAGACTGACTGATGCTAACAGTGGACCACGACACGAAACAATTCTGCTATACTTTAAAACATGTTAAGTGTTCTGTTTTATGCTTCTTCTTTTCTTTTCTTTTAAATTAATATCGTATTTAACTTATGGACATCAAGTTCTTCTGCGATGAGGTTAGAGGTGATTTGTCCGGTTTTGGGGTTTAGAGTTGTAATTAGAGGTGAGAAGTGGATATGTGGACCCCGTCTGGGTCACCACTTGAGACTTTTTAACAGAATAATGTTTTCTCCTTTTATGGCTCTTGTTGCGGAATGTCAATTCGGCCAAGTGGTAAAAGCCTTTAGCGCTCATGTACCACAGATGTTAAAACGACCAATTCCTAGGGACTCACAATTATTAACATTTATATATTAACACGGATAAGTAGCATACCTTTCTCAAAACAAGACACTTTCACCAAATTTTTACAAGATTATGAATATTAATAGGTTAACTTAACCTTAAAGGAAAATTCCAAAAAAAAACAAGTGGAAAGGCTATAGTCGAGATCCCGACTATAGGATACCCGTTACTTATTTCACTACATATAAAAGTACTTTAAAGAAAATTTGCTAACAATACAAAATCTATTGCATACTCTCGGGGGCATGCATTGCCATGATTGCTTAAATAATCATTTTCAGACAATAACTGCTGTTCTACTTGTCCGATCGTGTTGCGATTCAGTGGGATAATAAATAATAATAATAGATATCAGTGACTACAAGAAAAACTATATTATCTTAAAAACTGTGGGTGGCCAAAATTTGAAACAAACTTGATCTGCGCTAGGTATATACAAATCTGTGTGCCAAATTTGGTTACTCTATCTCTTATAGTCTCTGAGATCCCTTTGTTCATACGGACAGACGGACAGACAGACAGACACACATGGCTATATCGACTCGGCTGTTGATGCTGATCAAGAATATATATACTTTATAGGGTCGGAGATGCCTCCTTCTCCCTGTTACATACATTCCAACGAACACAATATACCCTTATACTTATTTTTTATAAGTAACGGGTATAAAAACGCATACAACTCGTCCGCTGCTGGCCAGTTACTTTGGAACACTGATCTTACCGCGCAAAAGTCTAGTTGCCATGCAGCGATTAAACTGTTCAGGGAATTCCAGTCAGAGTGAGAAAGAATACGCAGACACCGTCGCTGCCTCCTTCTAATTGTAGTTTTTGGGCAGACGTCTAACTGCATCGTTTTATCAGTTATTAGCATAGTCTGTCTTTCTTACTAGGCGTACAGATAACGGATCGTGCGTCGCGCTCTCTTTATGTATGCTAGCAAAGCATAGCATAGTACGCTACGTACTTTAGTTATGCTCTTATCAGCAACGAGCATAATTTATACATGTTACATCTCTTCAGCAGTAACCAAATCGTAATCAATGTAAGAGAGCTCACAGTTTTGGGGGCATATGTTAATCGCTTATTTATTCGATTTATTCTATATAAATTAAACTGACCATTACAAGTAGTATAAAAATGCGGGTTCTGGGACAAATGGGAACCGAGGGTCGAATCGTTGGAAAAAGGGGGAAAAAGGGAAAAAAATGTTCAAATCAAGTGATCGTGTGCGAGTATGTGTCAGGTGAGTTTGATTGATCTGTCATTGGCGATGTTCGAATTAGTTCGAATTAATTGACATGAAACCTGTTCTCGATGGTTTTGTGACAGGTAATGGACTCTGCCTAGAGATAGTGGGAGAAGTCCTCTACCAAAAGAATGGGAAAGAAAATTGTAATACAAATATTTAAACTGGTTTCACCTTCAACATTGAATCATAGAGTGTATGCAAAAGATATTATAAATGTATGCATCTCAATGTTAGAAATATCAGTTAAATTTTATCGTTGAAGTGAAAAGTGATCTCCAGTGCTCATACATAAAAATTATAAATAAACAAACAAAAAAAAAAAAAATATTTATAAACAATTTACAAAAAAAACAAGTGGGAAAGGCTATAGTCGAGATCCCGACTATAGGATACCCGTTACTTATTTCACTACATATAAAAGTACTTAAAAGAAAATTTTCTAACAATACAAAATCTATTGCATACTCTAGGGGGCATGTATTGCCATGATTGCTTAAAGAATCATTTTCAGACAATAACTGCTGTTCTACTTGTCCGATCGTGTTGCGATTCAGTGGGATAATAAATAATAATAATAGATATCAGTGACTACAAGAAAAACTCTATTATCTTAAAAACTGTGGGTGTGGTAGCTTTTCGCGATTTGCGAGGGCGGAGGGGGGCGTGGCCAAAATTTGAAACAAACTTAATCTGCGCTGGGTATATAGAAATCTGTGTGCCAAATTTGGTTACTCTATCTCTTATAGTCTCTGAGATTTCTTTGTTTAGACGGTTTTTCGCAATTTGCGGGGGCGGAGGTGGGCGTGGCTTAAATTTGAAACAAACTTGATCTGCGTGGGGTATATAGAAGTCTTTTAGTGAAAGTTTGGTATCTCTATCTCTTATGGTCTCTGAGATCTAGGCGCTCACACGGACGGACAGACGGACAGACGGACAGACGGACAGACGGACAGACACACATGGCTATATCGACTCGGCTATTGATGCTGATCAAGAATATATATACTTTATGTGGTCGGAGAAGCCTCCTTCTGCCTGTTACATACATTCCAACGAACACAATATACCCTTATACTTATTTTTTATAAGTAACGGGTATAAAAATAATATAAGCAATTTACAAAAAAAAAAAACAATATCAAAACAAGTTAAGAACAGCTCAAAACAAGTTAAGAACAGCTCAAAACAGCTTAACAACAGTGACAGTTCAACAGCAATAACAGCAATAACAGCAACAATAACAACAACAACAACAGCAACAAGAACAGTAGCAGATCAAATGGACAACTCAGCAACAACATCAGTAGCAGGTCAAAAGCAGATCAACAAGGACACCTCATCAACAACAACAACTATAATGAGTGACAGCGGTGAAAGATCCTGTGGCTTGTGTAAGATAGATCTACCACCGGGAACACAATGGAAACATCATGTTCGCACCGAAACCCATAAGCGGTTGTGCCGATAGATGGGAAGATTAAAAAGATTTCACAGGGATTCAAGGGGCGCATCCTTCATTATATGTATTTGAATGAAGGAGTAGCCTTTAGACTCCCTGAAGTATTTATGAATGAAGCAGGAGCTGCATTCATACCGCATTTGATACGTGTGCTGGATAGCTACGATGCAGTGAAAGTAAATTTTGAACAATTCGCTGAATATGTTCTTTTAAGAGAAAATGAGTCTCTTCATGATATAAAGTCATTCCAAAGTAAAATGACTATCACACTCGAAATCAATGATTTTAATATGCTTTTTGAACAGCATTCTAAGCAAATAATTGCTAAAATGGAAGAGTTCCAGGAAAAGGATAGTGGATGGGCTCTGGTTAGTATAATCCGATTGGAAATGAATGTTAACCAGTATAAACCAATACGAGGTTCTTCAGACATTAAATTGTCAAAGAAGCTGTTGCTGAAACATGCCATCGTCAATGTCGAGAATAATGACTCATACTGCTTCAAATGGGCATTACTTTCGGCATTGAAGATAACAAATAGACCCCAAAGATGCAATACTTATGGTGTTGTAATCACTGATGATAAAATCAGAATATCAAGAGACTTGGTACCGTTTTCCACTGAGATCAAAGTAACGAAAGATTTCACATTGGATTTCACTGGGTTGTCATTCCCCCTAAAGATTCGGGATATACACATTTTTACAAAGCTCAATCCTCAAGTGAGCATCAATGTTTTCGGATATGATGAAGAGGCTGAGACAATAATTGGACCCCTATTCCACTCAGGATATGAAACACGTATACACATCAATATGCTGTTCCTAGAAGATGGAGTAAATGCTCACTACATGTGGATAAAAAATATAACAAGGTAACTATTTTAAATTTTTAATATATAATGTTTGAATAAATACTAATTATTTTCAAAATATTATTTATTTTTTGTAGGTTGTTGTCATCACAAACCGGAAATTCAAGGAGGAAACAATGGTTCTGCAATGTATGTCTCAACTTTTCATCAAGTCAGAAGCCGGCGTTACGACACAAGGAGCTCTGCAGTGGAAAGGTTGCAGTTTTACCCCACCCCAATGAAGCAACTATTAAGTTCACCCAACACCAGCACCAACTCCAGGTTGCGTTTGTGGTGTATGCAGACTTCGAATGTATTCTTCAAACGAAGAATATAGAAGTAAGTCCTAAATAAGTTAATATTAATGAACATATTCCAATAGCATATGCATACTATATAAAGTGTGCATTTGATAGTAGATTAGATAAGTTTGTATTAGAAACTTGTAAGAATGCAGGCTTAAGTTTTTTCAATTCACTTATAGAAAATTTAAAACGCTTAAACAATGAATATTTGAGCAAGGTAGTTCCCATTGTCATGAGTCTGGAAGATGAGAGCAATTTTCAAGAGACTATTAATTGTCATATTTGTGGTAGTGTTTTATTAGCAGATAGGGTAAGGGATCATTGTCATTTTACTGGGAAATTTAGAGGTGCTGCTCATTCAAAATGTAATTTATCATATAAGACGAGTAATTTTATACCCGTTTTCCTTCATAATTTCACCAAGTACGATTCTCATTTGTTCATAAAAGAACTTGCAAACGTACCTGGACAAATTAAAGCTATTCCCATTAATAAAGAACACTACATTTCTGTATCGAAAACAATAGAGTATGATAATGGGAGTAGTTTTGAAATTCGTTTTCTTGACACTTTTAGATTTATGTCAGCAAGTCTAGATACTCTTGGATCTAATTTAGATGATGAACAACTCACAACAATTAAATCACATTTCAGTTTTGAAAATAAGTTCAGACTTATGCGTAAAAAGGGTGTTTTCCCTTATGAATACTTAGATTCTGAAAGTAGGCTGCATGAAACTTCTCTACCACCAAGAGAAAAGTTCTATAGTAGTCTAACGGAAACTGATTGTTCTGATAAAGATTATATGCATGCACTAAAAGTTTGGTCTGAATTTTCATGTTCAACAATAGTAGTATAAAAATGCGGGTTCTGGGACAAATTGGGGGTGGGGGCGATCAATCACTGTCAAAGACCTGTCAAAAATTGTGACAGCTAAAATAATTAGTGATTGATTGATCGATGAAAAGTGTGGGAAAGAGGGGGGATCGTGGTCAAAAGTGTGGGAAAAAAGGGGGAACCGAGGGTCGAATCGTGGGAAAAAGGGGGAAAAAGGTTCAAATCAAGTGATCGTGTGCGAGTATGTGTCAGGTGAGTTTGATTGATCTGTCATTGGCGATGTTCTAATTAGGGAGATGCTATTGTAAAATGTGATCGTGTGCGAGTATGTGACAGGTGAGTTTGATGGATCGGTCACCTCTTGATGCTCAAAATTAGGGAGATGCTATTGTAATGCATGTCTTTTGTTTACATTGGTGTGGCATGCGTTGCTATGAGTAAGCAAGTGGTGGGCACGTGTTGGGCACGTGTTGGGCAAGGTTCAGGCACAGGGCCGGCGCCGGGACGTCCCCTGTCAATCAAAGCAATGTATGGGCATGTTGCAGCATGATAATTGAATGGGAATTTTGGTTCTGTGACCCATGACATGAAACCTGTTGCCATGAAACCTGTTCTAGTTGCTTATGATCTTGGTATTTTGTTTCGATGACTTATGAAATGAACCCTACTCTCATTGGCTTACATTGATATGTTGTTTCTGTGACCCTTGGCACGAAACCTGTTCTCATTGGTTTTGATCTTGGTATTTTGTTTCTGTGACCCTTGACATGAAACCTGTTCTCATTGGCTGATCTTGATATTTTGTGACCCTTGACATGAAACCTGTTCTCATTGGTTTTTAGCTTGTTGTAACAGGTAGGCTCAACCCACACCTTTTCCAACACTATAGACAGTAGAACTCACAAACATTTTCCAAAACTATAGACAGTATAACTCACAAACATTTTCCAACACTATAGACAGTAGACCTGCCCCCATTGCTCCATCCAACATTTGATTCTGAAAATGAATAACAATTTATGCTGTAAGATAAAAATATAAGAAAAGTTGAAGAATAATAAAAGAAACGTTGGTTTTGTTTTTAATTGTTTTTATTTTGAATAATATGGTTTGACATTATTTATTTTCTCCCATCTTCTCAATTAATATGTTACATGTTTTCATTATTTCTATTGCTTCCAATTCTTGTTTAGCGAAATATGTGCGTGTGTGTGTGTGTGTGTGTGCTTGATTCGATTTTACTTGAACATTTATTTGGATATTTTTTACATTCTTTGACTTAAGTTAACATATGTAGAAATTAATTTTCTAGTTTCCCCCATTTTTTCGTCATAGTGATAGCAGCAACATGTGTCTGGACCGTCCACACAAGCATCATTGGACCATACGCAAAATTTATAGTGTTGACCATATTGTGATGCAATCAGTTCCTGACCTCCAGTATTCATGAACATGTCCCTTGATTCCAGAAGAAATTTCAAATGATGTTTAAATATCTTCTTGCGAAATTGTTTAAGAAAAGTATTTATTTCAGTAAGAATTGATCCATGGTTGTTATTATCTCGATAATTGTAGCTGTTGTTGTTGTTGTTATTATCCTTCTCTTTATCCATTTTAAATTAGTTATCCAGTAAAGTAGATGTTCTCAGCTTGAAACTCAAAATGCAAATGATATATGTGATGGCTTCTTAAGACATTATATCATTATAAAATTTTAAAATGTTGTATGCATTATTTAATGCACAAACTCCTTCACGACGATGTATTGTACAAAACGGGAACCGGTTTTCCTTAAAAGTTTGTCGTTGTGGACATCCAAGCTCCTCAACATCGACCAGATGTGGTTCTCTTAAAAATATTTCCAGAAATCGTTTTCTTTCAATGCCCTTACATAAGATCTCTTTTCCTGCAGTTATTTTCCTTAGAAAGTTTCGTGTTTGAGTGAAATAGTTTATTCCGTCATTCCAGTGTATTTTGTGATGATTTTTAGTTAACCATGTAGCAAATTTTCGTGACTTTTTATTTAGTTGAGTAAAGTTATATGGAGCTCGTATAATGAAATGATTATCGAGTGTGGGTTCTTTGTGAAATACTATCCCAATTTCCTTTAAAACAAACTGATTATGATTATCAAAAAATCCTTGAACATCGATCGCAACAATGTCCTCAACCATTTTGCATGTATTTTGTTAGACGACTCGTTGTACTAAACCGTTCAATGGGTTGTATTCGACTAAACGATCGTGTATAAGTAGACAATACACTTGTGTATCCGCATCGCTTGCTTGTCTTAGTTCCGTTGAAATTCTCACATCAATGGGACCAGATTTCACCATTTCATTTTGATATGATAAATCTATTACAACAATTGGCGCTTTATTTTTAAAATCCGTTGGTGTTAATACTGCTTGTGATTCACGGTTGTAGTAACTAGTTTGAAATCTCGAGTACATTTCATACAAGTGAGCATATCGATCCTTACTAAAATCAACATTCAAATCATCATAGGGATAGGTTTCCGAATTCAAATACACTTTCAAGTTTGATAAATGGTTTGTGATAAGTTGACCCTTTAGCATGAAACCGATTATTGCAAACCGAGGACGTTCTCGATTAGCAGCTAACTTTACATTCCATACATGATGAGTTCCTTGAATAAGCTTAGGGTTTACATATGTGTCCCAACTACGAAATGCTAGCGGTAGATTAGTACCACTTTTGATAATATCATACATTTTTATTTTTGCAACATCACTGGGAGTCACATGGGGAATTTTCCAAGATATGTTTGTCACTTCTAGTTCATATGTGTTATTATTCTTTACTCTGTGATACACATCATCAAGATTTTTGGTTAGTAACAACACGAGTTCATGTTTACAGTTTACCAAAACCTTTCTATAGTCTTCAGCGAATCCCAATAAATGTTTTAAGGGAACCGAAAAGTTAAAGTGACCAGTAGAGGCAACATCATTCCCCCCACCCCATCCAGAAAGTGAAAGCGATCGACTCTCAAGATTATTCAGTGAGACAAAGTTTTTTAGCGTTGAAGTGACACCAACAAAACGTGTTCTATCGACCTCACACCCATTTATTTCATATTTTATTTCATCCAAAAAGTATGCCATACAATTATTTTTAAATGCTGCAGCAACGCCGTCCATCGTAGTTGTTCTATCTGCCAGAATTTTTTTAACAACTCCTTGAAAACTAAGATAGCTCTCGTGAGGGAGTACATACAAGTCTTGATTTTGAATTGTAATTCGAATTTCATCATTTGGTTTAAATGTCTGTTGATATGATGAGTATGTATGATATTCTTTCTTCGATATACTTTCGTCTGAGAAAGGTTTTTCCCGCACATTTAATATTTCATTCATTTTGTTTTCGTTCTTGTTATACTCGAAGCTTGAATCCCAATGATTTTAAGTACAATCTGTTTTGTAGTGTGAGCGTGCTCCTCTTCAAGTTTGTTCCTCTTCCTTTAGCTTTACAATTAGTAGTGCGGGGTTTTGGGTATGTACCCGACCTTTTATTGTATACAATCATTCTATCTTTCGTAAATGTATACGAATTGTTGCGGTTTCACCACGTAAGTTCACCAAATCTCCGTCCTGATCAGTTATGCGTAATGCTAGAGTACTTATTTCTCTACAGCTGACTGGTAAATAAATGAGATTGTGGGGTGTCACACTCAATTTATAGCCTGGGGGAACAGTGATGTCAAACTCATGCAGTACATGATTTGCAACGTTATCCACATATGAAGCGCTAACAATGTTGCATTCTAAGCGAATCGTATTAATTTTAAAAATATTGATAGGCAGATCGGAAAGATAAGTTTTAGTAGCATTTGGCTTTAGCACATTTTGATTAAAGCCAAACAATTGACCAATTGATCTGTCCCTATTAAAGTATATTGATTGTTTGCTGGTTAAGATCTCTACTTGAAGTGTATTATTATTTCCTTTAATTGTGACTGTATTCTCAAGTTCAGTACCTTTTAGCTTTGAATAAATAAACTCGACAATATCATCAAGTTCATAGGAGCCGATAGGAATTGTGATTACTTGTTTACCAATGTGGAAAAGATTGTTGTTTGTATCAACATTTGGGATTGAGTTGTACATGTGAAAGTCAATCAATGCGCACTCATATTGTCCATTCAATTCGATGGGGGGAAAATAGTTTGTGTTTATAATGGAAGTATTCCCATTTATCGATAATGTTAATGATCTACTCATTGTGAAATCAGATGTTTAACTGTGGTTAATATTCACACACACCCAATCTTATATTGAAAAAACCATTTTAAATTATAATAAACTGATCGAAGCCCTTTCTATAGCGGCCTTTATCCATGTCATCGTCTTTACTTATCAACAAGAATCCGAATTTATCGTCCCAACATTTTTTACAAATTTTCACGAATGAATCATAACTCATGTCTGTGTTAATATGATCACGATATATATGTCGCATATTTAGATCGTCTTGTTTAAACATAATAATCATGTTTGCATTGTCACGTATAAGATGCTTTGGTATATGTGTATAAGTTTGACACAAATAAAACGAATCAATATTCTTGTGTCGTCCCATACAGAAATACGATCGAATATTATCTTGTTTTTCACAAGCAACATCATCAAAAATCATAATAGAATTATTTTTGGCTTCGTTGGGTGGTAAAACTGTCTCGTTCTGTGAGAATGTGTGATAACCCATACCTTTAATTGGCTTGATTAGCTTCTCCAAGTACTCATACTTGGGTTGGTATAGACTCTTTGAAAACACATAAATATTTTCAAATTTCAACCCATTCGGACTTTCAATTAGACTAAACATTAGGTTGGTCTTGCCACAGTTTGATGGACCAACAATAAGCGCTCTTATTGTGTTGGGTAAGAGGGTACTATGACGTGGCGGTAACTTGTTTACAATATTACCCCCATCAATGTTTCTAACAAAGATATTTTGTTTTTGCTTTATTAAGCGCATACTTCATTGCAATGTGTTCATTCAATGAGAAACAATTGATGATTAAACAAGCATAAAATGGGGAAACGTTTTTATAATCATGGCAGTCATAGTTTAAACGGTAAACAGGGCAGTGGTCTTGTCAACAAATTAATTAACCTGTTACCTGTGGAGGCGCATCTTCCTGGCTATAATTTCTGTGGCCCTGGTACAAAGCTAGAAAAACGTTTGAGGCGTGGCGATCGTGGTATAAATCCGTTGGATGAGGCTTGTAAAGTACATGATATTGCATACGAACAACACAAGGATTTGAGTGAACGTCATAAGGCAGACACAGTACTGCTCAATAGAGCTTGGGAACGAGTGAAGGCGAAAGACAGTAGCCTTGGCGAAAGAGCATCAGCATATTTTGTAACCAACATCATGAAGTCAAAGAAAAAATTCGGGATGGGGGTGAAGAAGAGGGTAAAGCGACATGGAAAGAAGCAAATGAAGAGCTTAGCATCTGTTGTTAATGATGCTAAGCGTACATTGAAAAGACAAAAACCATTAGATATTATGAATGCAATTAAGATTGCACGTAAAGCAGTATATAAATCAATGGGTCATAAGAAAAATGTTAGAGTTCCTCGCATAATTAATGTACCTAAAGTTGGAGGCTTTTTACCACTAGTTCCAATTCTGACTGCACTAATCGCGTTAGGTAGTCTAGCCTCTGGTAGTGCAGCTATTGCAAAGGCAATAAACAATGCAAAGGCGGCAAAAGAACAGCTGGATGAGAGTAAACGACACAATATGAAAATGGAGGGAGTTGCCTTGGGTGATGGAATGTACCTGAAACCATATCGTAAAGGTTATGGATTATACCTCAATCCCTTTAGAAAAGGTTCTGGAGTAAAGAAACAAAAAAACTAATAGGTAGGCTACCCAAAAGAGCGTTAACAAATTTAGACATTGAAAATTTTGCTCGCAAACACATACCGCATTTTCGAGGCGTATTTATGAAAGACTCACTACCAGAATCACCTCATAGTCAGGAATGCGGAGTCATAAACCTAGGTGATTCATCATCAAGTGGTACGCATTGGGTAGCTTATAATAAAAAGAAAAGATTTGTAAAGTACTTTGACAGTTTTGGGAACCTACAGCCACCAAAAGAAGTTATCAAGTACTTGGGAAATGCAATCAAATACAACTATGAGAGAGTGCAACGTTTTAATACATACAACTGTGGCCACCTGTGTCTCAAATTTTTGCTATCATTCAAATAAACGGTTGAGATGGGGTTTAATAGCTTATTAAATCACCTATATCTCAAAATAATGTGAGAGTGTTTTGTGATTGTATTTATACATATACACACTAATACAGACATACAAAATAATGTGTGTGTGTGTGTGTGTGTGTGCAATGGGTGAGCTATAAAAGATGAGCTCAAATTGGTTCAAAGCACACTCAAAGTCATCACTTCAGCCGGGCAAGACGATCAGCTTCATCAACACCAACTAAACAAGGACAAACAACGCAACACTATCAACTTCAACAATACCAGCTCAACAAGGACTTCAACATGAATCAACCCCTTTTCGGAGATAGCGAGCTGGAAGTATATCTGGAGGAAGAGCAGAATTGTGCTCAAGTTCTCAAGGACTTCAACGGACGAGTACAGAAACCGCTACTATCCAAAACCAAGATGACAATGGATACAGCCTATCCCATTCTCAGGGCTCAACGGAAGAAAACCAGGATTGGGAATTCAATTGCTCTCGAACTTGATCACAACATTCTGTACCTACCGGAGAGATATTCACATTTGAAGAATGAATCTATTGAGGCAATAAAGGATAAAAAGTATATTATTGTCAAGAAAAACGATGAAAATCTCTACTTAGAATTAAATAAATTATATCAAAATTTGTAATAAACAATTTTAAATAAAATAATTGATTTTAATGACAAATTTATTATTCTTTTAAATGGGTGGGATGTAAATCTTTCAGATATCTGTTATAAATATCAATTGCAACACATTTGTTTGACAGTATTACATGATGTGTGATAACATACACGACGAGCATGTACACAAATTCGACTGAACACAAAAAAAAAAAAAGTTTTAATCTATGTTGGATTTGCTTACATAAAAACATTTATAATGAGTCAACATACTTTGAGTCAGCTGACGAAAACTTTTAAGTCCATAATAGAAACCTTACATAAGGTCGTTGAGAAGAAAAAAAGAAAAATTAAAAAGTTTAAAAAATCTGAAGGTGATAAAGTAAAGTCTATGTTAAAGCAGCCTTTAATATCATCAAATTATATAAAGCTTCATAATGATGACGATGGTGATGACAATATTTATGATGAGGTTGATCTTACGACGCATATGGAGAAAGTCCCAACACCAGCTAAATAACAACACCAGTACAACAGTATCAGTAAAACAGCACCAGTTAAACAGCACCAGTAAAACAGCACCAGTACAACAGCACCAGTTAAACAGCACCAGTAAAACAGTACCAGTACAACAGCACCAGTACAACAGCACCAGTATAAATCAAACTATTTAAACTGATACTTGCAGTTAATCCAATCTTATTAAAATCATCATTTTGTCAATAAAAACTGATTCTCCATATTCCAACTACATAATTGCATTTTTTATTTTGAAGGGGAACGTTTCGGGTATCTAATGTATTATAAATATTAATATACATAAGTATTATTCAGCAGTATGAATCGAGTTACTGATGAGTGATAACACAATCAGACACATACACGAGTTAAGTGATTTTTAATCCATCTGTTGGGTAAGTTGCACTTAACTCAAGTCATTAACTTACATTGCGACTGTCTCACATACTATGTTTGCTTGTTGTTTTTAGCGACTACTATCCTCAAAGAAAACCACAAATATACGACATACTAACAATGAGTCAACAGATTTTGAAACAGTTGACGATATCGCGAAATGCGTTGAAGAGAAAATTTGAAGCTGTTAAGCAAACACAATCTCAGAATGCTTTGGAGTTGGAGGAAACTTTTAAACCAATAACAAAACCTTTACAAAAGCTCGTCAATAAGAATGAAAAAAAGTTTACGAAATCAAAGAAAAAGTTCAATAGTGATGATCATTTGGATGAATTAAAGCATACTATAAAATCTATTAAAAACAAATCCGTCAGCAACAAAGCTGAGGATTTTGATGGGGATAATTGGAAAAATATCTACTTGGGAAATGATGAATCTAAATCAAATTTTAAGAAAAATGTCATTCCTAGTGATGTAAGTGAATCAGATGAGGAAACAAATTATTATTCTCATTCGAATATTGATCTAGAACCAGACATAGAAGCAGAGATGCAACCAGATATGGAACCAGAGATAGATTCCGAGATAGAACCAGTGTTAGAGTCAGAGAGTGAGTCAGAGGTAGATGATTATGAAATGAATTTTAATATCAGTCAACTACAGAGAGAACAACTCTTGGATAATGCTTATGGACCTAGAAAAAGTACTTCAGCTTCTCGTTCTTTAATGTTGGGAAACAGTACATTAAATGTTAACAATACGGAAATTAAATTGTCAAGTGGTAGCAGTTGGTCCCTTACGCCTGGTCTATACTCATTAATTTTTCATAAAAAACCTACAGACTATAACAAGAATGAATTGGATATATATAAAAAAATATTAATTGAGACTAGTGCGCATAGAAGAAATTACAATCCACGCAGTCAAGTGAAGGGAAGTCGAGCATATAAGTATACTGAAATTATCAAGCCTCTTCTAAGGGCCGTTTTCTCATCATGCTTTTAACCTTACAGTCTAGACAAATTGGCCTTGAAGGAAACTTTGATTTTCTTGTCAAAAATTTAGTTGCAGGCAGGCTGTAAGTTACAGGGCGGATCATCCATACTATAAGGGCTTTACATTCGCCGACTACGATTATTTCGGTGTTGCTAAGGGCAACGCCATAAAGTATATAAATTATTGCCTACCTTTAGGGTCCTGAATTGCTTATCATCATTTATCCTAATTTTTAACCGCAATTTTTATCTGATATTAATGAGAATAGGCTGAATAATGGCTAAAAATAACACGAAACGTTATTTAAAAACAAAAGAGTTTTATACTCAAAAATGTGGGTGCAATATGTTGTTTTTGCGATTTGCATTGGACAACCGTGTCGTGGAATAAATTTGAAAGACTATTGAATTACTCCAAATTCATGGTAGTCCGTCTACCAAATTTGGTTGTACTAGCTCTCAAAGCGGTTGAGATATAAGCACAATTCACACAAAAATTTCAGGATTTTAAATTTTGCGCCAAACCTTCTGACAAGTGTTGCTCATTTTTAAAAAGTGTGACCCTTTTTGTGGAACCGAGCTGCCAACTTAGTCACATTTCTAAATGTGACGTTAAAATCAAGATGAGAGAACGAAAAATGTTAAAGCCTACATTTAGAGCAAAGTTCCCTATGAGTAAAGTAGGCTTTAAAAATAAGATGAGAAAACGGCCCTAAGTAGTAGTGTTTCACTGCCATCAGCAATGTCCACACCAAATCGTTCGAAAACAGGTTCAGGGTATATGACCCTACAATCATCAAAGCCAAATTATGTGTATTGGGATGATGTAAATGAATTAGTTGACCGATTACAACTCTTAATAGCATCTAAAACAGCTGGTAATACCAGCCATGATAATGAAATTATGTCAATAATAGAAGAATTGCGTGAGGCACAGATTATCTACTAATACATATAAATACACACTACAATTGACAATTACATTTATAACCATTATGTCTGTTGACAAGTTTGGTCATTTTTTTATTGATAAGGAGCGATCAAATCACTTGAAAAGAGACGTAAAAACTGTTGTGGGGTTGTACATTGATAGTGATGGTAATTTGAATGCTCAAAAGAAACGGATAAAAAACTGTGTGACACCAATCGATAATAGTGATTTGGTAATTAAAGAATACGTTGACAAAAGCATTGAGAACTTAAGGAATACTCTAATGCCAATGATGAGTCAATCACTTAAAGATTATGTTGACGAAAGTATAAAAGTCTTGAGAAACGAAATAAATATGAAAATAACTCAAGCACTTAATACCAAAATTGGAAATTTGGAAAGCAAAGTTAGTTATTTAGAGCAGGCTGCAAATAGTGTTGAGAATACTTTCACAACTACTAAATCCCAACTGCAAAGTCTTGAGGAATATACCTATAAATATGGGAATATGCCAAAATTTAATCCTAAATAATTGTCAATAATTACTAGAATATGAGTAAACGAGATATAATTAATGAGTTACATGGACCGTCACGCAAGAATTTCCAACGACGTAGAGTAGTCACAAAGGGAATAAACGATCTATGGCAGGCGGATTTGGTTGAAATGGGAGCATATGCTAAGTCCAATAATGGCTATCGATATTTGTTGACAGTAATAGATACATTTTCAAAATTCGCTTGGGGTGAAGCACTAAAATCAAAAACCGCTAAAGATGTGACTCATGCCATGGAGAAAATATTTAAATCTGGCCGTGGTGCTCCCAAGAACCTGCAAACAGACGACGGAACCGAGTTTTTCAATAAACAATTCAAGGAGTTGACAACCCAGTTCAACATCAATCACTATTCAACATACAGTACGCTGAAAGCATCAATTGTTGAACGTTTCAACAGAACCTTAAAAGAACTAATGTGGCGAGAGTTCAGTTTCAATGGCACATATAAATGGATTAATATGTACAAAAATTTAATTGATGACTACAACAACAATGTGCATAGAACCATAAAAATGAAACCAATTGACGTGAATTCATCCAATGAAAAACATATTCTGAAGACGGCATATAACTACATGAAGATATTCACCGGCAGCACCTTGCGTAATGGAGACAATGTGCGCATCAGTAAATACAAGCATGTATTTGAAAAGGGCTACACACCAAATTGGACAACTGAAATTTTTAAAATTAGAAAAGTGAAATATACATATCCAACAACATATTTACTAGAAGACTTGAAGGGGAATCCGATTGAAGGTTGTTTCTATAGAGAGGAACTCAAAAAGACTCGATACCCCGACGCATACCTAGTTGAAAAAGTGATGAAACGAGACGGAAAAAGGGCATTGGTGCGCTGGTTGGGCTTCCCGAAGAGTGAAGATAGTTGGATCGACGTCAACAAAATTTTATAAATAAATTTATAATAAACCTAGGTTAGAATATGATTAAATACAAACACAAAAATACATGTTGTAGGTTTTAATTAAATGTATAAAAACTTTATTATAATTTTTTATAAAAAACTTATATATAATTTCATTTACATTTTTATATAATATTTATTTTATAAATCTAACATTTTATATTAAACTTAAGTGTAACAATTTTTATAAACATTTTCATATTAAAAACAAGCGGGAAAGGCTATAGTCGAGATCCCGACTATATGATACCCGTTACTTACTTAAATATATTGAAAAGTACTTTAAAGAAAATACTTGTTTTGCTCTGAAAACTTTAATTCGCCATAACTGTCGTTCTACATGTCCGATCTTGATGCGATTTAGTGGGATAATAGATAATGCTAATAGATAACGGTAATAATCACAAAAAACGTATTATCTTAAAAACTGTGGGTGTGGTGGTTTTTCGCGATTTGCGGGGGCGGATGGGGGCGTGGATTAAATTTGAAACAAACTTGATCTGCGTGAGGTATATATCGATCTGTGTGCCAAATTTGGTTACTCTATCTCTTTTAGTTTCTGAGATTTCTTTGTTCAGACTGTTTTTCGCTAATTGCGGGGGCGGAGGGGGGCGTGGCTTAAATTTGAAACAAACTTGATCTGCGTGGGGTATATAGAATTCTTTTAGTGAAAGTTTGGTATCTCTATTTCTTATGGTCTCTGAGATCTAGGCGCTCACACGGACGGACAGACGGACAGACGGACAGACGGACAGACGGACAGACGGACAGACACACATGGCTATATCGACTCGGCTATTGATGCTGATCAAGAATATATACACTTTATAGGGTCGGAGATGCCTCCTTCTCCCTGTTACATACATTCCAACGAACACAATATACCCTTATACTTATTTTTTATAAGTAACGGGTATAATAAATACATTGTTCAATAAAAATAATTTGAAAGTCTTATAATTTCTATGGTTGGTGGGATTGATATTCATCTTGGTGTAATTTTTTCATACTTATTTTCTAAGTCATGTGCTTGAACAGTCAAGCATGCTGATTCACTAATTAAAAATTCTACATTTAATTGAAGTTCTTTTTCTTTTTTAAAATATTCCAAATGTCTTCTGTCTACTAATTTATAGTGGTTGTAGGCTAATGTGGAATATTTATCGTTTTGAATTGAACGCTTATTGTCTTTATTATCAAGAATTACCTTGTTAGACTGATAAGTGCATATAGTATGGTCTATGGATCTAATCATTGTCATTTTCCCACATTTTGCTTCACCTGATTCTAAACATTCTTTATAATGTTCAATGTTTAACTTGTCTAAAGCCGTTCTTTTTACACCCTTTGACTTCTTAAACGATTTCTCAATATTGTCAATTTTATAACAATACATTTTGGGACGAAGACCTACAAATTCCAACATGGGTTTACCATTAAGCTCATCCTTGAAATAGCCCAATTGCTTTTTATTAACTTTTTCGAAATTATATAAACTAGCCTTTTCATCAGAATAATCAGATGTGTCAAATTTTAATTTAAGATCATTTCGAATATCATTGTAAAAATCATTAGTTTTTATTGTATAAATAAAAGAGTCTGTATCCATGTAATTCAATTTTAAATTTTCTCCAAACTTTGGTTTCATATAATTATAATGGAAATCATACATTTTCCACTTTGACAAGTCTAGAACAGTGATACCTAAATACATTGGTTTATTTAAAGTAACTCTTAATCTATTCATTTGTATGGCATAAAAGTTCTCATTTATTCTTGCTGAACTATGAAAGTTGGACCTACTAATTAAGGCTCTAGCACAAAGTCTTTTGCGACCTGCTGTAAACGTTTGTGCTGGCTCCCACTCACTCACTAGTCGCACATCAACCCTCTTCTCTACATTTTCCATGGTTTTGCCATAAACTGCATTGTTAAGTAATTTGAAAAAATCTTTTTCAAACGAATTTTTCGCCTTGGCTCGCAGTTCAGTATTGAGTTCAATATATTTGCTAAGCCAAGCACTTTGTCTAAAGCATATACCTCTATGAATTTTTTTCAATTGTAATCCATTACCTAAACATTGTTGAAGTTCACGGTAGTGGATAACATAATTTCTTTTATTTCCAAGGTCGGCAACTAACTTTTCTACTTTGGCTGTCTTTGTTGGTAATTTAATGCTCGGACAAAAGGGGAGATCATTATGCTCATCATGAATAGTTTGCGGATAATCTAAGTCGACTTCTAAAACGTAACCAAAATCAGCATCAATTGGTATATTTTCAATTGCTAGATTTTTGATATCTTCATCGGATAACCATTTAAAACCATTGTATGGTAGAGGTTGTGACATTGCCCAACCATACAAATTGTTTGCATCTAAATACATTAAAAATGTTGAATCTTTTGATGGATCATAAGTTGATAGGTATTTATTATTTGCTTTGCTATACCTATGACAACATTGAACTAACCCACCACGAATACCAGATTGGATAAAACTATACATATCTATATCTTTAATTAGTTCTAATTCAATCTTCGTGGTCTTTAGCATGGCCTCCCAAGATAAGCCTGGAGTTGTATAGTAATGAGCTGGGTCAAGGGAATAAATATTCATACAAATTAAGCGGAAATTTTCAAAAACATCAGTTAACAATAAAACATCAGTTTTTAGGTACAATTCTAAATAATCTTTCATTGTTGAACATGAAAATTCAGACCAAACTTTAAGTGCATGCATATAATCTTTATCAGAACAATCAGTTTCCGTTAGACTACTATAGAACTTTTCTCTTGGTGGTAGAGAAGTTTCTTGCAACCTACTTTCAGAATCTAAGTATTCATAAGGGAAAACGCCCTTTTTACGCATAAGTCTAAACTTATTTTCAAAACTGAAATGTGATTTAATTGTTGTGAGTTGTTCGTCAACTAAATTAGATGCAAGAGTATCTAGACTTGCTGACATAAATCTAAAAGTGTCAAGAAAACGAATTTCAAAACTACTCCCATTATCATACTCTATTGTTTTCGATACAGAAATGTAGTGTTCTTTATTAATGGGAATAGCTTTAATTTGTCCAGGTACGTTTGCAAGTTCCTTTATGAACAAATGAGAATCGTACTTGGTGAAATTATGAAAGAAAACGGGTATAAAATTACTCGTCTTATATGATAAATTACATTTTGAATGAGCAGCACCTCTAAATTTCCCAGTAAAATGACAATGATCCCTTACCCTATCTGCTAATAAAACACTACCACAAATATGACAATTAATAGTCTCTTGAAAATTACTCTCATCTTCCAGACCCATGACAATGGGAACTACCTTGCTCAAATATTCATTGTTTAAGCGTTTTAAATTTTCTATAAGTGAATTGAAAAAACTTAAGCCTGCATTCTTACATGTTTCTAATACAAACTTATCTAATCCACTATCAAATGCACACTTTATATAGTAAGCATATGCTATTGGAATATGTTCATTAATATTAACTAATTTAGGACTTACTTCTATATTCTTCGGTTGAAGAATACATTCGAAGTCTGCATACACCACAAACGGAACCTGGAGTTGGTGCTGGTGTTGGGTGAACTTTATAGTTGCTTCATTGGGGTGGGGTAAAACTGCAACCTTTCCACTGCAGAGCTCCTTGTGTCGTAACGCCGCCTTCTCACTTGATGAAAAGTTGAGACATACATTGCAGAACCATTGTTTCCTCCTTGAATTTCCGGTTTGTGATGACAACAACCTACAAAAAAATAATATTTTGAAAATAATTAGTATTTATTCAAACATTATATATTAAAAATTTAAAATAGTTACCTTGTTATATTTTTTATCCACATGTAGTGAGCATTTACTCCATCTTCTAGGAACAGCATATTGATGTGTATACGTGTTTCATATCCTGAGTGGAATAGGGGTCCAATTATTGTCTCAGCCTCTTCATCATATCCGAAAACATTGATGCTCACTTGAGGATTGAGCTTTGTAAAAATGTGTATATCCCGAATCTTTAGGGGGAATGACAACCCAGTGAAATCCAATGTGAAATCTTTTGTTACTTTGATCTCAGTGGAAAACGGTACCAAGTCTCTTGATATTCTGATTTTATCATCAGTGATTGCAACACCATAAGTATTGCATCTTTGGGGTCTATTTGTTATCTTCAATGCCGAAAGTAATGCCCATTTGAAGCAGTATGAGTCATTATTCTCGACATTGACGATGGCATGTTTCAGCAACAGCTTCTTTGACAATTTAATGTCTGAAGAACCTCGTATTGGCTTATACTGGTTAACATTCATTTCCAATCGGATTATACTAACCAGAGCCCATCCACTATCCTTTTCCTGGAACTCTTCCATTTTAGCAATTATTTGCTTAGAATGCTGTTCAAAAAGCATATTAAAATCATTGACTTCGAGTGTGATAGTCATTTTACTTTGGAATGACTTTATTTCATGAAGAGACTCATTTTCTCTTAAAAGAACATATTCGGCGAATAGTTCAAAATTTACTTTCACTGCATCGTAGCTATCCAGCACACGTATCAAATGCGGTATGAATGCAGCTCCTGCTTCATTCATAAATACTTCAGGGAGTCTAAACGCCACTCCTTCATTCAAATACATATAATGAAGGATGCGCCCCTTGAATCCCTGTGAAATCTTTTTAATCTTCTCATCTATCGGCACAACCGCATTCTGCTTATGGGTTTCGGTGCGAGCATGATGTTTCCATTGTGTTCCCGGTGGTAGATCTATCTTACACAAGTCACAAGATCTTTCACCGCTGTCACTCATTATAGTTGTTGTTGTTGTTGTTGTTGTTGTTGTTGTTGTTGTTGTTGTTGATGAGGTGTCTTTGTTGATCTGCTTTTGACCTGCTACTGATGTTGTTGCTGAGTTGTCCATTTGATCTGCTACTGTTCTTGTTGTTGTTGTTGTTATTGTTGCTGTTATTGCTGTTATTGCTGTTATTGCTGTTATTGCTGTTGAACTGTCACTGTTGTCAAGCTGTTTTGAGCTGTTTTGAGCTGTTCTCAACTTGTTTTGAGCTGTTTTGAGCTGTTCTTAACTTGTTTTGATATTGTTTTTATTTTTTTGTAAATTGTTTATAATATTTTTTATTTTTTTTTTTGTAAATTGTTTATAAATATTTTTTTTTTGTTTGTTTATTTATAATTTTTATGTATGAGCACTGGAGATCACTTTTCACTTCAACGATAAAATTGAACTGATATTTCTAACATTGAGATGCATACATTTATAATATCTTTTGCATACACTCTATGATTCAATGTTGAAGGTGAAACCAGTTTAAATATTTGTATTACAATTTTCTTTCCCATTCTTTTGGTAGAGGACTTCTCCCACTATCTCTAGGCAGAGTCTTTTACCTGTTAGATCATGATTAAAACCAATGAGATCAGGTTTCATATCAAAATACCAAGATCAAAACCAACGAGAACAGGTTTCATGTCACGGGTCACAGAAACAAAATTCCAAAATTCCCATTCAATTATCATGTTGCAACATGTCCATACATTGATAAAATTCCCATTCAATTATCATGCTGCAACATGCCCATACATTGCTTTGATTGACAGGGGACGTCCCGGCGCCGGCCCTGTGCCTGAACCTTGCCCAACACGTGCCCAACACGTGCCCACCACTTGCTTACTCATAGCAACGCATGCCACACCAATGTAAACAAAAGACATGCATTACAATAGCATCTCCCTAATTTTGAGCATCAAGAGGTGACCGATCCATCAAACTCACCTGTCACATACTCGCACACGATCACATTTTACAATAGCATCTCCCTAATTAGAACATCGCCAATGACAGATCAATCAAACTCACCTGACACATACTCGCACACGATCACTTGATTTGAACCTTTTTTTCCCTTTTTTCCCCCTTTTTCCCACGATTCGACCCTCGGTTCCCCCTTTTTTCCCACACTTTTGACCACGATCCCCCCTCTTTCCCACACTTTTCATCGATCAATCAATCACTAATTATTTTAGCTGTCACAATTTTTGACAGGTCTTTGACAGTGATTGATCGCCCCCACCCCCAATTTGTCCCAGAACCCGCATTTTTATACTACTAACAATGAAAGATTATTTAGAATTGTATTTAAAAACTGATGTTTTATTGTTAACTGATGTTTTTGAAAATTTCCGCTTAATTTGTATGAATATTTTTTCCCTTGACCCAGCTCATTACTATACAACTCCAGGCTTATCTTGGAAGGCCATGCTAAA
>CATOAP020000088.1:0-191688 GCA_951394115.2 Drosophila phalerata
CGACCTCGCATTCGGCATTCGTCGGCTCGTGTTTGTGTGAGCTGCCGATAACGATTCGATAAACTTGCCCACCACTGATTTAGAGTTCGACTGGCAAAACATATTGGTTTATTTTCTTGTGCCAAAACTGCACCTAATGCAAAATTACTTGCGTCTGTAGTAAGGGTGAATTTTTTATTAAAATTGGGTCTTATTAATATGGGGTCGCTGGCTATTAAGGTCTTTAATTTATTAAACGAATTTTTATAGTCTTCATTATTAACGTCAATAGTTTGATTTTTTTTAAGATAATTTGTCATTGGTTTTGCTATTTTTGCGAAGTCTTTTATAAATTTTCGGTAGTATCCTGCCAAACCTAAGAATGATTTTATTTCTTTTGGATTTTTTGGTATTGGATAACGTTGGATTGATTCTATTTTTTGCGGTTCTGGCTTAATGCCGTCGGGAGTTACGATGTGTCCTAGGAATGAAGTCTCTCTTTGCATAAATGTGCATTTACTTAATTGTAGTTTAAGATTGTATTGTTTTAAACGATATAAAACTGTTCTTATTGAAATCTCATGCTCTTGGAGTGAAGTCGAAAAGATGATGTTATCGTCAAGATAAACAAGACAATGTTTTCCAATTATACCATTTAAAACGTGATTCATGCATCGTTGGAATGTTGCGGGTGCATTTTGTAAGCCGAATGGCATACGAGTATACTCGTAATGACCATGTTTTGTTGAGAAAGCTGTCTTTTTAATTGAATTTGAATGCATTTGGATTTGATGAAACCCTTTGGCCAAGTCAAGTGTGGTGAAATATTGGTATCTGCACAGTTTGTCTAGTATATCGTCGATGTTTGGGATTGGAAATCTGTCATCTACTGTAACTTCATTTAGTTTTCTATAGTCTATTACCAAACAAAATTTACCGTTTTTCTTTCCTACCACTAGTAGCGGACTATTATATGGTTCGAATGCCTGATTATACCCTGTTTTAACATGTCATTAATTTGTTCATTTACTTCGTTTTCGTGAATTTGTGCATAAGGGTATGATTTTCTATAAATTGGTTCTTCTGTTTTTGTTTTTTTTCGTGTTTAACACTATTTGTGAAAGTTAACACGTCGCCGTCGCTATATTGAATTTCTCTATAATCGGTAAGAATTTTTTGTAGTACATTTTGTTCTTCTGTATTAAGTTCGTTTAATGTCTTATTTTCCTTTACTTCTTCAATATTACCTAACCATTCGTGTGGGTGTGTAAGCTCGTATTCTTGATTAGCTTCAAGTGTTGTTTCTGGGTCTGGGCTTATGAATTCAAATTCTGTGTTATTTAAAGTTACTGATCCCTTTATAAAATCGATGCTTGCGTTCAATTGTTGTAATAAGTCTCTGCCTATCAGTACGTGGTGGTTATCAGAAAAGTGGTGAACATACATTTTCGCTGTTGTGTTCAGTATCTCACAAAAAAAACCTCTACACGAGGTAAAAGTCTAGTGACGAAAGCAATTTTTAGATCCAAAATTTCTGATATCCAATTGTGTGACGAGCTAAATTCAGTTTATTATAAAAACTTTAAATAAAAATAAAAATTATTAAAAAAAAAAAAAAACACGAAAATTGGCATTGTGCACTGTGCTTAAAAAGGGAGAGCTTCTTTGTACATAAAAATTACTTTTTGCACAGTGCCGAATACCAATTTTCGTGTTTTTTTTTTTTTTAATAATTTTTATTTTTATTTAAAGTTTTTATAATAAACTGAATTTAGCTCGTCACACAATTGGATATCAGAAATTTTGGATCTAAAAATTGCTTTCGTCACTAGACTTTTACCTCGTGTAGAGGTTTTTTTTGTGAGATATCAGAAATTTTTGCAAATGCTTTTGCTTTTGACATTTTAACTTTATCATAAATGCAGGGAGATAGTAAAAAATATAGCTAAGAGACTCCGCCCCTGTTTGCTTCGCTCGCGTTACGACTGTCTACTTTTCATACTAAGACTTTTCGCCCGATCGGTCCTATTTTAGCTATATGATATAGTGGTTTGATTACCGGTTACCAATTTCGGTCAGGATGTATAAAACTAACTTAATCATATAATGCATATTCTATCAATTTGGTTAAAATATCTCATAAATCAAAAAAGTTTTTCATACTAAAACCTAATTTTGACCAGATCGGTCCTATGACAGCTATATGATATAGCGGTCCGATATGAACCAATTTCGGTCAGGATGTATAAAACTAACTTAAATGCATATTCTATCAATTTGGTTAAAATATCTCATAAATCAAAAAAGTTGTTCATACTAAAACCTTATTTTGACCAGATCGGTCCTATGACAGCTATATGATATAGCGGTCCGATATGAACCAATTTCGGTCAGGATGTATAAAACTAACTTAAATGCATATTCTATCAAATTGGTTAAAATATCTCGTAAAACAAAAAAGTTTTTCATACTAAAACCTAATTTTGATCCGATCGGTCCTATGACAGCTATATGATATAGTGGTCCGATTTGAACCAACTTTGGTCAGGATATATAAAACAATGTAAAATGCGTATTTTATCAGTTTGGTTGATATATCTCATAAAACCAAAAAGTTTTTAGTACTAAAACGTGATTTTCGAACTAAAACGTGATTTTCGACCGATGGAAAAATATATATATTTAGTTAACAGGCAATATCTTCGAAACCCCTTAACCAAAATTTATGTGTTATATACCAAAAAACGCAGAATTTTACGTACTAAAACATACATAAATTTAATAAAAATCGTTAGAGCCGTTTTGTTAGAAATCGCCAAAATATAAGCTAAAAAACCTTATTTCACCTGTAAAGTGTTACCTGAGTACTTTAGAAAAAAAGTTTGAAGGTACGTCAAAAAGCCCCTAAACTCACCTTTTCAATGATATATAGGACATATCTGTAGCTTCTATGGTGTGCAAACTATTGGGGTTTCAATTTTAGCGGGAAATAGCGTTTTCCCGCTAAACTAGCGGGAAATTCAAAAAGTCGTAGAACAAACATTTCTATATTTTTGAAAAGAAACAAATCCTCATCATTACATCTAAGCTTTTTTAGCGCTTTGATACGCGCAAACGAACCGACAAACAAACTGACTTTTCATCTCATTTTGAGAAGTCCACTAAAAATTTCAAATTTTATTATCTTTCGAACCAGTTATCGGATTTGGGTGATTTGGGTATCAATCGACGCGTATTTTTGATTAGAATTTTTTAAAAATAAAAAATTTTACAAAAAGGCCCCAACGGCCCCATTAGCTGCGATCGTTTAAATTTTTCCCCTCCCACTTACACCCCCGTATCTCAGGAACCAGGTGAGTTACAAAAAGTTTTAGTATGCCATTTTGTAAGTTAGGACTCAACCTTTCGATCGGTATATAACTCGATCTGATCGGACAGTCGTAGCAAATTTTCCAAATTAGCTGTAAGTATATCTAGTCGCCTTTCGCACCCTTCTTGCTGCTTTCGTCACTAGAGCGAACTGCCGTTCGCAGTGATATTTGGTAATTTTACATATTTCATGTATGGTATATTAATTGTTCCTGCCAATGTAGTGACTTTTAATGGATGAGTTAATATAATGGCCACTATATGTTTCCAAATATTTGGCGTGCAAAAACTAATATTTAACCCTGTATCGATTAAACATTTGCAACGCTGCCTTTCAATAAACAATTCTATGGTTGCTGTTGTAAATCTTGCTGGTATTGGTTGTATTCTTCCGGAGTTATATAGCTCTGCTCCTAGACTACGTATTCCTGATCCTGCTGATATTCCTCCTGACCTATTTGGTTGAACATTTGAGGATATTCTTGATCCTCTTGGTATTCCTCCTGACTCATTTGTTTCTGTAACTGTTCCTGCTGATTGTCCGAGGCTTGTAGCCGAAAATTTTCAACAACTTCCATTGGCTCTACGCGTCTTTGTTGTGTACTTTCTCTTTGTCTTTTAAATGGAACTCTAAATTCTGGCTGTTGCTGAGTTTGATTGTTTTGTGACGGGTTAAACTGTGGTCTGGGATGATATTGGCTTGTTCGAGGTAAAGTTTGTTGAATTTGATTCAATGGCTGATTTTGGACAAAATTTGGTCGTGGTATATAATTTGGATGGAAGCTGTATCTTGGTGTATACAGCGGTACTGCGTTTTGTGGAATTGGTTGAAAAGTATAATTTGGTCTAAAATTGGACTGGTTGTATTTGATCTTATTAAATTGATCATTCTTGGAATATTCATTATTTTGTGGACAATTGTTTAATAATCCCTTTTCCATAGCTATTTGTCTTCATTTCATAGGTGTACTTATGTCAAATCTACTTAGTCTAAACAAAATTCTTTCTGGTAATTCTTCATAAATGCAATCACTTAAAAAGTCATCAAGGGATGACGAATACATTAATTTCTCAATTGGAGTTCCGCTTAAATTTAGTCGATTATAAACCCGATTTGATGTAAATTCAAGATCGTTTATGAACTTACTGAGATCTCCTTTAAATTTAATCGTCCTGATGCTCGCTATTAACTGATGTAATGGTGCCCGGTCTTCAAAATGTTGTAGTAGGGCTGCCCTTAAGGTGTACCACGTTTCGTAGTTCGCCTTTATCAATACCCGCATAGCGTCTCCGATGAGAAGCCCCTTCACTGCATTCAGCTGGAGTGTCATCTGGATTGGTCTACCGGTGAAAAACAGCGAAAGCGCTGAATCGATGCTCTTCACAAACAAGCACAGGTGCGTTGGGTTGCCATCGAATTTCCGTAGGCTGTTAATATATTTTAAGCACATTTCTATTTGCTCAACGCTAAGCTCGACGTTAGCACTGCTGGCTGCATCTGGATCTGGTGCCATTTTTTAATTTATTAACCTTTTTTTTTTTTAGTTAATTAATATTTTTTTGTTTTTTTTTTACCAAAAAGCTTCGTTTGAGCTTTGATTGATTAAATATTTCACTAACCGAATGTTGTAATTAACGCGGTTTAGGAAATTAAGATTTTTATTTTTAAGTTTATTATTTTCACCAAAAAGCTTCGTTCGAGCTTTGATTGATTTAATATTTCACTAACCGAATGTTGTAATTAACGCGGTGTTGGAAATGTAGTTCTTTAGCGGATAGAAACTTTATCGTATACGTCAATAAATAATTTCTATCCTACCGGCTGCGCCACTTACTTGGCACTTGTTTTCGCTAAGTACCGAAATTAATATTAGAACAAAAAACACAAACACATTTGAGTGCAGATAAGTTTTTATTCAGCGTGTTCTTTGTGAGCTTAAGAATAAATTAAGACTAACTCGATCTTCGATCGAAATGAATAAAGAAACCTCAAAAGTTATGTTTACAATTCATTTTCAGCTGCGGCCTACGTGACCATTGTCGCGAGGCGCATATGTTGGAGAAATTATGCTGTCGATGCAAATTATTTATTTATAAGTTGAATCGGCAGCTGCGGGACTTATCAAGATATTTTATGTTTACATTTGGCTTATATGATCTGCCTGTCAACCGTTCTGTTTCTTAATTGTTATGTTTTGAATTTGAGCTTCCTGAGAAGTGTTTATGTTATGAATTGTATCTGGCTGTGGTTCTGTCGGTTGAGTTATGTTTGTATTGGTACGTGCATCTACCCTGTGGTTCGGCTGGTGATGAGGCATCACTCAGTCCTAGCACCGTGGTGCGGCACTAGTAGGTAGCTAAGTCGTTAGGTTCAAGTAATGCAGAGGTGCTAGGGAAATTCTATTCTCGTGATGCATCACTGGTAGTTAGCTATGTCGTTAGCTTCAAGTAATGCAGAGGCGCTATGCAAACGCTATACCTGTGGGACATTACTAGTAGCTAACTAAGTCGCTAGGTTCAAGTAATGCTGAGGTTGCAAGGCACCCGCGATGCATCACTGGTGGTTAGCTAAGTCGTTAGATTCAAGTTATGCAGAGGGTGCTAGGCAAACAAACGATTTGATTTTGGACGTTTTGCTAGGCGCACTTTATCTCCGTTTTATCAAGTTATATTTCAATGACGGACCATGGCGCAGTGGTTAGAGTCGCCGCTTCAGTCTCAAAAAATGGGAGTTCGAATACCCGCACGGACAGAAATGTAAATTTTATTTATAAATGAAAAAATAACAATTTAAGCATTTCAAGACGCCTATCATCTCTCTCTTCTAACTCCCCCTTAGCATCAATCTAAAAAAAAAAAATTCATAAAGTTATCAAAGTAAAAAAAAAAAAAAAAATTATAAATTTAAAACCTCATAATTTTTTTTTCCTAACGATTATTCAACCCACTTTGTACTAGGGAAGTTGTTAGCCAGTGCGACCCGGGACTTTTGCGGACATGTAGTGGAAAAATTCGTCAGAAAAATACATTGCTGGTGTTCCATGTGGTTCTAGTACTCATCAGAGAGCGGCATGGCGTGATTGCAAAATTGGTCATACACAAACAACTGCTGAATAATCGAACCGTTTGGCTCAAACCATCAAACCTGCAAGCGAACATGTTTTCACTTTTGATTTAAAATCAATCAAATGAGCGAATATTATTTGGTGTCTGAGTTTATTCATGTTCGTGTTCAAACCATTCACTTCGGGCGTTCGTTCATTCGACTCAACATTGATTGAGTTGAATTAAGAATAAAACTCAAAAGACTAAAATCAACTCGTATGAGTTTGTGCATGTCATGCGAAGTCAGCAGCGCTGCTGCTGCTCTACTGCCGACAGTGAAAGAAGTTGAAACAAAAAAAATCGGAATACGTATTAAAAAAATATATATTTTTACATAAATAGATTTATTCATTCAATCATTCTGATAAATGATAAAACTCAAATTGACTGTATACTCAAATTTAACAAATTTATTTTTCCATTGTTATTTTTTTAATAATCTAGTTTTTAAAAGCCATGAAATATGACTTTAAAAAAAGTAAGCTATCGACAGATTTGGGGCCAAGACGATTTCTTTTATCGGTTATTACGTTGCCAGCTAAAGAAAAATGCGCGTTCTGCAGCTGCACTACTAGCCGGAATCGAGTGAACTTTTAGAGCAAATTTAGATAGTGCTGGATATGTTATTTCATTAGATTTCCACCATTTCAAAATCTTCAGTTAGTTCCACAATTTCCTTACAGTAGCTTTCAATTTCATCTGTTGGAGTTTTCAACGTAGTAGATGCTGAGCTTTTTAAAAGTTCAGGAAAAAAAAAGTGAACATCTTTTCGCTTATTTGCTGAGGTATTCATTGAATCAATTGAGTCAAGTGAAGCACTCTTTCAAATGAAAATTGAGACACGGTATCCAAAAATGGTGTACGTGGACTTGCTGGTTCAGAAGATGATGTTGATGGATCTAAGCAGTCGCCGTTAATTTGTGAAATACAAAATTTTTTTATCTCACTTTGTTCATCTGATTTCATGCTTAGGGCAGGCGGAAATAGAAAAAAAGCTGCTTTATGCCACAGACCGATGTTCGGTACCCAAATTTTATCAACATTATTTATGATTTTTATACCCGTTACATATAAAAAATAAGTATAAGGGTATATTGTGTTCGTTGGAATGTGCGTAACAGGCAGAAGGAGGCATCTCCGACCCTACAAAGTATATATATTCTTGATCAGCATCAATAGCCGAGTCGATATAGCCATGTCCGTCTGTCCGTCTGTCCGTCTGTATGAACAAAAGGATCTCAGAGACCATAAGAGATAGAGATACCAAACTTTCACTAAAAGACTTCTATATACCCCACGCAGATCAAGTTTGTTTCAAATTTAAGCCACGCCCCCCTCCGCCCCCGCAAATAGCGAAAAACAGTCTGAACAAAGAAATCTCAGAAACTAAAAGAGATAGAGTAACCAAATTTGGCACACAGATTTATATATACCTCACGCAGATCAAGTTTGTTTCAAATTTAATCCACGCCCCCATCCGCCCCCGCAAATCGCGAAAAACCACCACACCCACAGTTTTTAAGATAATACGTTTTTTGTGATTATTACCGTTATCTATTAGCATTATCTATTATCCCACTAAATCGCATCAAGATCGGACATGTAGAACGACAGTTATGGCGAATTAAAGTTTTCAGAGCAAAACATGTATTTTCTTTAAAGTACTTTTCAATATATTTAAGTAAGTAACGGGTATCATATAGTCGGGATCTCGACTATAGCCTTTCCCGCTTGTTTCTTTTAACTCCAATACAGCAGGTACATCTGTCGCTTGTAGCTCACATAGATGCCGCATTTTGTTGATTGATGGCATGACGTAGCATAGCGAAGGGGAACTACAAAGTTGTAGCTTTTTAAATATAACTTCAAAAATGATGCATAAGTCCACTAATTGATGAAGCATTGTTATATTATTAGCAACAGTCGTTGAGTTTCTTGCTTTTCTTTCAAAATGTCGTTAATATTGACCCAGTTGTCTACAATGGACTTAAACATTGCAAAGTTTGAGTTCCATCGTGTCGGGCAACAATTTTTCAAAAAAGTTTGCAGTTGATGGTGCAAGTTTGCTTTTTTAAAGTATTTTACAATTTTTTTGCACGCGTCCACAAGTTCGGCTACCTCCGAAGAATCTTCAAATGCATGTCCCAGAACGTTGGAAAGCAAATGGCTACTGCAGCTCAATCTGACATTATCTTGCAAGGCTTTTAAAATATTAGAGCCTCTGTCAGTAACAAATTTTACTCTGTCTAAATTATTTATGACGAACTCGCAAAATAATGTGTTAAGTTTGCTTAAAACATTTGTTGCAGTTGAACGTTTAAAGTCCATTGACTTGAGGCCTAAAATTAAATCGTATAGTTGTAAATCCTTTTGGAAATGTAGAGTCACTCCTAAAAAGTTTCTATGCACATAATTGTCAGTCCACAAATCTATGGTAGCAGTTGCTCCACCACTGTGCACAATGTCGGCTATTTGATCCTTTATCTTATTTTTTTTATCTTCCGCCATTTTGTGCGTTGTTCGCGACACCGTTGTTGCATCGGGCAGCATGTCTTCAATGTCAACATCTTCTCCATATTTTGCAAAAATACTGATTAAAAATCGTGCAAAGGCTCTAAATCCAACTCCATTGATTGCTGAAAAGGGCTGGCAATCCTCAGTGACCCATGCCACGCAAGCGTCGATAGCGTTTTTCTTATCATCTGGCGACACAGTTTTTAACACCTTCGTGTCCTTAAGCGATTTGCAGCACTTATGTCGAGTTAAATTTGATGATTGTTTGGAGGAATATTTTAAAAGATTTTTGCATGACCGGCAGTATAAGAATCCATCGAAAATAGAGCCATCCTCCTCTACAATTCCTGATAGAATGTTCCAGACATAGCTTCTTCCCTTATGTTTGGCCGCCAATGTGTAGGTATTTGCGCGAATTTTTTCTAGAATATTCTGCTCCATATCGATGAAAAGAAAAAATCAAACTAATTGTTTAACACTCTCAATTGTCAAAATACATATGTGTGGTCGTGAACGAACGAACGCCAAGCTGTCTGTCAAGCATATTGTTGCAACAAAATCATATCAAACCGTTGTGAATGTACACGAGTTGAGTGATTCGTTTTGTTGAGTGATTCAGCTTGACCTAAACATTTCGTACCGAAGACTGAGCATGAACACGATTGAGGTGTTCGTCAGCATGACCTGAATTTTAATCAACTTTGTGTTTCGTTCAGTGAGTGGAATTGAGTAAAAATGTTTGAGTATGATTAAATCAAGAAAATTTTGAATATTGCAGTTCTCTGGTACTCATCACCAATTCGCTAGTCAATTGACTAGGATTTCGCTAGGCCCCCGTACTTCAGGGTAGCTCTATAACTACGTTACTATATGTATATACTAATATATGCATACATACATCTAAGTAAATAGACATAAGCATTGCATGTTTAGGGTTAGCTGAACCCAACATTAACACTTAAGATTAATTGAATAAAGGCACCTAAAAGTATTCGGACGTGTTTTTCATCGTGTAGTAAAAACCTATCTTTTACATGGCGACCGTGAACAGGTGCCTATGAGCGTGCAAATAAAGTGTGTCAAAACATGTTGACAAATATTAAGACAAAATGTTAAAACAACCAAATTACAACAACAACTATAACAAATGTATAAACGTATTGAGAAAAAAAATATAATACTTACATTTAATGGATATACAATGATATGATTATGAGAATTAATGAAAAAAAAACTGCATTGAAAAAAAAAACCACTGTGTTGTGTAGTAATGTATAAATGCATTGAAAAAAAAGGCAAATACATGTACATGAAATTTTCGAGTGAACTGCTGTGAAGTACAACTGCTATCGGAATTAGAAAATGACAGTACAATAAACAATACGATATCAAAAATTCATTAATCAAACAACTGAAGCAAACAACAACCTGCCTGTGCAATGACCAGCACCGGCACCGCCTGAGCCCATAGGCCCAGGACAGCAGTAGCAGCGAAGCCGCAGTAACAAACTACAAGACGTGGGAAAGGTGAGGTGTACAGGCCGCCCACTTCGCCACCGCTGGAAAGAAATACCTAATGCTGGGTAGGCAGGCCGCCCACTCCGCCGTCGTTGGAATTTCTAAGCCACACTATATGAACGAAAACAACAAACAACAACAGCTGCAGATAATTGATGGCAGAGGAGCCCAACTTTGAGGAATTAGATGACCAGCTTCGCATTGGTGCGAAACATCGGGCTGCATAATTGCGAATGCCCCAATTTGCATTAAAAATAAGCTCTAATCTCAAACGGATGCGGGAAACCACTGTTTGAAAAATACTAAACTCTGTTAGGCTATATACTAACAAATGTGGTTGGAGAATTTCATTTATTTTTTTTTTTTTTTTTAAATTTGAAATGAAATGTAATTTGAAATGTGAGCCAACCACATTATATAACTACTAATATTTTCATGTCTCTGGCGCCGGGTATCTATACACTCAGCTGCAATAAAACATTTGTATTATGACAATATTAAAAAAACAACTAAAATATTATTTTTGATTTTCAAAGAAGAAAAAAATTTTTTTTTTCTTTACTTTTTTACAGAAAACCTAATTTCTTTCATGAACAACAAAAATTATTTTTCATTAAATATATAGAAACCCTTAATTAAAAAAAAAAAAATTATGGGTTGGTTTAGTGATTCTAGTGAGGCAAAAGACAATACTGCCAACGTGGTAAATAACGTCAAGATAGTTGATCACACAGATGATATACAATTATTGTGGATACTCTTGCTAATTATCACGATAGTATTAGTCTTACAAGTTCTGATATATGAGTAGGGCAAATACCTTGGATAAGATCTAAGAATGAATAAGGAGAAAATAGATCACGTATACGAAAGTTGTCCAAATTTCCGCATTAATGCGATTAGAATTTTACATTCCCAAATGGAATATATATCAGTATATCAGATCGAGACTGATTCTATATAAACTTTCGGTGAAAACTGTAGCCCACTTATACACTGCGATAAAGCAGAAAAGGCAATGGTTATTTCAACACTACCATATGTCAGGGTAAAACTAATAGAAAAGAAGACCCGTATTTAGGTATAGCAACTACTATACAATAATATAGTTACCTTACATCTGAGCACAATAAGGTTTAAGAAAGTACGGTACTGATAATATAGACTTTTACGTAGTCTCTCGTTTTTAATGGATTGGAATAAAACAATCAGCACTATTCGCGAGCTACGATCCAAATCTGAAAATTCATTTAAGTGCCTTAACAAAAGCGCACACATAGCAAATTACACTAAGCTCAAACATATTAGGGTACTGATAACAACATTTAATACAGTACGCCAAATAATTCTTGACAACTTAAAGCAATTCACGATTTTACAGTTGACTCAAGTAAAAGACGTTCTTAAACGACAAAAGGAAAATCTTTTATATGTTGCGGAACGGCACCAGTTGCACATTCTAGTTCCCAATACTTTACATTTTCCGGCTGAATTTGATGAATCAGTTTTACTGGAATCAGAATCAACTGTACCAGAAGAGCTTGAATCAATCAACTCAGATACCAATCAGAGAGCGGCATGGCGTGATTGCAAAATCGGTCATACACAAACAACTGCTGAATAATCGAACCGTTTGGCTCAAACCATCAAACCTGCAAGCGAACATGTTTTCACTTTTGATTTAAAATCAATCAAATGAGCGAATATTATTTGGTGTCTGAGTTTATTCATGTTCGTGTTCAAACCATTCACTTCGGGCGTTCGTTCATTCGACTCAACATTGATTGAGTTGAATTAACCCGAATCGTCCTGAGCAACATTTTTTCGAATTTCTTAATGAAAATTTCAGGACTGATAAATTTGAGTTCGCTGAATCCGAAAAACACATTCATTTTGTTCGTCCTTGTCAGGATAATCGACAGGACAATTTTTTCGGCTGTTACCATATGGTAACGCTGGGAAGTACATGGTACAGGTTTTCAAAATGCTACAAAATACAAATGTTTGAGAAAAAGTCTAATAAACACAACTTAATCCAACAGGGGGGCTCTTCCTTGATTTATAGGACAAAATTTGGGTCAAATCGGTGCAGTATAACGTATATATAACACAACTGTCATAGGACCAATCGGGGTCAAATTCACCTTTAGTATGAAAAACTTTTTTCTATTCTGAGATATCTCAACCAAACTCTTAGAATATGTGACTTATATGTTGCTACACATCCTGACCAAATTTGGTTCAAATCGGACCACTATATCATATAGCTGCCATAGGAGCAATCATATTTTATGAACAAAACAGTGCGAAACGCGAATAAAATGTATGGAAAAAACCTGTACCCTGTACTTCCCAGCGTTACCATATGGTAACACGAAAATTAAAAGCGTAAATTAACTTTAAAAAAGTGTTTTTTATTTAAAATTTGTTTCATAATTAAAAAGAGCACTCTTTTACCTTTGTAATGATGGGTGCATTTCATATAGTTCAGTACTAAAATTAGTTAAACGATTTAAATTTACTTGCGACGAATTGCCAAATGCCGTTTTTTTGCACTGCAGAATTAAGTGACCAACTTAAAGCGCATTTTTCTATCAGCTAACTTCAAGAGATTGTTTCAATCAACTTTTTATCAGTTAGAGATAACAATTTACTCTTAGAATATCTTATAAAAGTTAATCTAACGTTAATATGTTGTCTAAAAATTAAGTTTTAGTAAATGCCTATTGCTTGTTACCATATGGTAACGCTGGGAAGATTCGGGTTAAGAATAAAACTCAAAAGACTAAAATCAACTCGTATGAGTTTGTGCATGTCATGCGAAGTCAGCAGCGCTGCTGCTGCTCTACTGCTGACAGTGAAAGAAGTTGAAACAAAAAAATCGGAAAACGTATTAAAAAAATATATATTTTTATATAAATAGATTTATTCATTCAATCATTCTGATAAATAATAAAATTAAAGTATAATATAACATGGTTTATATGGCAATGCCAAAAAAAATTAACTCAAATTGACTGTATACTCAATTTTAACAAATTTATTTTTCCATTGTTATTTTTTTAATAATCTAGTTTTTAAAAGCCTTGAAATATGACATTAAAAAAAGTAAGCTATCGACAGATTTGGGGCCAAGACGATTTCTTTTATCGGTTATTACGTTGCCAGCTAAAGAAAATGCGCGTTCTGCAGCTGCACTACTAGCCGGAATCGAGTGAACTTTTAGAGCAAATTTAGATAGTGCTGGATATGTTATTTCATTAGACTTCCACCATTTCAATACATCAAAATCGTCAGTTAGTTCCACAATTTCCTTACAGTAGCTTTCAATTTCATCTGTTGAAGTTTTCAACGTAGTAGATGCTGAGCTTCTTAAAAGTTCAGGAAAAAAAAAGTGAACATCTTTTCGCTTGTTTGCTGAGGTATTCATTGAATCAATTGAGTCAAGTGAAGCACTGCTTTCAAATGAAAATTGAGACACGGTATCCAAAAGTGGTGTACGTGGACTTGCTGGTTCAGAAGATGATGTTGATGGATTTAAGCAGTCGCCGTTAATTTGTGAAATACAAAATTTTTTAATCTCACTTTGTTCATCTGATCTCATGCTTAGGGCAGGCGGAAATAGAAAAAAAGCTGCTTTATGCCACAGACCGGATCGGTACCCAAATTTTATCAACATTATTTATGATTTTTTCTTTCAACTCCAATACAGCAGGTACATCTGTCGCTTGTAGCTCACATAGATGCCGCATTTTGTTGATTGATGGCATGACGTAGCATAGCGAAGGGGAACTACAAAGTTGTAGCTTTTTAAATATAACTTCAAAAATGATGCATAAGTCCACTAATTGATGAAGCATTGTTATATTATTAGCAACAGTCGTTGAGTTTCTTGCTTTTCTTTCAAAATGTCGTTAATATTGACCCAGTTGTCTACAATGGACTTAAACATTGCAAAGTTTGAGTTCCATCGTGTCGGGCAACAATTTTTCAGAGAAGTTTGCAGTTGATGCTGCAAGTTTGCTTTTTTAAAGAATTTTACAATTTTTTTGCACGCGTCCACAAGTTCGGCTACCTCCGAAGAATCTTCAAATGCATGTCCCAGAACGTTGGAAAGCAAATGGCTACTGCAGCTTAATCTGACATTATCTTGCAAGGCTTTTAAAATATTAGAGCCTCTGTCAGTAACAAATTTTACTCTGTCTAAATTATTTATGCCGAAATCGCAAAATAATGTGTTAAGTTTGTTTAAAACATTTGTGGCAGTTGAACGTTTAAAGTCCATTGACTTGAGGCCTAAAATTAAATCGTATAGTTGTAAATCCTTTTGGAAATGTAGAGTCACTCCTAAAAAGTTTCTATGCACATAATTGTCAGTCCACAAATCTATGGTAGCAGTTGCTCCACCACTGTGCACAATGTCGGCTATTTGATCCTTTATCTTATTTTTTTTATCTTCCGCCATTTTGTGCGTTGTTCGCGACACCGTTGTTGCATCGGGCAGCATGTCTTCAATGTCAACATCTTCTCCATATTTTGCACCAATACTGATTAAAAATCGTGCAAAGGCTCTAAATCCAACTCCATTGATTGCTGAAAAGGGCTGGCAATCCTCAGTGACCCATGCCACGCAAGCGTCGATAGCGTTTTTCTTATCATCTGGCGACACAGTTTTTAACACCTTCGTGTCCTTAAGCGATTTGCAGCACTTATGTCGAGTTAAATTTGATGATTGTTTGGAGGAATATTTTAAAAGATTTTTGCATGACCGGCAGTATAAGAATCCATCGAAAATAGAGCCATCCTCCTTTACAATTTCTGATAGAATGTTCCAGACATAGCTTCTTCCCTTATGTTTGGCCGCCAATGTGTAGGTATTTGCCCGAATTTTTTCTAGAATATTCTCCTGCTCCATATCGATGAAAAGAAAAAATCAAACTAATTGTTTAACACTCTCAATTGTCAAAATACATATGTGTGGTCGTGAACGAACGAACGCCAAGCTGTCTGTCAAGCATATTGTTGCAACAAAATCATATCAAACCGTTGTGAATGTACACGAGTTGAGTGATTCGTTTCGTTGAGTGATTCAGCTTGACCAAAACATTTCGTACCGAAGACTGTGCATGAACACGATTGAGGTGTTCGTCAGCATGACCTGATTTTTAATCAACTCTGTGTTTCGTTCAGTGAGTGGAATTGAGTAAAAATGTTTGAGTATGATAAAATCAAGAAAATTGTGAATATTGCAGTTCTCTGATACCAATACAGAAGAGAAAGATCAATATGATCTAACACTCCCAGCGGTATCAACAATACCAGAATTGTCAGAATTTTCTGACACTGACACAAACTCAAGCGTAATAGAAGAAAAACCTTTTACCATGACTGACGAATCAGCTGCCCAAAGGGCATATATAAAAGAAATATCACATGCTATACCAGAATTCGATGGAAGATCCATCTACAACGATTTATTACAGCAATTAAATTGGTCAACCTACGAAGAAATATCATTGGTTCAACCCTCTATAAAATTCAATATGAGACAACCATCAATGCAATCATTACGAAATTGCAAGAAACAATTGTCGGTGAAACATCCGACGTAGTGAAAGCAAAACTGGCCAATGTTTACCAAAAGGGAAAAACAGCCACGCAATTTACGAATGAAATCGATAACTTACGTAAGTTGCTTGAATCTTCGTATATCGATGAGGGATTGAAATCAGAACATGCTGATAAATTTAGTACTAAGGAAGCCATTAGTGTCATGATTAAAAATTGTGAGCATGACAAACTAAAGACCATATTGGAAGCCGGCACATTCAAAACAATGAATGAAGCCATTAGCAAGTACATCCATTGCAGTACAGAAATGACTGGTAATGCAAGTTCAGTGTTATACGCTCAAAGAGGACACGCCTCCCGAGGTAATAACTTTAGAGGTAATTACCGAGGTAGAGGAAGTAACTCAAATGGACGTGGTTACTATCGTAAAAATTATAATAATTACGGTAACCAATATAACAATAATGGCAGAGGCCGTGGAAGCTATAGGAGAAACGATTATAATAACGATGGATCCAACAACAATAGCAACCAAAGAAACGGCAATAATACCAATAGAAACGGACAGGGAGGAAATGTACGAATTGCTCAAAACAATTCGGAAAACCCCCAGCAACCTTTAGCTACTCGTCAGTAGGTAAAGTTCATACCATCAACTTTAGTCTCAATATTTTCATAACATTCAAAAACGTATCTACACACAAAAACTTAATATTTTTAATAGATACAGGTGCAGATATCTCAATACTAAAAGAAAATTCTGATGTCTATCATGACATTCAAACTAATAATACAATAGATATTCAAGGCATAGGGGAAGGCATTATAAAATCTAAAGGCCTAGCCTCTATAGAGCTACAAACACATAAATATAGAATTCATCACAATTTTCACATCCTCAATTTAAACTTACCATGCGATGGAATAATAGGCATTGACTTTATTAGAAGATTTAATTGCCAAATAGATCTTAAACCATCGGAAGATTGGTTTATACTCAGACCTAATAACTTAAATTTACCAATTTATATGCCCATAACATACAGCTCTGGTAACAACTCAATACTTCTACCAGCAAGATCCCAAGTAGTCCGAAAAATACAAATTAATTCAAAAGAGGAAAACATACTGATTCCTAATCAAGAAATTCAATCAGGTATATTTGTTGCAAATATAGTTGCAACCCATCAAAATACATTTGTCCGTTTACTTAATACAACAAGTACCGATCAATTGATCAACGCTGATGAAATAAAATTTGAGCCACTTTCGATCTACGATGTAGTCCAAAATAACCAAGAAACAAGAGAAAAAAATGTCGTAGCTCAATTAGCCAAAAATTTCCCAAAACAATTCAAAACGCAGTTAGTAAACCTATGCACCAAATATAGTAAAAGATAATGAACCTATATACATTAAGAACTATCGAAGCCCACATAGCCAAGTTAATGAAATACAAAAACAAGTTGGAAAACTGATCTCTGACGGAATTGTCGAACCGTCTGTGTCTGAATACAACAGCCCACTTTTACTAGTTCCAAAGAAAGCACTTCCAGGCTCAGAAGAAAAGAAGTGGCGATTAGTAATTGATTATCGCCAAATTAATAAGAAACTTTTGTCTGATAAATTTCCACTACCAAGAATTGATGATATTTTGGATCAATTAGGTAGAGCTAAATATTTTTCATGCCTTGACTTAATGTCAGGTTTTCATCAAATAGAACTTGACGAAAACTCAAGAAATATAACGTCTTTTTCTACGAGCAATGGCTCTTATCGCTTCACGCGATTACCATTTGGTTTAAAAATAGCGCCAAATTCATTTCAGAGAATGATGACTATAGCATTTTCTGGTCTTGAACCTTCTCAAGCATTCCTTTATATGGATGATTTAATAGTCATTGGTTGTTCCGAAAAGCATATGTTTAAAAACTTAACCGATGTTTTTGACAAATGTAGGAAAAATAACCTGAAATTACATCCTCAAAAATGTTCATTTTGTATGCATGAAGTGACTTTTCTTGGTCATAAATGCACTGACAAAGGAATCTTGCCAGATGACAAGAAATACGACGTCATAAAGAATTACCCAGTCCCACACGATGCGGTCAGCGCTAGACGTTTCGTTGCATTTTGCAACTATTATAGAAGATTTATTAAAAACTTCGCGGATCATTCCCGCTATATTACAAATTTATGTAAAAAGAACGTAGAATTCGTATGGACACCTCAATGTCAAAAAGCTTTCGACTACTTAAAAGAAAATTTAATGAGTCCAACATTATTACAATACCCAGATTTTAGCAAAGAATTTTGCATAATCACGGATGCAAGCAAACAAGCGTGTGGAGCGGTTTTAACTCAAAACCATAACGGACTCCAACTTCCAATTGCATACGCATCACGAGCATTTACAAAGGGTGAAAGTAATAAAAGTACAACAGAACAGGAATTAGCAGCAATTCATTGGGCAATTACTCATTTTCGACCATATATATATGGTTTTCTTAGTTAAAACAGACCACAGACCATTAACTTATTTATTTTCTATGATCAATCCAAGTTCCAAATTAACACGCATGAGGCAAATAGAACTTGACGAAAACTCAAGAAATATAACGTCTTTTTCTACGAGCAATGGCTCTTATCGCTTCACGCGATTACCATTTGGTTTAAAAATAGCGCCACCATGATGCAGATGACAATAATCCTGTTAATAATACAATCAATCGGGAGCCAGACAATACAGAAGGCGGAAATAAAAACTAATAATGGATTTATCCTACTTGAAGTGGATAAAATTAAATTACCGTATAACTATTCGTACCACTTTATCCGTATTAATAAGACATCTATCTTAGAAACCTATAACAGTATAATCACATTAGTAAACAAAACCAAAATAAAAGATTTAGATTGGGAACTACACAAACTAGTTTTACAAGTGAAACTAATTACCAACACAGGAAGACAAAAACGGGGATTAATGAATTTTATGGGGAAAACTTTCAAATATTTGTATGGAACTTTAGATGCCGATGACTTAGAAGATTTAAATGAAAACATTAACGATATTCGAAAAAATATAATCAGTAATGACCAAATTAATGAAGTAATTGACCAAATAAATGTAGCTCTAAATAAAATTCAATCTGCTAAAAAAGATGAAAACACAGCGAATTTGGCCCGCCAACAAATACAGAATATATTAGAGTATATTGATGACATTCAAATGGGCATGCAATTGGCAAGACAAGGCTTACTTGATCCAAAACTTTTAAATCATGACACAGCAATTCAGTTAAACCAGGACCAACTCCTACATATTGATACATCAGTTTGGGTATCAATAGATAATAATTTATACATTATTTTACAAATTCCATTAAAATCTCTTGAAATCCCAGTGTATACAGTGGTACAGTATCCGGACTATAATGAAAACCTTATTGAACACACGTTAATAAATAATATTGTATCAGCATACTTATACAAAGACAATGTCATAGATTTTAAAACTAAAACATTAATAACTGATGAATGTATTATATCAATAGTTAAGAAATCAAAATTACAATGTAAACCAAACAAGGGCATGTTCCTTTGATTCAATATGTCTTTCCAAATATTTTAATTACTTACAAAATAAGTCCAACGCCATTATTTACAGATTGCAAATCAGCACCATATTCGGTTACAGGGAATCAGTTAATTCAAATAAATCAATGCGGCGTTCAAATTAATAATGTAACAATAACAGTAGAAGAAATTTATCCGTACAAAACGGAAGTAATTTTAAGTGATACTTCTAATTGTGAACCAATTGAACACATAAACAAAGAAATGAAATACTATGTAAAAAAATCCAATCAGCAAGAAATAATTTTGTACATTATAATTTTTGTTATCATCTCCATAGCCATTTTATACGTATATTTGCGAATTCGAGGACGTAATTCGAACAAGGAAAGGGGGAGTAACGTAGTTATAGAGCTTGATGCACGTACCAATACAAACATAACTCAACCGACAGAACCACAGCCAGATACAATTCATAACATAAACACTTCTCAGGAAGCTCAAATTCAAAACATAACAATTAAGAAACAGAACGGTTCACAGGCAGATCATATAAGCCAAATGTAAACATAAAATATCTTGATAAGTCCCGCAGCTGCCGATTCAACTTATAAATAAATAATTTGCATCAACAGCATAATTTCTCCAACATATGCGCCTCGCGACAATGGTCACGTAGGCCGCATCTGAAAATCAATTGTAAACATAACTTTTGAGGTTTCTTTATTCATTTCGATCGAAGATCAAGCTCACAAAGAACACGCTGAATAAAAACTTATCTGCACTCAAATGTGTTTGTGTTTTTTTTCTAATATTAATTTCGGTACTTAGCGAAAACAAGTGCAAAGTAAGTATATATAGAAATTAAGGAAATGATTTTGTTTAGTAATAAGAACAACACAATTTATAAAATTCTATTAACATTTTATTCACATTAGGCATAAGTTGCATATTTTATATCTACAAGAGATTCAACATTATAATTAAATACTTGACACCAAAGACAACCAAAATAAGCCAAACAATTGACAAAGAAATAGAAAAAGAAACCAATTTAGAAACAATTGCAGAAGTTATCACCATTGAAACCCCAACACCACAATTATATCCAAACATAAACGCTTGAGGACAAGCTTAAATCTAAGGGATGGGGGAGTGACATATCTGCCTTAAGAAGATAACAAATCCGTCATAAACACAAACGATCTTTTGCAAAGCTTCATTTTCCAAAAGCTTATCGAAGACACATCTCTATTCAAAGCTTATCAAAGACCCACGCAAAGTTATGTAGAACTCAAACGTAAACTTTTAAAACCCAAATGTAAACTAACAGAATTCAATAAGTAAACAAATTCCAATAAGTAAACAAATGTAAACAGACAGCCCGCAGAGCTTTGAGGGTTTGCTGTGCCCAGATCCAAAATCTTGTAATTAGTTTTTTTTAAGTTGACTTTCACAAATAAAGCACACGAATATAAAATTAAATAAAATATATTATTTTTATTGATATGTAATTGTTGAACAGTTAATTGGCGCAGCCGGTAGGATATCGAAAAGTTATATGTAATATCCGTGATCCTATTCAATCAAGTGATAAAGAATCCTTGCACAACCAAGAAAATTCTTTAAGATTGAGCACGCGAATTGCCGCGAAATAGTGATTCGGTAAACGTTACAATTTTATAACGAAACGATATCCGCATAAGAACCTGTGTGCATTAAATTAATTAAAACACCTATTTTGTGGCCCGCTAGATAAAGTGTGACCGCCACTACAGTGAATTTCAATTAATCAACAAGTGCACAGTGCAGTTCACTTCATACATAAGTCTCATTATACTGAGCAGTACGAGAACAAAAATCAGTGGCCCGCTAGATAATGTGTGACCGCCATCCAAATTATATGTTCGTAGTAGAACACGCATTTGTAATAATAAAATAGAATATAAGTTGTTAAAGCATCCTCAAAAACCAATTGTACCATATTTATTTGCCATCATTATTATATGCATTAGCATACCATCCTGTAAATATCGCAAACATCGATAACCTGTAAATATCGTAATCGATTTCATTGTTAATTTTGATTTAGTTACAAAATCTCATCTTCTTCTATGTTCTGACTCTGCAAATAAAACAAGGGGGCTCCGCCCCCTGCTCGCTTCGCTCGCCTACCCCCGACTCGCTTCGCTCGCGGTGAGGTGCGGCTACAGTCGAGCGCGCTCGACAGTAGAATACCCTGAGCCCAGGTACTCTTTTATAAAAGTTGATTTGGTCAGAATGTACAAAACCAACCTAAATGCATATTCTATCAGTTTGGTTAAGATATCTCAAAAAACCAAAAAATTTTTCATACTAACACTTACTTTTCGATTGAGCGTCTCTATTGCAGCTATATGATATTGTGGTCCGATCTGAACCAAATTTGGCCAGAATATATGAGACGAACTTAAATGTTCATTCTATCAGTTTGGTGAGGCTATCTCTATAAACAAAAAACTTTTTCTTACTTAAACTTGATTTTCGACTGAGCGTCTCTATGGCAGCTATATGATATAGTGGTCCGATTTGGACCAAATTCGGTGAGGATGTATAATACCAGCCCAGATGCATATTCTATCAGTTTGGTTACGACATCTCAAAGAACCAAAAATTATTTCATTCTTATGCTTTATTTTCGGCAGAGCGTCTCTATGACAGCTATATCATATAGTTGGCCGACTTTAACCAAATTTGGTCAGGATGTATAATACCACCCCAAATGTATATCGTGTCAGATTGGTTGAGATTTTTCAAAAATTTAAGAAGCTTTTCATACTAAAACTTAAAATATATTAGAGTATATTGATGACATTCAAATGGGCATGCAATTGGCAAGACAAGGCTTACTTGATCCAAAACTTTTAAATCATGACACAGCAATTCAGTTAAACGAGGACCAACTCCTACATATTGATACATCAGTTTGGGTATCAATAGATAATAATTTATACATTATTTTACAAATTCCATTAAAATCTCTTGAAATCCCAGTGTATACAGTGGTACAGTATCCGGACTATAATGAAAACCTTATTGAACACACGTTAATAAATAATATTGTATCAGCATACTTATACAAAGACAATGTCATAGATTTTAAAAATAAAACATTAATAACTGATGAATGTATTATATCAATAGTTAAGAAATCAAAATTACAATGTAAAACAAAACAAGGGCATGTACCTTTGATTCAATATGTCTTTCCAAATATTTTAATTACTTACAAAATAAGTCCAACGCCATTATTTACAGATTGCAAATCAGCACCATATTCGGTTACAGGGAATCAGTTAATTCAAATAAATCAATGCGGCGTTCAAATTAATAATGTAACAATAACAGTAGAAGAAATTTATCCGTACAAAACGGAAGTAATTTTAAGTGATACTTCTAATTGTGAACCAATTGAACACATAAACAAAGAAATGAAATACTATGTAAAAAAATCCAATCAGCAAGAAATAATTTTGTACATTATAATTTTTGTTATCATCTCCATAGCCATTTTATACGTATATTTGCGAATTCGAGGACGTAATTCGAACAAGGAAAGGAGGAGTAACGTAGTTATAGAGCTTGATGCACGTACCAATACAAACATAACTCAACCGACAGAACCACAGCCAGATACAATTCATAACATAAACACTTCTCAGGAAGCTCAAATTCAAAACATAACAATTAAGAAACAGAACGGTTCACAGGCAGATCATATAAGCCAAATGTAAACATAAAATATCTTGATAAGTCCCGCAGCTGCCGATTCAACTTATAAATAAATAATTTGCATCAACAGCATAATTTCTCCAACATATGCGCCTCGCGACAATGGTCACGTAGGCCGCATCTGAAAATCAATTGTAAACATAACTTTTGAGGTTTCTTTATTCATTTCGATCGAAGATCAAGCTCACAAAGAACACGCTGAATAAAAACTTATCTGCACTCAAATGTGTTTGTGTTTTTTGTTCTAATATTAATTTCGGTACTTAGCGAAAACAAGTGCAAAGTAAGTATATATAGAAATTAAGGAAATGATTTTGTTTAGTAATAAGAACAACACAATTTATAAAATTCTATTAACATTTTATTCACATTAGGCATAAGTTGCATATTTTATATCTACAAGAGATTCAACATTATAATTAAATACTTGACACCAAAGACAACCAAAATAAGCCAAACAATTGACAAAGAAATAGAAAAAGAAACCAATTTAGAAACAATTGCAGAAGTTATCACCATTGAAACCCCAACACCACAATTATATCCAAACATAAACGCTTGAGGACAAGCTTAAATCTAAGGGATGGGGGAGTGACATATCTGCCTTAAGAAGATAACAAATCCGTCATAAACACAAACGATCTTTTGCAAAGCTTCATTTTCCAAAAGCTTATCGAAGACACATCTCTATTCAAAGCTTATCAAAGACACACGCAAAGTTATGTAGAACTCAAACGTAAACTTTTAAAACCCAAATGTAAACTAACAGAATTCAATAAGTAAACAAATTCCAATAAGTAAACAAATGTAAACAGACAGCCCGCAGAGCTTTGAGGGTTTGCTGTGCCCAGATCCAAAATCTTGTAATTAGTTTTTTTTAAGTTGACTTTCACAAATAAAGCACACGAATATAAAATTAAATAAAATATATTATTTTTATTGATATGTAATTGTTGAACAGTTAATTGGCGCAGCCGGTAGGATATCGAAAAGTTATATGTAATATCCGTGATCCTATTCAATCAAGTGATAAAGAATCCTTGCACAACCAAGAAAATTCTTTAAGATTGAGCACGCGAATTGCCGCGAAATAGTGATTCGGTAAACGTTACAATTTTATAACGAAACGATATCCGCATAAGAACCTGTGTGCATTAAATTAATTAAAACACCTATTTTGTGGCCCGCTAGATAAAGTGTGACCGCCACTACAGTGAATTTCAATTAATCAACAAGTGCACAGTGCAGTTCACTTCATACATAAGTCTCATTATACTGAGCAGTACGAGAACAAAAATCAGTGGCCCGCTAGATAAAGTGTGACCGCCACCCAAATTATATGTTCGTAGTAGAACACGCATTTGTAATAATAAAATAGAATATAAGTTGTTAAGCATCCTCAAAAACCAATTGTACCATATTTATTTGCCATCATTATTATTTGCATTAGCATACCATCCTGTAAATATCGCAAGCATCGATAACCTGTAAATATCGTAATCGATTTCATTGTTAATTTTGATTTAGTTACAAAATCTCATCTTCTTCTATGTTCTGACTCTGCAAATAAAACAAGGGGGCTCCGCCCCCTGCTCGCTTCGCTCGCGGTGAGGTGCGGCTACAGTCGAGCGCGCTCGACAGTAGAATACCCTGAGCCCAGGTACTCTTTTATAAAAGTTGATTTGGTCAGAATGTACAAAACCAACCTAAATGCATATTCTATCAGTTTGGTTAAGATATCTCAAAAAACCAAAAAATTTTTCATACTAACACTTACTTTTCGATTGAGCGTCTCTATTGCAGCTATATGATATTGTGGTCCGATCTGAACCAAATTTGGCCAGAATATATGAGACGAACTTAAATGTTCATTCTATCAGTTTGGTGAGGCTATCTCTATAAACAAAAAACTTTTTCTTACTTAAACTTGATTTTCGACTGAGCGTCTCTATGGCAGCTATATGATATAGTGGTCCGATTTGGACCAAATTCGGTGAGGATGTATAATACCAGCCCAGATGCATATTCTATCAGTTTGGTTACGACATCTCAAAGAACCAAAAATTATTTCATTCTTATGCTTTATTTTCGGCAGAGCGTCTCTATGACAGCTATATCATATAGTTGGCCGACTTTAACCAAATTTGGTCAGGATGTATAATACCACCCCAAATGTATATCGTGTCAGATTGGTTGAGATTTTTCAAAAATTTAAGAAGCTTTTCATACTAAAACTTAAAATATATTAGAGTATATTGATGACATTCAAATGGGCATGCAATTGGCAAGACAAGGCTTACTTGATCCAAAACTTTTAAATCATGACACAGCAATTCAGTTAAACGAGGACCAACTCCTACATATTGATACATCAGTTTGGGTATCAATAGATAATAATTTATACATTATTTTACAAATTCCATTAAAATCTCTTGAAATCCCAGTGTATACAGTGGTACAGTATCCGGACTATAATGAAAACCTTATTGAACACACGTTAATAAATAATATTGTATCAGCATACTTATACAAAGACAATGTCATAGATTTTAAAAATAAAACATTAATAACTGATGAATGTATTATATCAATAGTTAAGAAATCAAAATTACAATGTAAAACAAAACAAGGGCATGTACCTTTGATTCAATATGTCTTTCCAAATATTTTAATTACTTACAAAATAAGTCCAACGCCATTATTTACAGATTGCAAATCAGCACCATATTCGGTTACAGGGAATCAGTTAATTCAAATAAATCAATGCGGCGTTCAAATTAATAATGTAACAATAACAGTAGAAGAAATTTATCCGTACAAAACGGAAGTAATTTTAAGTGATACTTCTAATTGTGAACCAATTGAACACATAAACAAAGAAATGAAATACTATGTAAAAAAATCCAATCAGCAAGAAATAATTTTGTACATTATAATTTTTGTTATCATCTCCATAGCCATTTTATACGTATATTTGCGAATTCGAGGACGTAATTCGAACAAGGAAAGGAGGAGTAACGTAGTTATAGAGCTTGATGCACGTACCAATACAAACATAACTCAACCGACAGAACCACAGCCAGATACAATTCATAACATAAACACTTCTCAGGAAGCTCAAATTCAAAACATAACAATTAAGAAACAGAACGGTTCACAGGCAGATCATATAAGCCAAATGTAAACATAAAATATCTTGATAAGTCCCGCAGCTGCCGATTCAACTTATAAATAAATAATTTGCATCAACAGCATAATTTCTCCAACATATGCGCCTCGCGACAATGGTCACGTAGGCCGCATCTGAAAATCAATTGTAAACATAACTTTTGAGGTTTCTTTATTCATTTCGATCGAAGATCAAGCTCACAAAGAACACGCTGAATAAAAACTTATCTGCACTCAAATGTGTTTGTGTTTTTTGTTCTAATATTAATTTCGGTACTTAGCGAAAACAAGTGCAAAGTAAGTATATATAGAAATTAAGGAAATGATTTTGTTTAGTAATAAGAACAACACAATTTATAAAATTCTATTAACATTTTATTCACATTAGGCATAAGTTGCATATTTTATATCTACAAGAGATTCAACATTATAATTAAATACTTGACACCAAAGACAACCAAAATAAGCCAAACAATTGACAAAGAAATAGAAAAAGAAACCAATTTAGAAACAATTGCAGAAGTTATCACCATTGAAACCCCAACACCACAATTATATCCAAACATAAACGCTTGAGGACAAGCTTAAATCTAAGGGATGGGGGAGTGACATATCTGCCTTAAGAAGATAACAAATCCGTCATAAACACAAACGATCTTTTGCAAAGCTTCATTTTCCAAAAGCTTATCGAAGACACATCTCTATTCAAAGCTTATCAAAGACACACGCAAAGTTATGTAGAACTCAAACGTAAACTTTTAAAACCCAAATGTAAACTAACAGAATTCAATAAGTAAACAAATTCCAATAAGTAAACAAATGTAAACAGACAGCCCGCAGAGCTTTGAGGGTTTGCTGTGCCCAGATCCAAAATCTTGTAATTAGTTTTTTTTAAGTTGACTTTCACAAATAAAGCACACGAATATAAAATTAAATAAAATATATTATTTTTATTGATATGTAATTGTTGAACAGTTAATTGGCGCAGCCGGTAGGATATCGAAAAGTTATATGTAATATCCGTGATCCTATTCAATCAAGTGATAAAGAATCCTTGCACAACCAAGAAAATTCTTTAAGATTGAGCACGCGAATTGCCGCGAAATAGTGATTCGGTAAACGTTACAATTTTATAACGAAACGATATCCGCATAAGAACCTGTGTGCATTAAATTAATTAAAACACCTATTTTGTGGCCCGCTAGATAAAGTGTGACCGCCACTACAGTGAATTTCAATTAATCAACAAGTGCACAGTGCAGTTCACTTCATACATAAGTCTCATTATACTGAGCAGTACGAGAACAAAAATCAGTGGCCCGCTAGATAAAGTGTGACCGCCACCCAAATTATATGTTCGTAGTAGAACACGCATTTGTAATAATAAAATAGAATATAAGTTGTTAAGCATCCTCAAAAACCAATTGTACCATATTTATTTGCCATCATTATTATTTGCATTAGCATACCATCCTGTAAATATCGCAAGCATCGATAACCTGTAAATATCGTAATCGATTTCATTGTTAATTTTGATTTAGTTACAAAATCTCATCTTCTTCTATGTTCTGACTCTGCAAATAAAACAAGGGGGCTCCGCCCCCTGCTCGCTTCGCTCGCGGTGAGGTGCGGCTACAGTCGAGCGCGCTCGACAGTAGAATACCCTGAGCCCAGGTACTCTTTTATAAAAGTTGATTTGGTCAGAATGTACAAAACCAACCTAAATGCATATTCTATCAGTTTGGTTAAGATATCTCAAAAAACCAAAACATTTTTCATACTAACACTTACTTTTCGATTGAGCGTCTCTATTGCAGCTATATGATATTGTGGTCCGATCTGAACCAAATTTGGCCAGAATATATGAGACGAACTTAAATGTTCATTCTATCAGTTTGGTGAGGCTATCTCTATAAACAAAAAACTTTTTCTTACTTAAACTTGATTTTCGACTGAGCGTCTCTATGGCAGCTATATGATATAGTGGTCCGATTTGGACCAAATTCGGTGAGGATGTATAATACCAGCCCAGATGCATATTCTATCAGTTTGGTTACGATATCTCAAAAAACCAAAAATTATTTCATACTTATGCTTGATTTTCGGCAGAGCGTCTCTATGACAGCTATATCATATAGTGGGCCGACTTTAACCAAATTTGGTCAGGATGTATAATACCACCCCAAATGTATATCGTGTCAGATTGGTTGAGATTTTTCAAAAATTTAAGAAGCTTTTCATACTAAAACTTCATTTTCGATGAATCGTTCCTATGGCAGCTATATGATATAGTTGTCCGATCCAAAAATAAAAACAAACTTGATCTGCGTACGGTATCCAGGAACCTACATACCAAGTTTGAAGTCTCTAGCTCTTATGGTTTCTGAGATCGACGCGTTCAAACAGACGGACAGACAGACGGACATGTCTCAATCGACTCGGCTGTTGATCCTGATCAAGAATATATATACTTTTAGGTGTCTGCCACGCCCCCTTCTGCCTGTTACATACATTCTGCCAAATGCATTATACCATTTTTAATGGGCTCAGGGTATAACAAGTGTAATTGGAACCGCGTCTTTTTGCTAATATAATTTACAAATAAGCAAATCGGCCAAACAGGGGATGCAAAACAGTATCTCCTCGAAACATTATTTTTAACTAAACACAGTAGCCCCGAAAAATCAAACAAATAAACAAGGAGTATCAGAAAACATGGCATTGACAAACGACAACCTAACTCAATTACTTCGACTAATCCGACAAGTACCTCAATTTTCTGGAGATCCATGCAGCCTCAGTCCTTTCATCAGGCGAATTGAGTATTTGATGAGCCTTTACCCTAACAATGACGCACGACAGATGGCCGTAATTTTTGGAGCCATTGAATTACAAATCGTTGGAGATATGCTGAAAAATATCACTGCTCGGATTTCACAACGAATGGACAACTCTAAAAGGTGCCCTAATCGATGAGTTCAAGACGCAAACACCGCTGGAAGAATTTCTACAACGCCTCTACTCTACACCTTACAAATGTAACTTACGTCTATTCTGTGAAAAATTAGAAGATAAGAGTACAATTATAATAAACAAATTAGCCTTAGAAGACAATCAAAATATTTCAATTGTTTATACACAAGCAACACAAACAATCTTTTGCAAAGCTTTACTTTTCAAAGCTTATCAAAGACACATGCCAAGTTATGTAGAACTCAAACGTAAACTTTTAAAACCCAAATGTAAACTAACAGAATTCAATAAGTAAACAAATTCTAATAAGTAAACAAATGTAAACAGACAGCCAGCAAAGCTTTGAGGGTTTGCTGTGCCCAGATCACAAATCTTGTAATTAGTTTTTTTAAAATTGACTTTCACAAATATAGTATATAAGTACATAAGTATATATTGCTAGTCGCCTTTTGTACCCTTCGTGCTGCTTTTGCCACTAGCGTGAGCTGCCGTCCGTAGTGATAATTAAAGAAAAAAGTTGATTTAAAATATATAAAAATAAAATTATATATATATTTTACTATCAAAAGCAAAGGCTATTTCGAAAATTTCTGAAATCGCACAAAAAAAAACATCTACTTGAGGTAAAAGTCGTAGCTGTCATTCTACTTGTCCGTTCTTGATGCGATTCAGTGGGATAATAGATAATGCTCATAGATAACTTTAATTACCACAAAAAATTTATTTTTTTAAAAACTGTGGGTTGGTTATTCTACCTCTTATAGTCTCAGAGATCCATGTGTTTATACAGACGGCGAACGGTTTTTCTCGATTTAAGGGCATAGAAGGGGGCGTTTCAAAAATTTGAAACAAACTTGACCTGCTAGTTGATCAGCTACTTAAACTTAATGTCGTTTTTGCGTCACCAAAACCAGTTGGGATTTATAAGGCACAAGAATGAAAAAAAAGTTTGAATGCCATCGTGTTTTTTGTTACTTAATTGAAAACCTCCAACAGTCGATTTTAAACCAACTATAATCAGGTGACCTGACTTAACCAACAACACAAAACACTTGCATAGAAACATGAATCGTGGAGCATGACTTGGTACAGCTGATTAAAGAGATGCCACACTCAGAAAATTTATTTTCTATATTTAAGAAAATCGCCATAAAATTAGAATCACCTTACAATTTAGAAAAATTTTCTAATATTGAGAAATATTTTTCTTACAAATAGAAAGTATTACCCTAAAATAAATGTTTTAGGGCTAGTTTTTCTAAAAACAAAAAATTTTCTAAAATTTAGGGAAATTTCCTTCATTTGGCTGCTCAGAAGTCTATCTATATTTAACGGCGAATCGCCTTTAAAAACAAACCAAAAAAATAGACTTCGACACATACAGTAGGCTATGCTTTTCACAATGAAAAGGCTTCTAAGTTGTGTTGTGCTGTAGATTTCCGTCATATAATTATTGTTATTTTTTTAATTTTTCATAATACATTTAATAAAAACAAGCGTTTCATTCTTTTTCAAATTTAAAATTAAAAACACAGTTAATGAAATATGGAGAAATTAATTAAAAACTTAAAATTAATTCACAATATTTATTTATTAATTATAATTAATTCGACAAATTAATGTATTAAATTTCGAGTGAGATATTAGCGTTCGCACATTGCGTTCATTAAAATAGCCCCAACTATTGCAATTGTTGATAAGTTGGAGAATTGCAAAAACTTTGACATCAGAGTATTTTTAAAAAATTTGTGGCGCCATCTATTGAGAATAGTAAAGTAACTTCACAGTCAGTTAGTGATGCATCTGTCTATAACGCCATCTGTTGAGATATTATCGACACACAGTAGGCTATGCATTTCACAGAAAAAAATTGATGTTGTGTTATACTTTGATATACTGCATTCATTAATTGTACTGGCTCAGTTTTCAATAGTCGAGCATGGAGGAAATATTAAAAAGTTTAGGAGGTGAAGAATTTCTTAATATTTTTGCTGGTAAGTACAAGTGCCAAACATAAAATATGAAAATTTGTACCATTTATTATAATTGTTCTACAAATAATTGTATTAACTTTAGAGCGGAATTTTAGCGTTCGCACATTGCGTTCCTTAAAATGGGATCAGTTGCGCGCCGAAATTCCTTTAGAGCTCGTTGGACCAGCGATTGAGTTTTATGCAAAATTGGAGAATTGGCAAAAAAATGAAGTAAGTGATATTCACTAATTTAGTAAATATAGTCATTGTTCTACATTGCTTTCAAACTTTAAAAAACTTGGCTTTCAATAATTATTTCGACTTTTAAAACGACATCTATTTGTCATATGCAAAATCTTATTGTATCAGAGCAATTCAACAATTTTAATTTTAATCAAAGTAACATACGCAAAATCTGACATTCGTAGACTTTGATGTCAATAGACGAAACGAAATTATTTGATTTTGAGTAATAAAATCGTTTTTATTATTCACTAATCATTCTATTTATTTATTTAGAACAACGTACAAGAGAACGCAGAATTGGCAATTGACGCAGAAAACAAGGCTAATGTTTCCAGTATACTATCAACGAGCAAGAAAGGAAGTATTATACTGAAGTCATTTGCTATAACAAAATCATTAAATTCCAGACTAAGAAAGGAAATTAGTCATGTCATTGCTGAGCATTTGGTAGCAAATAACATTAAACCTAAGCAAGAACTTTTGGCAGATATTTCTCACCAAATTGTAGAACTTTTCAGTTCTGAAACTGCTGTAAGAAAAATTCTCCATGTTACTTACAATATAATATAAATTTATCAAATAGGATACATATTTCATAAAAGTAAAGGGGAAAAAACCAGGTGGTTTGCTATATAGCAATTATTATAATTTGAAGGCCAAATTTAAACTTCTAAAGCCTGTAAATGAAATTGATTTTATCCAAAACGTTTCACCTAATTGTGAATACGATTCAGGTAAATAAATCTATACATAATTTATTAAAACATACAAATAATAATTAATATTTAACATTTAATAGAGGAAGTTGATGTGATTAAGAACTGGCTTAAATTTAATATTGAACCAAGGTCAACTGTATTGGATTACTGGAGAAGAACATTTGAGTTGCGTTCAAATCTAATAAAAAGTGAAGTAAACTTGTCCGATGTCTTTGATGAGTTTCCAATACTAAAACAATCATTTGGATATACATTGGTCAGTTGCAAAGAAATTTTAAATCTCATCTTAAGCTTAAAAAATCCTTTTCGATGATCATTTGACATCTTATCAAATAGTTAAAAAAACGGATTTTAAACTAGTGAAGTTAAGGGACTTAAATTTCCCTCCGACACAAACACAATATTTAACAGACAAAATGTACATAAAACCTAAATTTTATTTTTAAAATAAGTTTATATTGAATTTATATATTATATTATTTCTATTATATTGTAAATAAAATAAATACAAAAAAAAAACAAGTGCGTTTTACTTTGTAGGTTTAAAGCCCTTTCTAATATATAGAAAAATCGTCCTGGATTTATAAAAAGATGTACTATTATTTAAGGTGCGTGGCCGTTGGATTTAGAAAGCCCTTTCTAATATATAGAAAAATCTTCTTGGATTTATAAAAAGATGTACTATTATTTAAGGTGCGTGGCCGTTGGACTTGGAAAGCCCTTTCTAATATATAGAAAAATCTTCTTGGATTTATTGAAAAATTTCCTATTATTTAGGGTGCGTGGCCGTTGGATTTAGAAAAGCCTGAATAAATTTGGGATAAATCGCCCTGCATCTATAAAAAATTTTATTGTTTTTAAGGTGGTGCGCCTTAAAGGTCAGAAAAGATTTCCTTATTGTGAGAAAAATTGCCCTAAATTTATGAAAAAATATCAATATTTTTAGGGTGCGTCGGCTTTGGATTTAGAAAACCCTGTCTAATATTAGGAAAATTTACCCTACATTTTTGGAACAATTGTCTTATATTTAATGCGTATCACCTTCGAACTTAGAAAAAACTTCTATAATTTCAGAAAATTCGCTCTAAGTTTATGAAAAATTAATCCTATATTTAGGGCGCATCGCCCAAAAATGTAGAAAAACTTTCATTAATTTAGAAAATTGTCGTTTGATTTCAGAAATTTAATTTCTAGATTTTTAGAAAAAAATTTCTAAAACAGAAGGCCAAACGCCTTTGGCGCCTTTTTTAGGGCGATTTTCTAAATATTATGGTGAAAATTGACTGTTTTAGGGCGATTTTACAGTAAGATTTTTATGAGTGCACTCCCTATCATCAGTTTGTATTGACTCGACTAACGATTCAAGCCGATGTCATCTTTACGTCGTCAGAACCAGTTGATAAATTGAAGCATTCAAAAAAAGTCCAACAATACAAAAACTATTGCATACTCTACGGGGCATCTGTTGCTTCAACAACTTAGACACGCAATAACTGCTGTTCTACTTGTCCGATCTTGTTGTGATTCAGTAAGATAATAGATAATACTTATAGATAACTTTAATTACCACAACAAATGTATTTTCTAAAAAACAGTGGGTGTGGTGGTTTTTCGCGATTTGCAGGGGCGTGGCTTAAATTTAAGACAAACTTGATCTGCGTGGGGTCAATAGAAATTTGTGTGCCAAATTTGGTAACTCTATCTCTTATAGTCTCTGAGATCCTTGTGTTTATACAGACGGACGACCGGTTTCTCGCAAATTATTTGTTAAGATTTAAGCAACCGACACTTAATTATACATTTAAATTAAAAAATAAATTAAATTATTAATGTGTAATGTAAATGTAAATATAATTATAAAATATAAATAAAGAAATATTCTGGGTTTATCTAAAAAATGAAAAAGATAATTTTTATTTATTTTATTTATTTTATTTATTTTCTTTATTTTATTTATTTTATTTATTTTATTTATTTTATTTATTTTATTTATTTTATTTATTTTATTTATTTTATTTATTTTATTTATTTTATTTATTTTATTTATTTTATTTATTTTATTTATTTTATTTATTTTATTTATTTTATTTATTTTATTTATTTTATTTATTTTATTTATTCACTAAACTTCGGACCTTCGGACCGTGCAGACGTGTTTCTATAAAGCGCTCCGTAATAATCTTAATCTAAATAGTACCCACGTGCGGTAAAAATCTAGATTTAGGCCAAGAGCCCCCTAGTGCGATGTGCGCGCCCACTAAACTAGTTTTGCGAATATAATAAAACTATTCTATAAACTATAAACAAATCAAATAGAATTTGTATTGAACAAGTGCTAACTACGATGAGTCACTACGATACCCGTGCCCACCGTCAGCGCGAGCAAGACGAGCGACGACTCTCTTTGGCCAAAAATAACGCTTACTTAAGCTATGTCTCCGACACAACAGCACAAATAACCGAAAAATCAAAGCAGAACCTCTTAGCCGCAGAAGATACGAGAGCGCGTTCTTGCTCTCCGAATTTACCAACTACAACTCCAAAAAGCTGGAGCGAAGAGTGTGCCTCTCCAATGCCGATCGTCTCCCCGCATAAACCTCTTTCACCACCAAATTTGCCCTCACAAGCCGCTGCAGCTGACGCTACAGCAACAACAACTTTAACTGTGTCAACAGTCGTCGTACCATCTTCTGCTGACCAAGCACAATCTTTCTCAACTACAGCTTCGAATGCAAGCGCAGCGCCAAAACCAACGGTTCCGGCTAGGCAGACCGGAATGGATCGCTACTTTCAAAAAGTACCCAAGCGAAAACTAAGCCCACAAAAAATACTGGGAAATAAAACAAAAATAAACCGCGGTGACTTAAACCAAACTGCTGGGGACCCAATAAACACCAACAATAGGTTTGCGCCGCTGGCTGATACTGTCAACGAACAACCTACCGAAGCTGGACATGGACCAAAGAAACTTAAGCCCCCACCTATATACATTAGGGAGAAGATATCCAACGCACTGGTGAACAAGATTGTTGATCTCATTGGAAACAACAACTTTCATGTCATTCCTCTAATAAAAGGGAATATTCACGAAATAAAGCTCCAAACAAAAGACGAGGAGCATTTCCGTAAAATCTCCCGTTATCTAAATGAAGCTAAAAAAAGCTTCTACACTTACCAACTAAAAAGCAGCAAAGGCCTGCAGGTGGTACTTAAAGGTATTGAACCGGATGTCCCCCCTTCCGAGATCTCAAGTGCGTTAAAAGAAAAGGGCTTTCTCGCTAAGAGAGTCACAAATATAATAAACAAAAATAAAATACCGCAACCTCTCTTCAAAGTTGAGCTGGAGCCAGACAGTAAAGCTCCAAAGAAAAATGAAGTGCACCCGATCTACAAGATACAGCTCCTGTTGCATCGCCGGATCACTGTTGAGGAACCACACAAACGGAACGGCCCAGTCCAATGCTCGAACTGCCAGGAATATGGGCATACCAGGTCGTATTGCATGTTGCGTCCGGTATGTGTGGCTTGTGGAGACTCCCATGGCCCAGACTCCTGCTCAGTCAACAAAGATGACCCTAATACAAAAAAGTGCGGCAACTGCGGTGGAAATCACACAGCGAACTACAGAGGCTGTCCAGTGTACAAGGAACTAAAAAACCGTATCCGACGAGTACCAACAACGCGTCATCAGCACCTGCCAGCTGCAGTTATAGCATCCCAAACTACACCCGACGTCTTTTTCGCCAAAGCAGCCAGGTCCTCACTTGGTCCCGCAAACACTATCAACGGCATTTCTTTCGCTAGTGCTTTAAAATCTGGCTTGCAAAAACCATCTCCCTCAGCAGAACCTTCTAGTGTAATCCAAGAAGATTTGAGTATGGTTAACGCTCAGCAGCCCTTGCAGCAGTCACAAAACTCTATTGAAGCAATGATTTTCACCCTACAACAAAGTATGATGGAATTCATGTCGTTTATGAGATCAACTATGCAAAACCTTATGCAAAATCAAAACACCTTGATACAGATGCTCGCATCTCAACAATCAAAATAATCAATGGCGCCTCTACGAATATCTCTGTGGAACGCCAACGGTGTTTCACGGCATAAACTTGAACTTACTCAATTCAAAAAAGCACACGGTGGAACCGGTATTCTAATAAGAAACCGCATCAAACATCAATTCCACAAAAGGTACGCGAAAAACTATCTACAAGCCACATCCATAACTGTACAATCGGACATCAATAATCTTACTATTGCCGCTGTATACTGTCCTCCCCGTTTTACAATCTCTGAAGATCAATTCATGCAATTCTACAACTCACTGGGACAGCGATTCTTAGCAGCAGGAGACTACAATGCGAAACACCCGCACTGGGGCTCTCGCCTTGTGACCACTAAGGGAAGGCAGTTATACAATGCAATCATAAAACCAAGCAACAAACTCAATTATGTTTCCCCGGGTAGTCCTACATACTGGCCAGCAGACCCTAACAAACAACCAGACTTAATAGATTTTGCTGTGACAAAAAACATCCCACGCAATCTAATAAGCGCCGAAGCACTTTCGGATCTGTCATCCGACCACTCCCCCGTGTTATTAAATCTACTCCAATCCCCGGAATATATGGAATATCCTAATAGACTTACAACACACAGAACCAACTGGCTCAAGTACAAGACGTGCGACGTGAATGGCAGTCCCACCGGTCGCCATCTACCAAACAACGCTTTAAAGATGCTTCGCGCAGACTCAGCAAAGCTCTAAAGCAAGAAGAAACAGATGCCCAACGCCGCTACATAGAGCAATTGTCACCAACCAGTACCAAGCATCCTTTGTGGAGGGCTCACCCAACGCTAAGTGCGCCGATCGAAACGGTAACGCCTATAAGAAACTCTTCAGGCTGCTGGGCCCGTAGCGACATAGACAGAGCCAACACATTTGCCACTCACCTACGTAATGTATTCCAACCAAATCCCGCAACAAATTCATTCGTACTTTCTTCCTGCGCACCTCATAATCCAGGCGAGTCTGAACCACCTCAGTTCCGTGCGAACGAAATTGGAAAAGTCATAAAAGAACAGATGAAACCAAAAAAAGCTCCAGGCTGTGATCAAATAACTCAAAAAATGATCATTGAACTTCCAAACTGTGCTATTTCCCTCATCTGTAAGCTTTTCAACGCGATTACAACACTTGGCTACTTCCCAAAAAAATGGAAGAAGTCGGTCATTATAATGATACCCAAACCTGGAAAAGATCATACAATACCATCATCTTATAGACCTATTAGTCTACTACCGTGCTTGTCTAAGCTTTTTGAAAAATGCCTACTGACGCGCAATGCAATCCCAACACATCAATTTGGCTTCAGAGAAAAGCATGGAACTATCGAGCAAGTCAACCGAATAACATCAGAAATACGTACAGCATACGAACATCGGGAATACTGCAGTGTAATATTCCTCGAAGTCTCCCAGGCTTTCGATCGAGTGTGGCTTGATGGCCTCATGCACAAAATCAAAACGACGCTTCCGGTGTACACTCATAAGCTACTCGAGTCGTACCTCTACAATAGAGTCTTCGCAGTTAGATGCAACACTACTACATCTAACGATCACATTATAGAAGCTGGAGTTCCTCAGGGAAGTGTTCTGGGACCAACACTATACGTAATATACACAGCGGACATCCCGATAAATGAGCGGCTAACAACATCCACGTTTGCAGACGATACCGCAATCCTCAGTCGCTCCAGATGCCCCATTCAGGCAACAGCACGTCTAGCTGAACATTTGGCGGTAGTAGAGAAATGGTTAGCCGACTGGCGTATTAAAATAAATAACCAAAAATGTAAACACATCACGTTTACCCTCAACATGCAAACATGTCCTCCGTTAACACTCTCTAATAGGCAACTTCCACAAGCCAAAGAAGTAACGTACCTTGGCGTTCATCTTGATAGGCGGCTCACCTGGCGTCGTCACATTGAAGCAAAGAAAACGCAGATTAAACTGAAAGCCAATAAACTTTATTGGCTTTTAAACCACCGATCTCCTCTCAGCTTGGACTACAAGGTCCTACTCTACAATTCCACCATAAAACCAGTGTGGACCTACGGCTCGCAGCTATGGGGAAACGCGTGCAGTAGCAATATTGATATCATCCAGCGAGTACAATCGAAAATCTTGGGGACTATCACTGGGGCACCGTGGTATGCTCGAAACGACAACATTCATAGAGATTTGAACGTTATATACGTTAAAGATGAGATAGCACGACAAAAGGCGAGCTACAACATTAAGTTATCCCTGCACCCCAATCCACTTGCTCGGCAATTAACTCGGGTTTGCAGTCGAACCCGTCTTCAACGAAACGACCTTCCAGCCCAGCAATAAACACTTGGGGCACCGTAGTTCATATTAAGTCAACATGACTGTTAGTTAAGCTTTAAATATAAGATTTGATAAACTTATTGTAAGTCTCCCTTGGAGAAGATTCAATAAATAAAGCCAACGTAATTAAAAAAAAAAAAAAAAAAAAAAAAAAAAAATTTTATTTATTTTATTTATTTTATTTATTTTATTTATTTTATTTATTTTATTTATTTTATTTATTTTATTTATTTTATTTATTTTATTTATTTTATTTATTTTATTTATTTTATTTATTTTATTTATTTTATTTATTTTATTTATTTTATTTATTTTATTTATTTTATTTATTTTATTTACTTTATTTACTTTATTTATTTTATTTATTTTATTTATTTTATTTATTTTATTTATTTTATTTATTTTATTTATTTTATTTATTTTATTTATTTTATTTATTTTATTTATTTTATTTATTTTATTTATTTTATTTATTTTATTTATTTTATTTATTTTATTTATTTTATTTATTTTATTTATTTTATTTATTTTATTTATTTTATTTATTTTATTTATTTTATTTATTTTATTTATTTTATTTATTTTATTTATTTTATTTATTTTATTTATTTTATTTATTTTATTTATTTTATTTATTTTATTTATTTTATTTATTTTATTTATTTTATTTATTTTATTTATTTTATTTATTTTATTTATTTTATTTATTTTATTTATTTTATTTATTTTATTTATTTTATTTATTTTATTTATTTTATTTATTTTATTTATTTTATTTATTTTATTTATTTTATTTATTTTATTTATTTTATTTATTTTATTTATTTTATTTATTTTATTTATTTTATTTATTTTATTTATTTTATTTATTTTATTTATTTTATTTATTTTATTTATTTTATTTATTTTATTTATTTTATTTATTTTATTTATTTTATTTATTTTATTTATTTTATTTATTTTATTTATTTTATTTATTTTATTTATTTTATTTATTTTATTTATTTTATTTATTTTATTTATTTTATTTATTTTATTTATTTTATTTATTTTATTTATTTTATTTATTTTATTTATTTTATTTATTTTATTTATTTTATATGCTTTATATATTTTATTTATGCACGACTAAAAGCGGTCGGCAAAGAAAAAATTATCAAGTATTAAAATTAAGTTAAGAATTAAAATAAAATTAATATTAAATATAAATAATAAACTGAAAAGGAAAAATTAAAATTAAAATTAGATCTGGAGTAAGCTAAAATTAAAAATGATCCAACATTTGTAGCAAGGATTGGGGAATACCCAGAAAAACCCAATCAGATCAATAAAGATTAGCGTTGTTATTAGTAATAGTATGAGTGTTTGGATATTTGGATAAATGTAATTTAACAGGTTATTAGTATTAGTAAGGGATTTAACGAAAAATATTGAAAAAGTGCAGATTTTAGGGAAGGGAGAGGTTGTAATGCAATTTTATAACCTTCAGTCTGTTAACATAACATTTGCAATGAGTTGGCAAGACCCTTTATAGCATGCGATATATCGATACAAATCGGAAAGTCAACCATGGGCATAGCTATTACACTAGGCAACAATTTTCAACTTTTTGTCTATTACACGAGCCAAACCCACTTTTTTGGACAGATTTGGGGCCAAAAACGACGAAAAACATTTTTTTTTTTTTTCTATGGCAGAATTATTTTTTTAGAATTTTTTGAAATTTGGCTGTTTTTTTAATGCTTTTTTTTAGAGGTACGCCCACTTTTGTCATCATTACACCCGAATGCCAAAACCGATATTCAAAAGCTTTACTTTTTCGGAAAGCCAATGAATATATCTAGAATTCATTTATACAAAGTTTTGGATTTAAACTTATAGTTTAAGAGATATCAATTTTTGAATTAAGAAAAGGATGATTTTTTTATAGCATTTTTTTTTTAGCTTTTTTTACTTTAAAATTCGAGGAAAAGTCGAAAAAAATTTATTACATTTTGTCTTTAATTTTATTTGCATAGCTGCATTAATTACGCGTTAAGATATGTCTTATCAAAATCTGTGGAGAAACGGCGATATAATATTTTTTTGTGTCTAAGCATGTTTTTGTCGACTTTTTTGACTTCCTCGTAGAGTGGCATAACCTTTAGTATGAAAATTTGTTGTGATTTTTAAGATATCTTCACCAATCTTACACAATATCAATTTGTTATTATTTTACACATTTTGACCATATTTGGTTCAAATCAGTGTACTATATCGTATAGCGGCCATAGTAACGATCGTTCGAAAATCAAGGTTTAGTATGAAAAAGTTTTTTGTTTTTTAAGGTATATCATCCAATCCCGCTGGTTATGTATTTAGTAATGTGGTATGTATCCCTACCAAATTTGGTTCAAATCGGATCACTATTCAATATAGCTGCCATAGGAACGATCAGTCGAAAATTCACCTTTAGTATGAAAAACTTTTTTATATTCTAAGATATTTTAGTCGAACTCACAAATTGTGTACTCTATGTTGTCCTTCACATCTTTATTAATTTTGGTTCGAATCTGTCTACTATATCATACAGCTGCCATTGGACCGATCGGTCTAAAAACAAGTTTTAGTATGAAAAACTTTTGTTTTTTTTGAGATATCTTAACTAAACTGATAGAATATGCATATAAGTTGGTCTTATGCATCCTGACCAAAGTTGGTTCAAATCGGTCCACTATATCATATAGCTGTCATAGGACCGATCGGTAGAAAATCATGTTTTAAGGCCTCTCTCCAGCAGGCCAGGAACTAAAAATTCGTGTCAAACTTCATATAAAAAAAACTTCGGCAAGAATTTTTAGTTTTCGTTTTCGTTTCGTGTGTATCCAGCAACTTGAACGAAATCCACAAATTCATATCGATATTTGTCATATCGATAGCATGTGTGGATTGAGAGAACAGCTGATGAGTCTATCAGGAAAATATATTTATCAATTTTTCCTGGTGGACTCATACAAATGTCAAACGTCAAACATGGAGAATCAAGGTGCTGTGCGGAAAACTAAAAAAAGAGACTTAAATTTTCAACGCGATGAGAAAATTGCATTAATAAAAGCAGTCGAGGCACGCCCATGTCTTTGGATGATAACTGATAGGAAGCATTCGGACAACATAGCTGTTAAAAGTGCATGGGAATGTGTTGCTGCTGAATTAAATAAGCAAGGTAAGATGCATGTAAATGTGCTTAATATTATTTGAAAATTAAACTATATTTATGCTTTGCAGCGAGTGAATGTAAAAGTGCATGGACATCTCTGCGGGACAGTCTGCGATACCATCGCAGCAAGCTTCCAAAAAGTGGCAGCGCGGGAGGCATCGCCTTGAGTCAGCCTAGAGTGAAGGAAACCGTCGATTGGCAGTTTGCTGAGCATATGGCTTTTCTACCTATTATGTCGTTGGAGAGACGGTAAGTCATTCGACATATTAATTTATATGTGTATAACAAGGCTTTTGTTGCAGTACCAAAACAAGTGAAATTATGTTTGTGGACAGCCCAGCGTGCAGCCCCGAAGCATGCTCCAGTCCCATCCCACCATACATATAGTGAGGACAGCATGGCTGCTAGCTCGGTTGAGCCAAACTGTCTTCTAACAGACGATGAGACAGAAGCAAGCACGTCGTCGGTGTACTCCTATGTAAGTACTCTTTACTTATTTATTATAATACTTCTGTATCCATTAGCAGCAGTCGAAGGCTTCAAAAAGGCGTAAGACGGAGATGGCGACAAGTGATGATGGCATCTCTGGTTTGCTGGGCGATTATTTAAAGAACAAGCAGCAGTCCAGATCGGTCTTCCCATTTTGGAATGAGCTGCTTAGTAAGCTACCAGCCGATGTAGCAACCGCAACAGAGGTGGAAATAACAAATATTTATTTTCAAAGGTTCAGCAGCATGCCAATCAATAAAATTTGTAAAATAAATTAATAATACCCAGTGCCTTTATACAAAATAAAAACAATTCATATAAATTATTATCGAGCTTATTTATTATTGGCGCACACCGGCATATTCATTTTGCCAAGGAATTGACCCGGCTTCAGAGTTGACACTGTTTGCACTTGCACACTTTGCACTGTTTGTTTATAGAGCACAGCTGATTTGTCAGAGTGACCATGTACGTTTTTGGTGAATGATCAAAAACATGCTAGTTTTAGGTAAACATTTTCCTAATGTTAGGTGCTTGGTCTCACTGTTTTAGTTATGTTCCACAAACACAAAAAATAATTGTCAAATTCCTGACAAGGAATTTTAAGTTGCTGGAGTAAGGCCTTTAGTATAAAAATTTTTTTTGTTTTTAAAGAAATCTCTGTAAAATTCATAAATTGGGCATCTTTCATTGCCCATTACATCCTTACGAAATTTGGTAGAAATCGGACCACTATATCATATAGCTGCCATAGGAACAATCGATACGAACGGTCGATAAGCAACCTAGTATGAAAAACTTTTTTGTTTTTTAAGTTATCTGTACCAAACTTACAAGTTATAAGCCTTCTATTGCCATATACAACCTGTTCAAATTTGGTTGGAATCGGATCACTATAACATATAGCTTCCATGGGACCGATCATTCGAATATCTACATTCGAAAATCTACCTATACTAATAACTTAGCCGTCCTTCCATAGATTTTAACGGTAAACATACGCAACGATTGGTAATTAATATAGCTATATATATATAAACAAATTGAATAGTTCAGATGACCATCTTAAATGCATATTCTGTCAGATTGGTTAAAATATCTCAAAAATATCTCAAAAATTTTTAATACTAAACCTTGATTTTCGAACGATCGTTCCTATGACAGCTATATGATATAGTAGACCGATTTGAACCAAATTTGGTCAAAATGTGTAAAATAATAACAAATTGATATTGTGTAAGATTGGTGAAGATATCTTAAAAATCACAAATAATTTTCATACTTAAGGTTATGCCACTCTACAAGGATGTCAAAAAAGTCGACAAAAACATGCCTAGACACAAAAAAATATTATATCGCCTTCTCTTCACAGATTTTGATAAGACTTATCTTTAACGACGCGTAATTAATGCAACTATGCAAATAAAATTAAAGACAAAATGTAATAAATTTTTTTCGACTTTTCCTCGAATCTTCAAGTAAAAAAAGCTAAAAAAAAAGCTTTAAAAAAATCATCATTTTCTTAGTTCAAAAATTAATGTCTCTTTAACTCCTGGCTTAAATCTAAAACTTTGTATTAATGAATTATATATATATTCATTGACTTTCAGAAATAGTAAAGCTTTTGAAAATCAGTTTTGTCATTCTCGAGTAATGATGTTATAAGTCGGCGCACCTCTGAAAAAAGTTCGAAATAAAAGCCAGATTTTTAAAAAATTCTAAAAAAAAAATTTCACCTTAGAAAAAATAAATAAAAGGTTTTTCGTCGTTTTTGGCCCCAAATCTATCCAAAAAAGTGGGTTTGGTTCGTGTAATTTTTTGGCTGTTGCCTAGTGTTATCGATAATGACGCTTAGCATTTCCGTCGATCTGTCTCTTTCCTGATTGACATGTGGAAAAGAAAAGGCTATTTCGTGTTGCAAGTGATTTGTAAAGCATCCGAAATAACATATTTTTGATTATCGTGCTGCACCGATAGTGCACACATATTGTGCATATTATTTGCATCGTGCATACGTGCACATAGTTTGTGATTTGTTTTTTAAAAAGAATGTGTACGACTAGTGCTAATTAGTTTCTCACATAGGAATTGTGTTCTGTGCAACGTGCGTCGGCCGCAATATTGGAAGAAAAATATCAAAGTTCATTCTGCACAAAAATCTTTTGGTGCAACGCAGTTGCGACGTTGCAGCTGAGACGCCAGCGCAGAGACGCTCGTGCAATCAATAAGGCAATCTGGCAAGCAACCTCACGTGCACAGACACACACACATCCCTTTTATGGTTGCGAAGCCGTTTCTTGCGCGCAGGTGCGCTTTCGTTTGGATAAATTCCTATTGCGAGAACTCAATGCTGCTGTGACGTCGCGCATTTGTGGTTAAATTCTGGTTGTCGACCCGGTGTGCACATTCTCGTGGCAGAGACGCTGTGCGCACACCCCTATGTGAGTTTCTGCCTCTGTCGCATGCTCAAACACGACGCAGCCAACACACACAGTCAACGACGACGAGGCAGCATACCTGCTATAGCCGGCGTTGCTGTACCTTTGTTTCGTAGATCTTGTTGTTCTGACAACAAGCAAGTGATGTTTTAATATCGCCTGGCAAGAGTATGCTAATATTTGATTTTGTTTTGATTTTGCGTGTCTATTGAATTTCACCCAATGGCAATTAAAGTAACGTAAATGATATATATAGTTTTAAATTTAAAATACTTTTAGCCTTTTAATTGAAATTCTGAAATGTCGATGACACAAAGTGTCACCACACAAAACGTGTTAAAATATTTGTAAGATTTAATATATTCTGGTATGTTATGTATATTGGCTGTTATATATTCTAATCCTTTTTGAAGTTCACCCAGCAAATCCTTCGTCTTCGGGCCTGTCGACATCGTTGGAAATATTATGATGCTGAATTAATGTATGTGAGTACGGCATGGCCTAATAAAAAAAAAAATTAAAAAGTTTATATAACAACAAATATTATCGTTAAATTTACCAACCATTCACAACTGAATTTAACTCTTAACATTCGTGAATCGTTTGCTTTCACGATTCTCAGTATTATTTTGTAAAATAACTCTTGAATTGTAATGATATTCTCAAAAGAGGTAAGAATATGAATAGTATTATTATCGAATCAATTATGAATTAAACTAAATTTTATATGGGCACCTGAAATAATAAATGTTGCATTGAATTAGGGTAAAGGCACATAACGAGGAGTTGGGTGGGTAAAGAAGAAGAGCTGTTGTAGCATGCGTACATACATATATACATACATATGAATAAGGCTGCAACACTTTGTTGTTATGCCAACAGAATGCATACATAAACATAGCAGCGACTTTGTCGCAGCGCGCTTAACGCTAAGTGCCCTCTGCGCATATTCAAGTGCAGACGTAATATGATCCGTACTTGATATCAACGACCGCCCAAATAGCTAAGTCAGCGTTCTCACGCTTGACCGTCGCTATGTATACATATGTGCGCGCATGACTCTCTCTGACTCTCTTGCTATATATAATAAGTCTTAAATGTATGTAAAACGGCTGCTCACTGCTTCATGATGGACAGCTCTAACTCTAAGGCCAGATTCAATAAATAACCATTGGAGAAGACTGTTATGTTCATGTTTTATCGTTTGTGCCAGTTCGATGTTTTTGTTGTAGGATTTCGTTAATTATCGGCTCTGCCGATATATTTTGTTATTTATTTAAAGATTTAGGAATCGATAGGTTTTTGGCGGCAAAATTAAGAATGAATGGGGGTGGCGACCCTATATAGAAAATGCAGCAATGCGTTTTTCTGCAGCTACGGTTTCGGATAAAAATAATAGAAAAGGAAGAAGAGGATTTTTTGAGAAGAAGAAAAAGCACGTTGCTGAAAAAGGGTGAGAGGTTGGATTTTGGCTGCGGTGAGAAGCGGGCGTGTAGCCCGAAGAAAGAAATTTAAATCCTGACACGCAAAGCGGACATAGCGTCCTAAAATTAATAAAGAAGAGTGGAGTTACACACTCAATCGTTCAGCAACAAAGACATCCGTCGATTGGCCACCGCGGAGTCGGGTTCGTTGCCGAGACTGTGTTTTTGTGCGTGCCCATCAGTCGACATTCCCTACACTGCGTCGAGGTGACAAGGAGTGCAGAGTCCAAAGCATCTGACCAAAAGGCAGCAAGCAAACAACAACGACATATCTCCTGATAGTCTTGTGGAAGATCTATGGAGCAGCAGTGGGCAGAACATCGGCGGCATCATTATATTCGAGTGAGTCCGTTCCGAGGATCCCCTTTTTTCAATATCCCTGGTGGGCATAAGTATTTGCACATTGTGTGTTTGGTGCAGAGCTAAAAAGATAATGTCATTTGTGTGTCCCATTTGCCGCATAAAAAAATAGTCGCCGATTGCCGTTTAAAATAAATATTATTTATTAAAGAAAATTTAAAGTCTAACAAAAAACTAAACCAAAGTCGAACAGAAATAATAAAATTAAAACTTAAAATGAAAAGTAAAAATAATTAAAATTAAATTATAAAGTAAAGTAAAGAAGAATCGAAATTAAAGTAAAAGAATATCTGTATTATTTGAGACACAACAGTTTAGGAATGACATAACAACACATAACAAATTTAGTAGACAAAACATGAAATCTACGCACGAATATATATATATTTACATTTTCAAAACACCACACAACCAACTATCGCCCCTTAAACCACCCAGAGAGCTCTTTAGGCAGGTTAAGGTAGATTTAAGCGATTCACACATAATTACATACAAACATATTTACATTGACACGCACAAACAAACTTACAAGTATTCAAAAACTCACATGCGTGACCAAAAATATATATATATATATATATATTGATGACAATTCCCGCGGCGTCCCCGCATTATTGTCTTGCCACCGGCAAGTTTGTTGCATCTGCAAGATCATGGTGTTCCTGATATGTTTCGTTGTCTCATTGTCGTTTATATTGTTGCCAAATTGTTTGATCACACCTGTTAGAAATTAAGGAAAGTTATTGTCATGTATCAACATAAGCAAATGATACAAATTATACTCACCTGAATACGAAGATGTCCGTCTAATTATTGATAAAGGGGGGAGAGAGAAACACAATGGCCAACACAGATTGAAGAATGGTCCATTCGGTGGCCAACATGAGGGAGATGACGGTGTGGTGTCATCTCAGGCAGGGCGGGTACGCCGGGGTCCGGAACCGGGATCCTGTTTGGACGAGAGGTGGATCAGTGTTGGTTTTTGTGAATGTTTATTGTTTACTTACCGTTTTGTTGTTAATTGCAGGTTTTGTTGTCGTCTGTTGTTAATTTATGTTGTCTTTTTGTTGTAGTGCTGTAAAGTTCGGTATGTCAGCAGATGTTTTGTGTATCGATGATGTTATCGATTGTTTGGACTGCGGGCCAGGGATGGGACTCTACCCTGAGAACCGATGAGCCAGCCGGCGCGGCCCAAGGAGAAAAAGCAGTTCATAACAATATGGCGCCCAATCGAAAGAGCTCACGGTTTTTTAAAATCGTGACTATTTCTAAAAAAATAAAAAAAAAAAAAAACAATGTTGATACACGAGGTAAATCCCTCGGCTTTAGGATCCACGCACCTGAAGTCTTATGCGGCACAGAAAGTTGCTCATAATCGCGCAGTGTGTTGTGGAGTCCGAGAAGCACGAAGATGAGTTAGCTTGCCTCGATATTTCTTTTGGCATCGGAGGATGCTCTCGTTGCGGTTGGTGCAGATCGGGACGTAACGACTGTATCCATAGCCTGGTGGTAGCCGTGGCGATAGTTTATTTCTGTGATACCAATTGTGATATTAGGTTAGTTTGTTGTTTGTTATTTATTTATTTATTTATATCTATTTGTTTTGTCTTACTCTGTGTTTGCTGTGGATGTGTGTTGGCCGTGGTTAGCTTTGAGCCTCGGAGACTGGTGACCCAGGACGATTTCAGTGTCGATCCTGCGCCGCATCGGTCGCTCAACATGCGTCAGTGGTAACCAGATGTGCGACAGAAGCCAAATAGACCTTCAAGTTAGCGTTTCTTAAATGCCGTTCATCACGCGAGTGATGTACTGAGCATTTGACGAATGCTTAAATGTTTGTCCACTGTCCAAATCGTGCGTAGAGAAGTGTTGGTCCGCCTGTGTAATTTTTTTTCTCCCCTGTTAGTTGATGTATTTGTGCTGAAAAATATAGTAGAAAGTATTTGTTAATAATATTTAGTAATTTATTTTTTTGTTGTTCTAGTTAGTCTATTTATAATCGTTAGTTGTTTCGTTAGGTCTCGTTAGTCGTGATAAGTATAGTATCGTACAATATTCGTTAAGTATCGTAAGTCTGTTTAATTTCGTGAGTAGTTCTGTTGCATGTATATATTCAGTAGTAAAAGTTCTGGTGGGTCTTGTTTACGTATAGTGAAGTCCTACTGGGTCGTATGTACTTATCGTTATTAGTTTGAGTTAAATTTTTGTTAGTAAGATTTAGTGCTGTATTATTGTTGTAGGATAGGGGATATTATTTATTAAATTAGGAAAATGGATAGCGCGACGAAGTCAGCCATAAATGTAGCAGTTGCCCAGGCAAATGAGACGTACAGGCACTCCTTGCGATCGGGTATTAAAAATGCGATGCAGGAGCAGATTAGAAAAGGGTTCGTTGAGATGATGTCACTCATCAACCAATTGGTTAGGTCAGGAATCAGTGAGGCTGTGAAGGAGCAGGTTAGAGCAGGCTTAATGGAAATGATGACATCTATTAATGAAGAGTTCGGGCTGCAAGAGCGTAGTGCAGGACCCGAAGGTGTCATGAAGATGTTCCCAAGGTCGGAAGAACCAGATTCAAGGGCAATAGATACTCCGGAGAGTCCCGAGGATGCATCACAGGATCGTCGTGATACCGATTATTTGTGCGATGGGCAAATATGGGTCACTGATCCACCGGCGATGACTCGGTACCATCTCGGTTGGCATAATATCCAGAATCGTAGATTCAACGAGTTGAAAGAGGCACCGTGGCTCACGGATGTGCGTGACCGAACTTTTCATTGGAAACCCGGCTAGCTCAGTCGGTAGAGCATGAGAGCTCGTAGTGCTCGAAAGCAGGGTCTTGTCGTGGGTGTGGCCTACGTTGGGCGCTGCGTTAGGTGCCGGCTGGTCACAAACGATCTTGGGGGGGGGGTATTGTTATGTTCATGTTTTATCGTTTGTGCCAGTTCGATGTTTTTGTTGTAGGATTTCGTTAATTATCGGCTCTGCCGATATATTTTGTTATTTATTTAAAGATTTAGGAATCGATAGGTTTTTGGCGGCAAAATTAAGAATGAATGGGGGTGGCGACCCTATATAGAAAATGCAGCAATGCGTTTTTCTGCAGCTACGGTTTCGGATAAAAATAATAGAAAAGGAAGAAGAGGATTTTTTGAGAAGAAGAAAAAGCACGTTGCTGAAAAAGGGTGAGAGGTTGGATTTTGGCTGCGGTGAGAAGCGGGCGTGTAGCCCGAAGAAAGAAATTTAAATCCTGACACGCAAAGCGGACATAGCGTCCTAAAATTAATAAAGAAGAGTGGAGTTACACACTCAATCGTTCAGCAACAAAGACATCCGTCGATTGGCCACCGCGGAGTCGGGTTCGTTGCCGAGACTGTGTTTTTGTGCGTGCCCATCAGTCGACATTCCCTACACTGCGTCGAGGTGACAAGGAGTGCAGAGTCCAAAGCATCTGACCAAAAGGCAGCAAGCAAACAACAACGACATATCTCCTGATAGTCTTGTGGAAGATCTATGGAGCAGCAGTGGGCAGAACATCGGCGGCATCATTATATTCGAGTGAGTCCGTTCCGAGGATCCCCTTTTTTCAATATCCCTGGTGGGCATAAGTATTTGCACATTGTGTGTTTGGTGCAGAGCTAAAAAGATAATGTCATTTGTGTGTCCCATTTGCCGCATAAAAAAATAGTCGCCGATTGCCGTTTAAAATAAATATTATTTATTAAAGAAAATTTAAAGTCTAACAAAAAACTAAACCAAAGTCGAACAGAAATAATAAAATTAAAACTTAAAATGAAAAGTAAAAATAATTAAAATTAAATTATAAAGTAAAGTAAAGAAGAATCGAAATTAAAGTAAAAGAATATCTGTATTATTTGAGACACAACAGTTTAGGAATGACATAACAACACATAACAAATTTAGTAGACAAAACATGAAATCTACGCACGAATATATATATATATTTACATTTTCAAAACACCACACAACCAACTATCGCCCCTTAAACCACCCAGAGAGCTCTTTAGGCAGGTTAAGGTAGATTTAAGCGATTCACACATAATTACATACAAACATATTTACATTGACACGCACAAACAAACTTACAAGTATTCAAAAACTCACATGCGTGACCAAAAATATATATATATATATATATATTGATGACAATTCCCGCGGCGTCCCCGCATTATTGTCTTGCCACCGGCAAGTTTGTTGCATCTGCAAGATCATGGTGTTCCTGATATGTTTCGTTGTCTCATTGTCGTTTATATTGTTGCCAAATTGTTTGATCACACCTGTTAGAAATTAAGGAAAGTTATTGTCATGTATCAACATAAGCAAATGATACAAATTATACTCACCTGAATACGAAGATGTCCGTCTAATTATTGATAAAGGGGGGAGAGAGAAACACAATGGCCAACACAGATTGAAGAATGGTCCATTCGGTGGCCAACATGAGGGAGATGACGGTGTGGTGTCATCTCAGGCAGGGCGGGTACGCCGGGGTCCGGAACCGGGATCCTGTTTGGACGAGAGGTGGATCAGTGTTGGTTTTTGTGAATGTTTATTGTTTACTTACCGTTTTGTTGTTAATTGCAGGTTTTGTTGTCGTCTGTTGTTAATTTATGTTGTCTTTTTGTTGTAGTGCTGTAAAGTTCGGTATGTCAGCAGATGTTTTGTGTATCGATGATGTTATCGATTGTTTGGACTGCGGGCCAGGGATGGGACTCTACCCTGAGAACCGATGAGCCAGCCGGCGCGGCCCAAGGAGAAAAAGCAGTTCATAACAAGACTGACGTCTTCTCCTTCTTAACCATACTGGACTACTTATTTTCAACCACTGGACTAATCATATTATATGGCGACCGTGACACCGGATCTCACCGGACTGGAATAAAGAAACAACTGTAACTATCAAAGAGGATGAAGGAGGCAACAACGACAACAACATAAAAGCCGAGACGTAACTACTGAGGAGGACGAAGGCAACAACAACAAGCAAAGGCGGAGCAAAAATCAACACAAAAAAAAACTGAGTGAGTAGAGTTAGTGAGTGTTATGGGTCGCGGTGGCCGCGTTAAAAAATTGAATAAAGAAATTGCTCACATTAAGTGGCAATTATATTCACCAAAGGCCAACACACCGTGGAAAGCAACAATAAGGCTACAGGCCATGCTTGATTTTTATCAGCAACAGCTGAAACAAATAAAAGAAAACCCTACACCACATGCTCACTCAGTGAATATTAAAAATATCAAGGTTATTAATGACAATACTATAACCTCACCACCTCCCAAAAGCGAAGTGCCTCAGTACGTCGAGCAATGCCCAAGAGATTGCCCTGGACCTCTGGACAGCCAATACTGCAGATCGACTTGCCTGGTAAGGCATTAACCTGTGCGAAGACCGGCACCGGTTCCGCCTGAGCCCATAGGCCCAGGACAACAGCAGCTGAGAAATCCACAAGCGCGAGAGGCACCCCCGCCCCTTGCGCCTTCGATGGGAACGTCAGCGCAACCATACTGGTGACGACCAGCTGACGGGAAAGAACAGGAACAGCAGCAGACACCAGCAATAATTTTAAAATACCTATATATATTTTATTATAAAAACAAATTGTAAAAATTGAGCGTAATATCTTTCGCCCAATCAGAAGTGAGGCCCATAAAGCCAAACTAAAACACTAGGCAGGTTGCTATGTAAAAAAATTTTACACGTCTCAGGCACTGGGTAAATTACCCAGTAGCATACAAATTAATCCGAATCTTAAATTCCAAATAAATTTTAAATTTTAAAAAATAAAAAAAAATAATAAGTTTTCAGTTCAGTCAGTTTATTTAGAAACAAAAAAAAAAATTTTGAATTCAATTAAAGCCATAGGCTGGAAAAATTTTCTATTTATGAAAAGTAATGCAATAAGTAAATTTTCCGAAGATTTTTTAATTGAATCAAATCATAATTCAGAACAGAATTCCAAAATGGGATTAGTAGACGTTAAGTCAGTGGATTCCACTGCTAACGTTATAAATAAAGTTGAATCAAACAACACAGACTTGGAATTAACAAATATATTACTGGTAATCATAGTTGTTATAATGTGTGCAAATTGTTTTTATAAAATATATAAACTGCATAACAAATGCCTAAAGAAAAGATTCATGAGCCAAGCAAATGATTTGGACAAAACTTAAATTTGCAGCACAAACAACAATGATTAACCATAATTGACAATAACATAATAGCTATAAGATACAAATTAAACTAAATAAATAAAAAAAAAAATCCCAGAATAATTTTGAAAAACAAAGTAGCTTGTCTATATTATGGAATGGTCAGAACTTTCTGAGCGAATCCAAAATTTTAAAACGATATTTGATAAAGCGTATAAATGTCTAACACAAAAAAGCCAAACGCATATAGATACAGTTAATAGGCACTCCATAACATTGATCGACAGCTTTAACGAAGTTCGATTATTGATATATCAGCATAAAGATGTATTAACCAATGAACATTGGTCAGAAACGTCAAGGTTGCTGATAAGACTGAGAAATAATATCAAAACAGTTAAAGAAAAGCATAATTTAACTTTAACAATACCTTCTATTTTGAATACACCTGTAAAGTTGGAACTTGGTGAAAACCTTGAAGCTCGGACTGAGGATATTCAATTAGAAGAAGAAGATTTGACAAATCTTACAATCCCTGCTGTTATCACACTGGATTCCAAAGATATTTTATCTGAAAGTGAAGAAAGTACTGATAATAGCCGTACAATGCCTGACGACATAGCCGCAGCCCAGAGGGCATATATTAGGGAAATTGCACAAGCAGTCCCAGAATTCGACGGAAAGAAAACCCGTCTTGAAAAATTCTTAACGGCACTAAGACTTGTCAACTTAACAAAGGGAAATTATGAGGAAATTGCCATAGAGTTGATTAAATCAAAAATAACGGGCACAACCCTCAATAAAATAAAAAATGAAACCACAATAGATGGAATTATTGCAAAATTAAAAGCCGTAGTTGTCGGTGAAACACCCGCCAACATAAAGGCAAAAATGGACACTTTAACGCAGAAAGGCAAAACAGCCCCTCAGTTCACAACTGAACTAGAAAATCTGCGACAGCTTCTTGAAGCTGCTTATATTGACCAAGGCATACCATCTGAAAATGCTGACACGCTCAGCACTACAGAAGCCGTTAACACAATGATTAGTAAAACTAGTCACGAAAGTGTTAAAACCGTCATGGAGTCTGGTATTTTCACTACCATGGATGCTGCCGTTAGTGCATACATCCGTACTAGTACAAGACTTACTGGTAGTGTGAATACAGTGATGTACTCTAAAAGAGGAAATAACAACTACCGCGGTAGTAACAATCGTGGTAACTATCGTGGTAGAGGCAATGGTAACTACCAAAACAGAGGAAATAATAACTACGGTTATCAAAACAACAATTACCGAGGCCGAGGCCGAGGAAATGGAAACAACAATTCCAACCGAGGTGGAAACAACCAAAATAATACCAATTCAAACAATGTTAGAGTAACCCAGAACAACCAGGGAAACTCTCAACAACCCTCAGATACTCGGCAGTAGAAAATTATGCGGTTCATACCATCAATCTTAGTTTGAATATATTCGTAAACTTTTTCAATGTGAAGACAAATAAAAAACTTGTATTTTTAATAGATACTGGTGCAGACATATCTCTATTAAAGGAAAATTCTGATATCTTTCATGATATCCAAATAAATAAGAAGATCAATATTCAAGGCATAGGCCAAGACATAATACAGTCTAAAGGACTGATTTCAATAGAGATACAGACAGGTAAATACATAATTCCACACGATTTTCACTTAGTAGATTTGCATTTCGCAATACCTTGTGATGGAATAATAGGCATTGACTTCATTAAGAAATTCAATTGCCGGTTAGATTTCAAACCAAATGAAGATTGGCTCATAATGAGACCAAATAATCTAAATTTCCCAATTTATGTTCCAATAACATACAGTTCTGGTAATAATTCCATTGTACTACCAGCAAGATCCCAAGTAGTCAGAAAAATTCACCTATCATCAGATGAAGATAGTGTACTAATTCCAAACCAGGAAATTAAAGAAGGCATTTATGTTGCAAACACAGTTGCAACAACTAAAAATGCATTTGTCCGATTACTGAATACGACCAGTACCGATCAAGTAGTAGATATTAAAAATTTGTCATATGAACCACTTTCGAACTACGACATAGTTCAAAACAATCCAGAAAACGAATTGACCAACTTATGCACCCAGTATAGTGACGTATTCGGACTCGAAACCGAATCAATCACTACCAATAACTTCTACAAACAAAAGCTAAGATTGAAGGATGATGAAATAGTCAAATAGATGAGATACAAGTACAAGTACAAAAATTAATCGACTATAAAATAGTCGAACCATCTGTATCCCCTTATAACAGCCCACTTTTGTTAGTTCCGAAGAAATCTCTTCCAGGTTCTGACAAGAAAAAATGGCGATTAGTAATTGACTATCGTCAAATTAATAAAAAACTGTTGTTGATGACATTTTGGATCAACTAGGAAGAGCAAAATACTTTTCATGTCTTGATTTAATGTCAGGATTTCATCAAATTGAACTCGAAAAAAGTTCAAGAGATATAACGTCTTTCTCAACAAGCAATGGCTCGTATCGCTTCACGCGATTGCCATTCGGTTTAAAAATAGCGCCAAATTCTTTCCAGAGAATGATGACTATAGCATTTTCTGGATTAGAACCTTCTCAAGCTTTCCTTTATATGGATGATTTAATAGTCATTGGTTGTTCCGAAACACATATGCTCAAAAACTTAACTGATGTTTTTGAGAAATGTAGGAAATACAATCTTAAATTACATCCTGAAAAATGTTCATTTTTCATGCATGAAGTCACATTTTTGGGACACAAATGCACGGATAAAGGAATCTTGCCTGACGACAAAAAATACGACGTCATTAAAAATTACCCAGTTCCACATGATGCGGACAGCGCTAGACGATTCGTTGCATTCTGCAACTACTATAGACGTTTTATCAAAAATTTTGCCGAATATTCTCGTCACATAACAAGATTATGTAAAAAAGATGTAAAATTCGAATGGACAGCTGATTGCCAGCATGCTTTCGAACATCTCAAATCGGCACTAATAAACCCAAATTTATTACAATACCCAGATTTCAGCAAAGAATTTTGCATAATAACAGATGCAAGTAAACAAGCATGTGGAGCAGTTTTAACTCAAAACAAAAATGGACTCCAACTTCCAGTTGCTTATGCATCAAGATCGTTTACTAAGGGTGAAAGTAATAAAAGCACAACAGAACAAGAATTGGCAGCAATTCATTGGGCAATAACTTATTTCAGACCATATATTTATGGTAGACACTTTAATGTCAAAACAGATCACAGACCATTAACCTATTTGTTCTCAATGGTAAATCCAAGCTCAAAGCTAACGCGTATGAGACTTGAATTAGAGAAGTATAATTTTACAGTCGAATATCTGAAGGGTAAAGACAATTTTGTAGCGGATGCGTTATCAAGAATAACCATTCAACAGCTACAACAAATAAATGGATCAATAAAGAAAGTCACTACAAGATATCAAAGTAGACAAAATTCCTGCGCAGGAAAAGAAAAAATAGAATTGCCACGGCAATCTATAGAAATAGCTTCAAAGCCCAACGTATATAAAGTCATTAACAATGACGAAGTACGTAAAGTAGTGACCTTGCATGTAAAAAATATGCTATGTTTTTTTAAACATGGTAAGAAAATTACTGCAAGATATGATGTTAGCGATTTATATACTAATGGAACTCTTGACTTAGGTCAATTTTTCCAAAGGCTTGAAACGCAAGCCGGTATAAATAAAATCAGCCAACTCAAAGTGGCACCGTGGGAAAATATCTTTGAACACGTTTCAATCGATAATTTCAAAAATATGGGCAATAAAATATTAATTTCATTGAGAGTAGCGCTACTCAACCCGGTGACCCAAATAGAAACAATAAAAGAAAAAGAAGCTCTATTGTCTACATTCCATGATGATCCAATACAAGGAGGTCACACAGGCATCTCAAAAACCTTGGCCAAGGTCAAAAGACATTATTATTGGAAAGGTATGACTCGAGATATTACTGAGTACTTACGAAAATGTCCAAAATGCCAAAACCCAAAAGTGACAAGAAATATAAAAACTCCTTTAACAATAACTCATACGCCAATACACGCTTTCGACAGGGTTATAGTAGACACCATTGGTCCACTACCCAAGTCTGAAAATGGAAATGAATACGCAGTCACATTAATTTGTGATCTGACCAAATATCTAGTCGCGATTCCAATTCCAAACAAAAGTGCTAACACAGTAGCAAAAGCGATGGTAAAATTCTGTTTTACGCCGAAAGGTTCAAAAAAAAAAAAAAAAAAAACTCCAAATAGCGGGTAATTTATCAAGAATTTAGCAAAAAAAAAAAGTTTGGGGACTCAAATAGTTTTTTTTTTAAAAATCTTTGAAAATTCGAATAAAAATGAACTTTTTTGATGTTGCTTTGTGGAACTTTTCACTCTTTTCAGCCGTTTTCCAACACTTTTTATGTAATTTGATTCCGAATCGGAACTGTCCGATTAATATCATGTTTACCAACACTATTTAGAACGGGAAACTTTCAAAAATTACACTAGGCAACAATTTTCAACTTTTTGTCTATTACACGAACCAAACCCACTTTTTTGGATAGATTTGGGGCTCCAAATGACGAAAAACATTTTTTTTTTTTTTTTTATGGTGAGATTTTTTTTTTAGAATTTTTTGAAATTTGGCTTTTTTTTTCGTACTTTTTTTCAGAGGTGCGCCCAGTTTTTTCATTATTACTCGAGAACGCCGAAACCGATTTTCAAAAACATTAATTTTCCTGAAAGCCATTGAATATATCTATAATTCATTAATACAAAGTTTTGGATTTAAACTTATAGTTAAAGAGATATCAATTTTTGAATTAAGAAAATAATGATTTTTTTTAAGCTTTTTTATTAGTTTTTTTTACTTTAAAATTCGAGGAAAAGTCGAATAAAATTTATTACATTTTGTCTTAAATTTTATTTGCATAGCTGCATTAATTACGCGTCGTTTATGATATGTCTTATCAAAATCTGTGGAGAGACGGCGATGTATTATTTTTTTTTGTCTAGGCATGTTTTTGTCGAATTTTATGACTTCCTTGTAGAGCGGCATGACATTTAGTATGAAAAACTTTTTGGTTTCTTAAGATATCTTAACCAAACTCACAGATAGTGTATTTGGGACTGTCTCATACACCCTGACCAAATTTGGTTTAAATCGGATTACTATATCATATAGCTGCCATAGGAACAATCGTTAGAAATACAAGGGTTAGTATGAAAAAGTTTTTTGTTTTTTGAGATATATCATCCAATCTTGCTGGTTATGTATTTAGTAATGTGGTATGTATCCCTACCAAAATTGGTTCAAATCGGATCACTATTCAATATAGCTGCCATAGGAACGATCAGTCGAAAATTCACCTTTAGTATGAAAAACTTTTTTATTTTCTAAGATATTTTAATCGAACTCACAAATTGTGTACTCTTTGTTGTCCTTTACATCTTTATTTATTTTGGTTCGAATCTGTCTACTATATCATACAGCTGCCATAGGACCGATCGGTCTAAAAACAAGTTTTAGTATAAAAAACTTTTGTGTTCTTTGAGATATCTTAACTAAACTGATAGAATATGCATATAAGTTGGTCTTATGCATCCTGACCAAAGTTGGTTCAAATCGGTCCACTATATCATATAGCTGTCATAGGACCGATCGGTAGAAAATCATGTTTTAGTATAAAAAACTTTTTTGTTTTTGGAGAAATCTCAATAAAACTCATAAATTGGGTATCTTTAATTGCCCGTTACATCCTTACCAAATTTGGTAGAAATCGGACCACTATATCATATAGCTGCCATAGGAACAATCGATACGAACGGTCGATAAGCAACCTTTAGTATGAAAAACTTTTTTGTTTTTAAAGTTATCTGTTCAAAACTTACAAGTTATAAGCCTTCTGTTGCCTTATACAACCTGTCCAAATTTGGTTGGAATCGGATCACTATAACATATAGCTTCCATGGGACCGGTCAGTCGAAAGTCTACCTTTGCGTAAAAATTGTTTTATTGTCAATATACTAATAACTTAGCCGTCCTTCCATAGATTTTAACGGTAAACATACGCAACGATTGGTAATTAATATAGCTATATATATATAAACAAATTTAATAGTTCAGATGACCATCTTAAATGCATATTCTGTCAGATTGGTTAAAATATCTCAAAAAACAAAAAACTTTTTAATACTAAACCTTGATTTTCAAACGATCGTTCCTATGACAGCTATATGATATAGTAGACCGATTTGAACCAAATTTGGCCAAAATGTGTCAAATAACAACAATTTGATATTGTGTGAGATTAATGAAGATATCTTAAAAATCACAAAAAATTTTCATACTAAAGGTCATGCCGCTCTACAAAGAAGTCATCAAAGTCGACAAAAACATGCCTACACACAAAAAAATATTATATCGCTGTCCCTCCACAGATTTTGATTGGACTTATCTTTAACGACGCGTAATTAATGCAGCTATGCAAATAAAATTAAAGACAAAATGTAATAAATTTTTTTCGACTTTTCCTCGAATTTTAAAGTAAAAAAAGCTAAAAAAAAAGCTTTAAAAAAATCATCATTTTCTTAATTCAAAAATTGATATCTCTTAAACTATAAGTTTAAATCCAAAACTTTGTATTAGTGAATTATAGATGTATTCATTGACTTTCAGAAATAGTAAAGCTTTTGAAAATCGGTTTAGTCATTCTCGAGTAATGATGACATAAGTCGGCGCACCTCTGAAAAAAAGTACGAAAAAAAAGCCAGATTTTTAAAAAATTCTAAAAAAATAATTTCACCATAGAAAAAAAAAAAAAAATGTTTTTCGTCGTTTTTGGCCCCAAATCTATCCAAAAAAGTGGGTTTGGTTCGTGTAATTTTTTGGCTGTTGCCTAGTGTTATTTGTCAGCAAAATGTCGTGCACTGGCTGCAATTTGTTTATGATAAAATTTCATAAATTCAGTGATGACCAATTGTTTGATTTCTTACGAAATCACAATGTCATTTTATCTGAACGGATTTGTCCGAGCAAAATCCATGAGATTTTCATGGCCATAGGAAAACTTTACAACCCATCAAATGTGTCTATAATTAATGAAGATGTAGAGATCTCGGAGGTATGTTGAAAAAATTAGGGAAATGCGCCGCAAGCAAAAATTTTTTTTAAAAAAATCACGCGATTTTTTTAAAAAAAAATTTTGCCTGCTGCGCTCTAATTACGATTTTTTTGCTTTCGCCTCTTTAATCACGCCATTTAAAAAAAATAAATTTGCGTATGGCTCTCTAATTCAGGGCCCCTTTTTTTTTTTAATAGAGATAATTATTTTCATATTAAGGCTTAAAAGCAGTGTTGGTAAACATTCAAAAAATCTTACAGTTCAACTGGTTCCAAATCGGAATCATATCACAAAAGCAGTGTTGGTAAACGAGCTGTTATAGTGACAAGTTGCACAAAGCAGCAACAAAAATTAGCAATTTTCTATGCAAACTTTAAAGATTTTTTAAAATTAAACTATTTGAGTCCCCAAACTTTTTTATTTTGCTAAATTAATTATAATTTGCCCTTTATTTGGGGTTTTTTTTTTTTTTTTTTTGAGCCTTTCGGCGTAAAACAGAATTTTACATTTTTTCGTTCTCTCATCTTGCTTTTAACGTAACATTAAGAATGTGTGACAGTGTGGCATCCCTGTGCCCCAATATGGGTTACACCATTTAAAATGGTCAGCACTTTTAACAAAGTGGCACCTCCTTCCAAAAAGGTGGCAAGACTGAAAAATTAATTTTCTGACATTTGAAAATTAATTGCGTTCAAATCGTTTGAATTTCACAAAAAATATTATGTCAAAAAACACACAAAGGGCAAAGAATTTTTCAGCCGCTGAGGAATCTATTCTTGTGGAGCTCGTTTTCGAACACAAGGTCATCATTGAAAACAAAAAATTACAAAACTACAAATATATAATCGTTTATCCATTAGACTATGAGGAAAACGACGGCTATAAAATGACTATACCAATTTCCCCAAGAAGCTCCACCAGCACAAATGTAAGTAACAAGAATATAAATTAATCTAATCTACATATGTTTTTACAGGACCTAGGAACGAAAGGCCAGACTGTTGAGTCGGCCTCTAAAACTTGCGACTGGTCGACGTGGACGCCGACCGATTTGCGCCAGCCAAAATCGGCTAAGTTGATGGGAGAGCGCAATCTTGAAGACGAAAAAATAAATCTGATGCTAGCTCAACAACATTTTTTCAAAACTGAAAATGAGAGGGCTCAAGAAAAGCACGACCTGGAGATGACGGAAAAAAGATTGAAAATGGAAAGAGACGACGCCGAAGCCCAAATTCGTTTCGAAATCCTCGAGGTGGAAAAATAGCTAAAAATTGAGGAGCTGAAGAATTTAAATCAATCTAACTGTACAAACACCATTGCATAAAAATAAAAAATAATACAAATTACATAAAAATAATAAGAATCTGTTGTTTTTTAATGCTGGCAGATTTTTATAAATGTTTAAATGGTTAGTAACTGTTTCCCATTTTGACGGAGCTTTGAGTGCTTCTGATCCTTTTCATAGCCGAACACACTTTGCTGGTAAACATTTTTGAATTTACAGGCTGTAAAAATAAAAATTATAAATACAAAATTAAAATTTTTTGCAATAAAAACCAATTTTTGAAAATAGTTTTCGATTAAATAAGCTCTTGCAGAAGAATCTGTTTCGTCTACCCCATGAGTTTCAGGTAACTCCGGCATTTCTTCGGGAAGCTCAAATTCATTTGAAGGAATAACATCATTTGAAGAAATGGCCAAATTATGCAATACACCACATGCGACTATTACAGCCAATATATTGGGTTTAAGGAGACATAACGGAGAAATAACGGCCCTAAATATTATAGAAAAATAATAAGGATCAGTTGTTTTTTTATTGCTGGCAGATTTTTATAAATGTTTAAATGGTTCGTAACAGTTTCCAATTTTGACGGAGCTTTGTGTGCTTCTGATCCTTTACATAGCCGAACACACTTTGCGGGTGAACATTTTTGAATTTAAATACTGTAAAAATAAAAATGATAAATAAAAATTCACATATTTTGCAATAAAACCCAAATTTCGAAAATTGTTTTCGATTAAATAAGCTCTTGCAGAAGAATCTGTTTCGACTACCCCATCAGTTTCAGGTAATTCCGGCATTTCTTCGGGAAGTTCAAATTCACTTGGAGGAATAGCATAATTTGAAGAAATGGCCAAATTATGCAATACACCACATGCGACGATTACAGCCATTTGCGTTGAAGTTTTTACTCGCATTCCCAATGATAAAATTGGAAATCTCCTTTTCCAAACACCAAAACAACGCTCAATAACATTTCGTGTTCGTATTTGAGATTCGTTGTACGCAATTTCGGCTTCCGTTCGCGGATTCAACAACGATTCAACAACATATAGCTGCACTGTTTGTAGCCACTGTCACCCAGGATAACATAATTTTCGAAATGTCCATTATCCAGTAAAAATTTGAAACGACTGTTTCTAAAAATATTACTGTCATGTGATGACCCAGGCCACCTTGCAACCAAATCCTGAAACTCGAGCTTTGCGTTGCAAACGGCTTGGACGTTCAGTTCCTTTCCGATTGCGAAACACTTCTCCATCGTTTCCTCCTGGAGATTGTATTTTAACGTGCGTGCAATCAATTGCTCCAATCACTCTGGGTAACTTTGCAATTTTATAAAAACTCGCGATGTTTTCTTGCACTTCACCGACAGGTGAAAATTTTATAAATTCCCTAGATAAGACTGCTGTAGCAAAAGTGACTTCCTTCACGACACGACTAGCTGTGGACACACTTACACCACAAAAATCGCCTACAGAAAACCCCCGCTCGCATAAAATTGGAGCGGTATTAAAAGCTTAGTCCAATGTTTTACGGATGTTTGTCTGAAATCAATAATAGTTTAATATATTAATATGTGGCCAAAGAGATAATTACTTTTCAACATTTTGCTTTAGCGAATTAGATATCTTTCCCAACACAAAAACATCGCTGTCGTCTTAGACAAGCGAAACCTCTTTACAAAGTCCGAGTCATCGTATTCTTCAAAGTAATTTGTGCGGCTGAGATATGTTCTTGGCTTGTTTGATTGAACTTCCACTTCGTCAATAATGTCTATCAGAGACTGAACATAATGTGCTCGATTTTCCATTACAAATTTATGAGAACAAATTACAATATTTTCTTTGACAGTTCAGACAATAACAAACACCTCGGCGTTGCCACACTTACCAACACCCACATAACCGTAGGGCTGTTTTCTTATTATGCCAACTAAACGTAGTAGGCTAATTTTAGGCCTTATAAATTTACATGAAAATCAAAGTTGCCTTCAAGGCCAATTTGCCTAGACTGTAAGGTTAAATGCATGATGAGAAAACGGCCCTAAATGTTTTATGTATTACAATAGAAAAGTATATATCTGTGAAGTCCTCGTGTTTGATAAGTATTTTGACCATTATGTGTCAACTATTTAAAATAAATTACCAGTAGTAATGAGAAATACAGAAATCTTGGGCACGAGAGCAAATATTGACGTTGAGCCATTGCCGTGGCTGGACGTTGACATATCTTCAATTCCCTCCAATTCGGCAACTGTGCCTGACTCAGGCGATGCTAATCAGGCAGAAGAAGAAATAGAACTCAATATAGATAGCCAACTTTCGGCCGATTCCATTGAATACATCTCGTGATATCTTATCAAGAGATTGGGACTTGACTACATCGACAAAGAGAACACAACCTACACTTATGTTGACATGGTTTCAACTGGTGGGCTGACAAAGCAGTAAGGAGATTTTGTTGCAAAAATTTCTTGTCTTGAAGCGATATTTAACCAATTCAATGGCCACAAACTTTCAACAAATCCATTTCTGCTAGCTGAAATGGTTCGAATCGCCGAAAGCATTGATTTGCAAGAAAAAACAAAAAATTTTTTTTTTAAATGCGCATTAATTTTCGAATTAAGAACTTAAATCAAAAACTAAAACTATAAAAACAAAGACTGGTCGGCCAAAAAATTATTTTGAATTTTTTTTATATTTATTAATTAAAATAATATAGTTTGTTTTTAATTATGTTGTTTTATTCGTTTTTACACTATTCATTATATAGTTTTGAAAAGTATTTACTCTTATAACGGTCATATTATTTTTCTTTTGGTTTCTGACAGCAAAAAAAAAAAAACAAAGGAGGAGTACAGAACATAAAATGTTTGCTTCTCATTCTAGCCTCTCTCTCTCTGAAAGCTGAGAGAGCACTTTTGACAATTTAACTACCTCAGCTGTCAACGTAGACGTCACCTTATATAAGTACACCTTGTGTTAACCTTTACAAATAGTGTTAAACACGAAATAAAAACAAAAACAGAAGAACCAATTTATTGAAAATCATACCCTTATGCACAAATTCACAAAATCGAAGTTAACGAACATATTAATGACATATTAAACAAGGGGGCTCCGCCCCCTGCTCGCTTCGCTCGCCTACCCCCGGCTCGCTTCGCTCGCGGTGAGGTGCGGCTACAGTCGTGCACGCTCGACAGTAAGATACCCTGAGCCCAGGTACTCTTTTATAAATGTTGATTTTCGACCAATAATTCCTATGGCAGCTATTTGATATATGGAACCGATTTGAACCAAATCTGGTCAGAATGTACAAAACAAACATAAATGCATATTCTATCAGTTTGGTTAAGATATGTCAAAAAACAAAAAACTTTTTCATACTAAAACTTGATTTTCGGCAGAGCGTCTGTATGACAGCTATATGATATAGTGGGCCTATTTAGACCAAACTTGGTCAGGATGTATAATACCAGCTCAGATACATATTCTATCAGTTTGGTTACGAAATCTCTAAAAACAAAAAACTTTTTCATACTAAAACTTGATTTTCGCAGAGCGTCTGTATGACAGCTATATGATATAGTGGGCCGATTTGGACCAAATTTGGTCAGGATGTATAATACCACTCCAAATATATATCGTGTGAGATTGGTTGAGATATCTCAAAAATTAAAGAAGCTTTTCATACAAAAACTTCATTATCGATGTATCGTTCCTATGGCAGCTATATGATATAGTTGTACGATCCAAAAATAAAAACAAACTTGATCTGCGTACGGTATCCAGGAACCTACATACCAAGTTTGAAGTCTCTAGCTCTTATGGTTTCTGAGATCGACGCGTTCAAACAGACGGACAGACAGACGGACAGACAGACGGACATGGCTCAATCGACTCGACTGTTGATCCTGATCAAGAATATATATACTTTTGGGGGTCTGCCACGCCCCCTTCTGCCTGTTACATACATTCTGCCAAATGCATTATACCCTTTTTTGCCCATTTTCAATGGGCTCAGGGTATAAAAAGCTTATGCAACGGAGCAGCTAAAGAAGAACAGCATTCCTTAAGTAGACAACTAGGAATGTTGTCTGGCCCAGGAACGAAAGAAGATTTTAAAGAGCTAATAGAAGAGATTACATTGTTATAGGAAATAGAGGGAGCAAACATAGTGTTAGATTGAAAAATAGAATAAGGATAGGTGGATTGAAAAAAGTTAGCAAATAGTTTAGCGGCTGCAGAGTCGTTGCCAGCAATATCTGTCCCAAGAAAAAAAGAGGAAGGTAAACTGGAGGATTTACGCTTCAAGTTAACAAATTTATAAAATTGTTTAGGGTCACGGGAAAACTGTCTATTGCAACGAGTTAGATAGTTCTCGTAGCATATCGAGTTTAAATTGACAAAGTCCGACTTGGCCACTGTATACTTAGACCAGTCGAGACTTGAACCTGACTTCTTATATTTTTTAAAATATTTAGATTTAATATTCTTTAAATAAGAAAGTCTAGGTGTAAACCAAGGAGGCTTTATAGAACCAGACGATGGAATATAATTTGGAAAGAAGAAACAAGGATTTTTTCAAATAAAAAAAAATGAGGGATAGTGATAAGGCAGTGTATGAAAATTTTCTACGTATGTCGTATGCAAAATTTCAATAGTTGCTTTTAATGGTAACTCCGAAAATACAAAAGCAAGATACACATTTATGAAAATCAATCACTGCGGCAAAAATATTGATAGTAATATTGCGTTTTCATGCAGAAAAGCTGACTATCGATCAAAACAAGTATCTCAATGAACCAATCAAAATAGAAATGTTGCCATTTCAGTCTTTTTTAGACCCCGTACTTAAAAAAAGTACAGGGGTTCTATTGGGTTTGTTTTAACGCAAATGTGCATAACAGGCAGAAGGAGGCATGGCAGACCCTATAAACTATATATATTCTTGATCAGCATCAATAGCCAAGTCGATATAACAATGTCCGTCTGTCTGTCTGTCCGTCTGTCTGTCTGTCCGTCCGTCTGTATGAACATCTAGATCTCAGAGACTATAAGAGCTAGAGACACCAAACTTGGTATGTAGGTTCGTCTATATTGCAAGCAGATCAAATTTGTTTCAAAATTTGGCCACGCCCCCTTTGTCCCCCACAAATCTAAAACAAAAATTTCATATCCAAATTATAAGAACAATTTAAAAGCTAGTGACACCAAACTTAGTATTTAGGTTCCTCTATATTGCAGGCATACTAAGTCCATTTCTTTTTTGGATCGGACCACTATATCATATAGCGTCCATAGGAACAATCGGTCGAAAATCAAGTGTTAGTATGAAAAACTTTTTTGTTTTATGAGATATCTCAACAAAACTATTACAGTATGCATATAACTTGGTTTTATATATCCTGTCCGAAGTAGGCTTATATCGGACCACTATATCATATAGCTGTGATTGATAAAGGTAGTCGAAAATGTATTACAACTCTCTGCAACAGCATCAAGCGAGCAAAATATTTTTTAATTTTAGTAGTCTTTTCTATTTCTCTAATTCCACACTTCTACCAGCAAGATCACAAGTGATACGCAAAATAGAGTTGTCTTCAGCAGAAGAAAACATTTTAATTCCAAATCAGGAAATTATACCGGGTGTTTATGTTGCAAACACTATTGCTACAGCCCAAAATACTTTTGTCCGTTTTTTAAATACCACAGATAAATGCCAAATAGTAGGCATTAATAACATAAAATTTGAATCACTTTCGAGCTACGATGTAGTTCAAAATCTAAAAGACAATAGAAAAGAGTCTGTAATTAATAAATTAAAGAAAAATTTTCCAACTTTGTTTAAACCACAACTTGAAGAAATATGTACCGAGTATAGTGATGTGCTCGGATTTGAAACCGATCCAATCACAACAAACAACTTCTATAAGCAAAAACGGAGACTTAAGGATGATGAGCCAGTATATGTTAAAAATAGAAGAAATCCAGCATCAAGTTGGAAAGTTAATTTAACAAAATATTGTTGAACCGTCTGATTCACCTTATAATAGCCCTCTCTTATTAGTCCCAAAGAAATCCCTTCCGGGCTCTTAAGAGTAAAAATGGCGATTAGTAATTGACTATCGCCAAGTAAATAAAAAATTTCTGTCACATAAATTTCCACTCCCCAGAATTGATGATATTCTTGATCAATTGCGTAGAGCTAAATATTTTTCACGTCTTGACTTAATGTCAGGTTTCCACCAAATTGAGCTTGAGGAAAGCTCAAGAAATATAACGTCTTTTTCGACAAGCAATGGTTCATATCGCTTTACACGATTACCATTTGGTTTAAAAATAGCGCCTAATTCATTTCAGAGAATGATGACAATAGCATTCTCAGGCCTAGAGCCTTCACAAGCTTTCCTTTACATGGATGATTTAATCGTTATTGATTGTTCTGAACAAGATATGATTAAAAACTTAACAGATGTTTTCAAACTTTGTAGAAAACACAATCTGAAATTACATCCAGAAAAATGTTCATTTTTCATGCTCGAGGTGACGTTTTAGGTCATTTTTAGAAGATTCGTAGCATTTTGCAACTATTATAGACGTTTTATATAAAACTTCGCCGAATATTCACGGCACATAACAAGATTATGTAAAAAGAATGTCCCATTTGAATGGACAACAGATTGTGATAAGGCATTCCAGTACCTAAAAAATCAACTTGTTCAACCAAATTTATTACAGTACCCAGATTTTAGCAAAGAAGAAGTTCAAAATTAACACGCATGCGACTCGAATTAGAAGAATATGATTTTACGGTAGAGTATCTGAGAGGGAAAGATAATTTCGTGGCAGACGCCCTGTCAAGGATAACAATATCCGAATGGCAAGCCTTTGTATCTAAAATCAGCCCAGTAAAAGTGGCACCGAGCGAAAAGATCTTTGAATCAATTTCAATAGATACTTTCAAACACATGGACAATAAAAATTTAAAGTCATTAAGATTAGCGCTACTCAAGCCGGTGACCCAAATAAATAATGAACAAGAAAAAGAAGCTATAAAGCTATATTGTCTATATTGACGATCCAATTCAAGGGGGTCATACAGACATTAATTAAACGATATCAAAAATAAAGAGACAATATTATTGGAAAAACATGACTAAACATGTAAAAGAGTACATAAATAAATGACCAAAATGCCTGACGTCGAAAACGACAAAACATACAAGATCACCTATGATAATAACCCAAACTCCACAATATGCTTTTGACAGAGTGATAGTAGACACAATTGGTCCACTACCACGTTCGGAAAATGGGAATGAATACGCAAGCACTCTAATATGTGATTTGACAGAGTATTTATGTCCAATGAAGACGTTCATTACGGACATGCGAACAGAATATAAAAATTCCATTATAACTGACTTGCGCAAATATTTAAAAATAGATAACATAACATCTACAGCACACCACCACCAGACATTAGGTACCGTTGAAAGAAGTCATAGGACATTCAATGAGTACATTCGTTCATATATTTCAGTAGATAAAACTGATTGGGACGTATGGTTACAGTATTTCGTGTATTGTTTTAACTCAACACTATCAGTAACTCATAATTATTGTCCATATGAACTAGTATTCGGTAGACAAAATAACTTACCAATACAATTCAATAGCGTAAATACCATAGAACCTATATATAATATAGAGGATTATTCTAAAGAAGTTAAGTTTAGACTAGAAAACGCGTATAAGGGAGCTCGTATACTTTTAAAAAAAAAATAAAATTAAGCAAAAAAAAAATAAATGATGAAAAAGTATTAGATTTTAAAGTAGAAATATGAGACCAAGTTTATTTAAAGAATGAAACAGGTCATAAATTAGAATCGTCTTATATAGGACCATTTGAGGTCATTAGTATAGAAAACAATAATAATATAACTATAAAGAATAAGAAAAATAGGAAACGAAATGTTCATAAGGATAGGCTTAAAAGGATAAATAAATGTAAAAAAAAAGAATACGAATATATATATATTTCAAAAATAAAAAAAAATAAAAATTTTTTTCGATAAAAAAAAAAAATTTTTTTTTATATAACATAGTATATAAAAGATATAAAAATAATACTAATAATAATTTTTAATCACTGCGAACGGCAGTTCGCTCTAGTGACGAAAGCAGCACGAAGGGTGCGAAAGGCGACTAGCAATATATACAGCTAATTTGGAAAATTTGCTACGACTGTCCGATCAGATCGAGTTATATACCGATCGAAAGGTTGAGTCCTAACTTACAAAATGGCATACTAAAACTTTTTGTAACTCACCTGGGTCATGAGATACGGGGTTGTAAGTGGGAGGGGAAAAATTTAAACGATCGCAGCTAATGGGGCCGTTGGGGCCTTTTTGTAAAATTTTTTATTTTTAAAAAATTCTAATCAAAAATACGCGTCGATTGATACCCAAATCACCCAAATCCGATAACTGGTTCGAAAGATAATAAAATTTGAAATTTTTAGTGGACTTCTCAAAATGAGATGAAAAGTCAGTTTGTTTGTCGGTTCGTTTGCGCGTATCAAAGCGCTAAAAAAACTTAGATGTAATGATGAGGATTTGTTTCTTTTCAAAAATATAGAAATGTTTCTTCTACGACTTTTTGAATTTCCCGCTAGTTTAGCGGGAAAACGCTATTTCCCGCTAAAATTGAAACCCCAATAGTTTCCAATATCATTGGAAAGGTGAGTTTAAGGGCTTTTTGACGTACCTTCAAACTTTTTTTCTAAAGTACTCAGGTAACATTTTACAGGTGAAATAAGGTTTTTTAGCTTATATTTTGGCGATTTCTGACAAAACGGCTCTAACGATTTTTATTATATTTAAGTATATTGTAGTACATACAATTCTGCGTTTTTTGGTATATAACACATAACACATGGTTGAGGGGTTTGGAAGATATTGCCTGTTAACTGAATATGTATATTTTTCCATCGGTCGAAAATCACGTTTTAGTTCGAAAATCACGTTTTAGTACTAAAAACTTTTTGGTTTTATGAGATATCTCAACCAAACTGATAAAATACGCATTTTACATTGTTTTATATATCCTGACCAAAGTTGGTTCAAATCGGACCACTATATCATATAGCTGTCATAGGACCGATCGGATCAAAATTAGGTTTTAGTATGAAAAACTTTTTTGTTTTAAGAGATATTTTAACCAAATTGATAGAATATGCATTTAAGTTAGTTTTATACATCCTGACCGAAATTGGTTCATATCGGACCGCTATATCATATAGCTGTCATAGGAGCGATCTGGTCAAAATTAGGTTTTAGTATGAATATGCATTTAAGTTACAAAGAAGCTCGCCCTTTTTGAGCACAGTGCACAATGCCAATTTTCGTGTTTTTTTTTTTTTTTTAATAATTTTTATTTTTATTTAAAGTTTTTATAATAAACTGAATTTTGCTCGTCACACAATTGGATATCAGAAATTTTGGAGCTAAAAATTGCTTTCGTCACTAGACTTTTACCTCGTGTAGAGGTTTTTTTTGTGGGATATTAAATAACTACAATATATTACGTCATTTTTTTAAAAAGGGAGGTGTAGTATGTTGTATGCCAAATGAGGATATGCCCACAGTATTGTAGAGTATACAATATAACAAGTGGTCATATGCTCAACTTAAAAGTAAGAGTAACTACTCATAACATAACGACACTTTGTTGCTATGTTTATACAATCATAAATATCCATAAGTGCAGTAATAGGATCCGTCACTTATGCGGACTGGCCGCAGCGTGAGATCGCTAGCGTAAGCACTTCTTGAGTATGTACCATCTGTACATTACGGTGGAGTGAATTCCACTTTTTTTCCATTTTCGAAAACGCTGAATCATAAATAGATGATACGGTAAAAATGCAATATCTGTAAAAAAAATCATTTTTTTTGGAGGTCATCCTGAGGTGGCGCATCGACGATCTATTTTAAGAAATCGGTCAAAAAATTCAAAAAATCCAATATAACTGTAATTTAACCCCAAAAGATAATGATTTAAAAAATCAATTTTATTTTTCTTAGTTAGCTCTAACTGTTAGCTTTCTAAACCCATATCAACTTTTAAGATCGGTGGAAAAGTAACGAACTTACAGATTTTTTATTAAGAATAGCAAAATTGTCAAAAAGCCGTTACATTTGGAGCGGACACGTTCTTTTGGAATGTGTAGAATGTATGAAGCAGGCACGTTATTTTTGGAAAATTTTTGAATGAATTTTTTGGGTAGCTAAATTTAAAAATATGGGCGTGTGAAAACCACAAAAGGGTGATACCCTAAAACTATACTAGGTACAAGTACCTGCCTCTCTCTCTGCCAACGCTCTTAGCGACAGAGCTCACTTAGAATATTGTATGTAATAAGCCAAATATAAAATTGAATAAAACCGAGGGAACACTCTCGATCAAGGCTCCAAGCCAATAAGACGTCTTTTATTACATTCGAACTTTTAACTTAACATGGCGACCGTGACAAGTGTTACTAACATGTTGAAAATATAACATGTGAAATATACAACTAAAACAACAAAATCAACAGTGAAAAACTGGAGATGATGCAGCGGCAGCATCAACAACAATCATCGAACATATACTAAAATTGGAACGATACAGAGAAGACTACCATGGATTAACAACATCATCGACAAAAAGTGGAAAGGAAACGATACAAAGAAAGTGGCTGGAAATACAGAGTAAGTAGAGGCGCGGTGGAGTGAAAAAAAAGCTTAAGGAAAGAAAATCCAAACTCCTAAAACTGGTATATGCCCCCAACAAAACAATTAGTTGGCAAACAGGCAATAAAATACAGGCTGAAATCGACAATATCGAGTCGATGCAGCAAAAACACAAATGCTCAACCTCTACGAATGAAAGCACTATTAAAAATATACCATTAATAAACTCTAAAGTATTTCAACCAGTGCCACAGAAGAAACAACTCATCACTAAACCGGAGAAACAATGCCGAGCGGACTGCCCTGGACCATTTAAGTCGCTGCACTGCAGCTATACATGCTTCAAAAAAACCAGCACCGGCGCCCCAACAGTCTGTGCAAAAACCAGCACCGGCGCCAAGCGTTCCAAGCTAAGTTATCTTCGGGGACCGGCAGCGCTACAGAGAGCGCGAAACTTAATTTAAAAAAAAAAAAATATATTTGTTAACCTAAAAAAAAATTTTTTTTAATAATTTATAATAATTTAAAGAAATGTTTGAGCAATAATTGCGTTGCTCGTAATAGAGTATGGCCTGTGAAGCCATACGAAACATTAGACAGGAGATCACTGCGTTGATCGAATAGGAAAATATTAATACAAAAAATTAAAAAAATAATAATAATAAATCACACACAATATATATATATTCTTTACAAAAAAAAATAAAAGCAACTAATCCGAAATTCAAATTTAATGCTTTCGAATGCAATCTCAAAATACGATAATATATTAGAAGTAGAAAATATGTTAGACCACGAATAGAAAGTAGCGGATTCAACCGCAAATGTAATTAATAATGCCGAAACTGTCTCAGTAGATTTAAAAGTAATAACGGTTATGCTTATAATAATTTTTGTTCTTTTATTAGCAAATGTACTAACTAAATTATATAAGTTGCACAATAAGTGCTTAAAGAAAAGATATGCAAGTATAGCAGACAATTTAGACATGATATAATATGATAAGTATAATAAACGAAATCTATAATAAAGAACCAAATTTTACAATAAATGAATTACAAATATTACAAAAACATCGCGAATTTATTAAAATAACTGAATTCGAAAACGAATACATAGAAACTTTTCAAAGTATTGTAAGCCCATTAATCGGTTGATCCAAAACTGAAAAGGGCATGGTGTTGAATACATTACCTTATGTAATGGTAAACACTATCAGCGAAACACATGCAATACTAGGCACAGAAACCATATTGATGCTGCGCATACACCGCTAAAAACTCCATTTTCTATTAGACAATGGAATGAAATGCATTAGCTAAGAAAATAAATGATTATAAAGACAAGTTCGAAAAATCATACAAATGTATCAATTCTGATAAAACAATAAAGTCAGATACATTGGTTCATCACGCGCAAATATTAACAGATCAATATAATAACATATTAAATACAATAAACAAAGTTAATGATAGATTAACGCAGGAGCATAAAAATATATGTCAAAAATTGTAATAAGTTTAAAAACCAGATTACATAATATTGGTACTAGACGGGTTATTGTAATAACAATCCCAGAAGATCCAAACTTGTTAGCAGAATTCAACGAGAACCAGTTAGAAGACTTAGATGAGTCTAAACCAATAATCAATCCAGATATTGATAGTGACATTGAAACGCTCCAAGAAAATACAGAAACAATGACTAACCAGGTAGCCTTAGACAGGGAATACGTGAAGCAGGTTTCCTCTTCAGTCCCTGAATTTGATGGTAAAAAGCTATCATTAAACAGATTCCTAACTGCTTTACGCATTGTGGAAAGAACTAAAGGAGACCAGGAGGATATAGCAGTTGAGGTTATTAAATCGAAAATAACCGGGACAATTCTGTACAAAGTACAAAATGAATCTACTATATCCGGAATAATAAATAAGCTTAAAGATAACGTAAAAGGAGAATCTCCCGACGTATTAAAAGCTAAATTACTAAATATAAAACAAAAAGGCAAAACTGCTTCCCAGTATGCAACCAAAATGGACAATTTGCGAAAGCAATTGGAGGCAGCCTTTATTGATGGCGGCCTAGACCCAAACAATGCGGAAAAATTCTCAACAAACGAGTCTATTTCTGCAATGATTAAAAATTGTGAGCACGAGAAACTGAAAGTAATACTGGAAGCCGGTAACTTCTTTACTTTCAATGATGTAATGGGTAAATATATCCATTGCAGCACAGAAATGACTGGAAGTGCAAGTACAGTATTATTTCAGCAAGGCCGCAATAATAGAGGAGGTAGTTACTATCCTCAAAGAGTAACTACAATTCCAATAATAATAATAACAGAAACAACAATAGAGGTGGACGAGGCTATAACCGAGGTAGGAATAATTCCAACCGAGGCAACAATCAAAATAGAAATCATTATAACAATAACAATAACAATAATGTCCGAGTTGCCCAAAATACTTCGGGAAACTCGCAGACACCTCCAGATACTCGGGGTTAAATAGTAAAATATATACTGTTAACTTAAGTCTCAACAATTTCGTATCATTCAAAAATGTTGCAACAAATAAAAAGATAAAATTTTTGATTGATACAGGTGCAGATATTTCAATTATAAAAGAAAATTCTGATGTCTTTCATGACATCCAAATCAATAAAATTATAGACATTCGAGGCATAGGAGATGGAATAATAAACTCCAAAGGACTAGTCTCAATCGAACTACAAACAGACAAATACATTATTCCATATAAATTTCATCTACTTCATTCAGATTTCGCAATCCCTTGCGATGGAATAATAGGATTAGATTTCATAAAAAAATTTAATTGCCAATTAGATTACAATAGTTCAGAGGATTGGTTTATAATTAGACCACAAAATCTAACGTATCCTATCTATGTTCCAATAACATTTAGTTTTGGTACTAATTCCACACTTCTACCAGCAAGATCACTAGTGATACGCAAAATAGAGTTGTCTTCAGCAGAAGAAAACATTTTAATTCCAAATCAGGAAATTATACCGGGTGTTTATGTTGCAAACACTATTGCTACAGCCGAAAATACTTTTGTCCGTTTTTTAAATACCACAGATAAATGCCAAATAGTAGGCATTAATAACATAAAATTTGAATCACTTTCGAGCTACGATGTAGTTCAAAATCTAAAAGACAATAGAAAAGAGTCTGTAATTAATAAATTAAAGAAAAATTTTCCAACTTTGTTTAAACAACAACTTGAAGAAATATGTACCGAGTATAGTGATGTGTTCGGATTTGAAACCGTTCCAATCACAACAAACAACTTCTATAAGCAAAAACGGAGACTTAAGGATGATGAGCCAGTATATGTTAAAAATAGAAGAAATCCAGCATCAAGTTGGAAAGTTAATTTAACAAAATATTGTTGAACCGTCTGATTCACCTTATAATAGCCCTCTCTTATTAGTCCCAAAGAAATCTCTTCCGGGCTCTTAAGAGAAAAAATGGCGATTAGTAATTGACTATCGCCAAGTAAATAAAAAATTTCTGTCACATAAATTTCCACTCCCCAGAATTGATGATATTCTTGATCAACTGCGTAGAGCTAAATATTTTTCACGTCTTGACTTAATGTCAGGTTTCCACCAAATTGAGCTTGAGGAAAGCTCAAGAAATATAACGTCTTTTTCGACAAGCAATGGTTCATATCGCTTTACGCGATTACCATTTGGTTCAAAAATAGCGCCTAATTCATTTCAGAGAATGATGACAATAGCATTCATACATGGATGATTTAATCGTTATTGATTGTTCTGAACAAGATATGATTAAAAACTTAACAGATGTTTTCAAACTTTGTAGAAAACACAATCTGAAATTACATCCAGAAAAATGTTCATTTTTCATGCTCGAGGTGACGTTTTAGGTCATTTTTAGAAGATTCGTAGCATTTTGCAACTATTATAGACGTTTTATATAAAACTTCGCCCAATATTCACGGCACATAACAAGATTATGTAAAAAGAATGTCCCATTTGAATGGACAACAGATTGTGATAAGGCATTCCAGTACCTAAACTAGGGGGCTCCGCCCCCTGCTCGCTTCGCTCGCCAACCCCCCGCTCGCTTCGCTCGCGGTGCTACAGTCGAGCATACTCGACTGTCGGAGACCCCGTACTTACTATGGAAATAGAAAAGACTACAAAAATTATAAAATAATTTGGCCGCTTGATGCTGTTGCAGAGCGTTGTAATACATTTTCCACTACTTTTTTCAATGACAGCTATATGAGATAGTTGTCCGATTTGAACCAACTTCGGTCAGGATATATAAAACCAAGTTATATGCATACTGTAATAGTTAAGTTGAGATATCTCATAAAACAAAAAAGTTTTTCCTACTAAGACTTGATTTTCGCCCGATCGGTCCTATGGAAGCTATATGATATAGTAGTCCGATGTAAACCAACTTTGGACAGTATATATAAAACCAAGTTATATGCATATTGTATTAGTTCGGTTAAGATATCTTATAAAACAAATAAGTTTTTCATACTAAGACTTGATTTTCGGCTGATCGGTCCTATGGAAGCTATATGGTATAGTGGTCCGATTTAAACCAACTTCGGACAGGATATATAAAACCAAGTTATATGCATATTGTAATAGTTAAGTTGAGATATCTCATAAAACAAAAAAGTTTTTCATACTAAGACTTGATTTTCGCCCGATTTGTCCTATGGAAGCTATGTGATATAGTAATCCGATTTAAACCAACTTCGGACAGGATATATAAAACCAAGTTATATGCATATTGTAATAGTTAAGTTGAGATATCTCATAAAACAAAAAAGTTTTTCATACTAAGACTTGATTTTCGCCCGATTTGTCCTATGGAAGCTATGTGATATAGTAATCCGATTTAAACCAACTTCGGACAGGATATATAAAACCAAGTTATATGCATACTGTAATAGTTAAGTTGAGATATCTCATAAAACAAAAAAGTTTTTCATACTAAGACTTGATTTTGGCTGATCGGTCATATGGAAGCTATATGGTATAGTGGTCCGATTTAAGCCATCTTCGGACAGGCAATATAAAACCAAGTTATATGCATACTGTAAAAGTTTTGTTGAGATATCTCATAAAACAAAAAAGTTTTTCATACTAAGACTTGATTTTCGCCCGATCGGTCCTATGGCAGCTATATGATATAGTGGTCCGATCCAAAAAAGAGTCAAACTTGATATGCCTGCTATATAGAGGAATCTACATACTAAGTTTGGTGTCATTAGCTTTGAAATTGTTCTTATAATTTGGATGCGAAATTTTGTTTTTCGATTTGTGGGCGACAAAGGGGGCGTGGCGAAATAATGAACAAGAAAAAGAAGCTATAAAGCTATATTGTCTATATTGACGATCCAATTCAAGGGGGTCATACAGACATTAATTAAACGATATCAAAAATAAAGAGACAATATTATTGGAAAAACATGACTAAACATGTAAAAGAGTACATAAATAAATGACCAAAATGCCTGACGTCGAAAACGACAAAACATACAAGATCACCTATGATAATAACCCAAACTCCACAATATGCTTTTGACAGAGTGATAGTAGACACAATTGGTCCACTACCACGTTCGGAAAATGGGAATGAATACGCAAGCACTCTAATATGTGATTTGACAGAGTATTTATGTCCAATGAAGACGTTCATTACGGACATGCGAACAGAATATAAAAATTCCATTATAACTGACTTGTGCAAATATTTAAAAATAGATAACATAACATCTACAGCACACCACCACCAGACATTAGGTACCGTTGAAAGAAGTCATAGGACATTCAATGAGTACATTCGTTCATATATTTCAGTAGATAAAACTGATTGGGACGTATGGTTACAGTATTTCGTGTATTGTTTTAACTCAACACTATCAGTAACTCATAATTATTGTCCATATGAACTAGTATTCGGTAGACAAAATAACTTAACAATACAATTCAATAGCGTAAATACCATAGAACCTATATATAATATAGAGGATTATTCTAAAGAAGTTAAGTTTAGACTAGAAAACGCGTATAAGGGAGCTCAAATACTTTTAAAAAAAAAATAAAATTAAGCAAAAAAAAATAAATGATGAAAAAGTATTAGATTTTAAAGTAGAAATATGAGACCAAGTTTATTTAAAGAATGAAACAGGTCATAAATTAGAATCGTCTTATATAGGACCATTTGAGGTCATTAGTATAGAAAACAATTATAATATAACTATAAAGAATAAGAAAAATAGGAAACGAAATGTTCATAAGGATAGGCTTAAAAGGATAAATAAATGTAAAAAAAAAGAATACGAATATATATATATATTTCAAAAATAAAAAAAAATAAAAATTTTTTTCGATAAAAAAAAAAAATTTTTTTTTATACAACATAGTATATAAAAGATATAAAAATTATACTAATAATAATTTTTAATATTAAATAACTACAATATATTACGTCATTTTTTTAAAAAGGGAGGTGTAGTATGTTGTATGCCAAATGAGCATATGCCCACAGTATTGTAGAGTATACAGTATAACAAGTGGTCATATGCTCAACTTAAAAGTAAGAGTAACAACTCATAACATAACGACACTTTGTTGCTATGTTTATACAATCATAAATATCCATAAGTGCAGTAATAGGATACGTCACTTATGCGGACTGGCCGCAGCGTGAGATCGCTAGCGTAAGCACTTCTTGAGTATGTACCATCTGTACATATATATGTATATATACATAACTACATAGGCACATATGTACTGCAACTCTCTCTATCTGCCGACGCTCTTAGCGGCAGAGCTCACTTAGAATATTGTATGTAATAAGCCAAATATAAAATTGAATAAAACCGAGGGAACACTCTCGATCAAGGCTCCAAGCCAATAAGACGTCTTTTATTACATTCGAACTTTTAACTTAACATGGCGACCGTGACAAGTGTTACTAACATGTTGAAAATATAACATGTGAAATATACAACTAAAACAACAAAATCAACAGTGAAAAACTGGAGATGAAGCAGCGGCAGCATCAACAACAATCATCGAACATATACTAAAATTGGAACGATTCAGAGAAGACTACCATGGATTAACAACATCATCGACAAAAAGTGGAAAGGAAACGATACAAAGAAAGTGGCTGGAAATACTGAGTAAGTAGAGGTGATGAGCAATGCCTAACACTAGGCGCGGTGGAGTGAAAAAAAAAGATTAAGGAAAGAAAAGCCAAACTCCTAAAACTGGTATATGCCCCCAACACAACAATTAGTTGGCAAACAGGCAATAAAATACATGCAGCAAAAACACAAAAGCTCAACCTCTACGAATGAAAGCACTTTTAAAAATATACCAGTGCCACAGAAGAAACAACTCAACACTAAACCGGAGAAACAATGCCCAACGGACTGTCCTGGACCATTTAAGTCGCTGCACTGCAGCTATACATGCTTAAAAAAAAACCAGCACCGGCGCCCCAACAGCCTGTGCAAAAGCCAGCACCGGCGCCCCAAGAGCATGTGCAAGGACCAGCACCGGCGCCCCAACAGCCTGTGCGAGGACCAGCACCGGCACCATTTAGCGTTCCAAGCTAAGTCATCTTCGGGGACCGGCAGCGCTACAGAGAGCGCGCAACTTAATTTAAAAAAAATAATTGTTAATCTAACTAATGTAAACACAAGTGAAATGTAAAGAAATGTTTGTAATACTGAGCAATAATTGCATTGCTCGTAATAGAATACGGCCTGTGAAGCCATACGAAATATTAGACAGGAGATCAAATAATAATAAATCATACACAATATATATATATTCTTTTAAAAAAAAAGTAAAAACAATTAATCGAAAGTAGCGGATTCAACCGCAATTGTAATTAATAATGTCGAAACTGTTTCAGTAGATTCAAAAGTAATAACGGTTGTGCTTAAAATAATTGTTGTTCTTTTATTAGCAAATGTACTAACTAAATTATATAAGTTACAACAATAACTGCAAAAAGAAAAGATATGCAAGTATAGCAGACAATTTAGACATGATATAATATGATAAGTATAATAAACGAAATCTATAATAAAGAACCAAATTTTACAATAAATGAATTACAAATATTACAAAAACATCGCGAATTTATTAATAAAATAACTGAATTCGAAAACGAATACATAGAAACTTTTCAAAGTTTTGTAAGCCCATTAATCGGTTGTTCCAAAACTGAAAAGGGCATGGTGTTGAATACATTACCTTATGTAATGGTAAAAACTATCAGCGAAACACATGCAATACTAGGCACAGAAACCATATTGATGCTGCGCATACACCGCTAAAAACTCCATTTTCTATTAGACAATGGAATGAAATGCATTAGCTAAGAAAATAAATGATTATAAAGACAAGTTCGAAAAATCATACAAATGTATCAATTCTGATAAAACAATAAAGTCAGATACATTGGTTCATCACGCGCAAATATTAACAGATCAATATAATAACATAGTAAATACAATAAACAAAGTTAATGATAGATTAACGCAGGAGCATAAAAATATATGTCAGAAAATTGTAATAAGTTTAAAAACCAGATTACATAATATTGGTACTAGACGGAGTATTGTAATAACAATCCCAGAAGATCCAAACCTGTTAGCAGAATTCAACGAGAACCAGTTAGAAGACTTAGATGAGTCTAAACCAATAATCAATCCAGATATTGATAGTGACATTGAAACGCTCCAAGAAAATACAGAAACAATGACTAACCAGGTAGCCTTAGACAGGGAATACGTGAAGCAGGTTTCCTCTTCAGTCCCTGAATTTGATGGTAAAAAGCTATCATTAAATAGATTCCTAACTGCTTTACGCATTGTGGAAAGAACTAAAGGAGACCAGGAGGATATAGCAGTTGAGGTTATTAAATCGAAAATAACCGGGACAATTCTGTACAAAGTACAAAATGAATCTCTATATCCGGAATAATAAATAAGCTTAAAGATAACGTACAAGGAGAATCTCCCGACGTATTAAAAGCTAAATTACTGAATATAAAACAAAAAGGCAAAACTGCTTCCCAGTATGCAACCGAAATGGACAATTTGCGAAAGCAATTGGAGGCAGCCTTTATTGAAAAAGAAAACGATTGGTCCAACATTTGTTGCTAGGATTGGGGAAAACCCAGAAAAACCCAATCAGACCAAGATAAAATTAGAGATTGGTTAGTTAGTTAGATTAGTTAGAAACAATAACATAGAGGCTTTAATAGTAGGCGAAGAACGTTTGAAACTAATCGTACGGTACAGATTGTTATAGTCAGCACACAGAATACGAAAAGGTTCATGCAAAGCCCAGTTAGTGGTGCAATGCTGAAAAATCGCCCTAAAACAGTCAATTTTCACCATAATATTTAGAAAATCGCCCTAAAAAAGGCGCCAAAGGCGTTTGGCCCTCTGTTTTAGAAATTTTTTCTAAAAATCTAGAAATTAAATTTCTGAAATCAAACGACAATTTTCTAAATTAATGAAAGTTTTTCTACATTTTTGGGCGATGCGCCCTAAATATAGGATTAATTTTTCATAAACTTAGAGCGAATTTTCTGAAATTATAGAATTTTTTTTTTTAAGTTCGAAGGTGATACGCATTAAATATAAGACAGTTGTTCCATAAATGTAGGGTAATTTTCCTAATATTAGACAGGGTTTCCTAAATCCAAAGCCGACGGACCCTAAAAATATTGATATTTTTTCATAAATTTAGGGCAATTTTTCTCACAATAAGGAAATCTTTTCTGACCTTTAAGGCGCACCACCTTAAAAACAATAAAATTTTTTATAGATGCAGGGCGATTTATCCCAAATTTATTCAGGCTTTTCTAAATCCAACGGCCACGCACCCTAAATAATAGTAAATTTTTTAATAAATCCAAGAAGATTTTTCTATATATTAGAAAGGGCTTTCTAAATCCAACGGCCACGCACCCTAAATAATAGGAAATTTTTTAATAAATCCAAGAAGATTTTTCTATATATCAGAGAGGGCTTTAAACCCACAAAGTAAAACGCACTTGTTTTTTTTTTGTGTATTTATTTTATTTACAATATAATAGAAATAATATAATATATAAATAGTTGTGGGTTTGGCGACCTTTCTACTTGATGAGGTTTGATTTTGGTTAGCTCGAGGTCTGGAGTTTTTTATATATATTTTATTTGCCGATATATTTCGACTGCCGTCGGCTGTCGTCTTCAGGGCGACTATACAAAAAACATTAAACATTAAGAAACTTATAATTTAACATTGATTCTTAACACTACTTAAATAAGTTTACATACAATTTCTTTCTTGTTTTACAAGTCCGCGTTCGTCGGCTTGGAGTTTGTAACTGAGGTTTCTTAAGCAAATGTCTGTATATGTGAGCGCAGTTGTCAGTGTCCGTTTTGTAGTTTAGTCGTTTGTTTATTGTTGTATTTATTATGTGTAGCATCTCAATTGTGTAGCGTTTTCTGTAATGTTGTTCTTGTTGTAATATTTTTGTCTCGTCAAAATTAGCTGTGTGGCCGTTTTGTAAGCAGTGTGTGGCTAGCGCTGTTTTCTGTATGTTTGATTGTAGGCGAAGTTTGCTGTCTGATCTGTGCTGGGATATTCTGGTTTTTAGTTTTGATTTTGTGGTACCAACATAAACTTTGTTGCATGTTTCGTTGTGGTTTCCACTGCAAGGTATTTGGTAGATGACGTTACTTTTGTCTAATGGATGTATTTTGCTTTTTGTTTTATTGAAAAAGATTTTCATCGTGATCGTGGGTTTATGAGCTAGTTGTATATTTTGTTGGTCGAAACATTCTGAACTGTTGAAACGTTCTGATATGTTCGGTACATATGTGAGGGATCTGTATGTCTTTGGTTGTTCTTCTTGTCTTTTTGGTATGTTTTTCTTCTGTTTATTAATTAAGGATTTTATTATGTTTTCGGGGAAGTCATTGGATTTTAGTATGTCTATTATTTGGTCATTTATTTGTCTATGATATATTGGGTCGCTTAGTGATTTCCTTCTTTTAATGCAGCTAAGTGCGGTATTTATGATCATTGTTTTGGGATGATTTGAAAAATAGTTAATTATTCGTCCTGATGATGTTGTTTTTTTGTACCATTTTAGTTTAAGTGAATTTCCACATCTGTTGATGGTGGTGTCTAGATATGGTAATATGCCGTCTTCTTCTAGTTCGTATGTGAATTTAATTTGCTTATGGTAAGAGTTCAGTGCGTCAAGAGTATTTTGAATTTGGTCTTCTTTTATTATGGCAAATAGATCGTCTACATATTTTGTCAGTATCCTAGGTGTATATTTTAATTTATTGAGGGTGTTTTCTAACAGTTCTTCCATTACTATGTCTGCTATTACCGGAGAGGCAGGGGAACCCATAGGCATACCTTTAAGTTGTGTGTATATTTTTTCATCATATTTAAAATATCTGTTTTCAATTACACAAAACTTAATGATATCCATGAAAATAAGTTTTGGTATGTCGGTGTATTTGTTGATGTCAGTCCATTTTCTGCTTATTATGTCCATTGCAAGTTCGGTAGGTATGCTGGGGAACAGGGAAACTACGTCAATAGAGATCAATATCTCATCGTCACATATAAACGAGTCATTGATTCTTTCTTTAAAAGATGAAGAGTTCTTTACATTAAATTTGGATTCTTCCGTTACTTTTTTCAGAATTTTTATTATGAATTTACATAATGCATAAGAGGGTGAGCCTATGGAGGAGCAAATAGGTCTCAATGGCATGCCTTCTTTATGTATTTTTGGTAATCCATAGATTCTGGGTGGTAGTGCTGTAGTTGTTGTCATGATGTTTTTTTCTATTTTTGTAATAAGTTTAAGTTTGAATAGTTTGTCAACTAAGTTGTTATTTTTTGTTTGAAGTCTTGATGTTGGGTCTTGTCTAAGGTTTCTGTATGTGCATAGGTCTTGTAATATATTAGTCATTTTGGCTTTGTAGTCATTAGTCTCTATGGCTACGGTTTTGTTTCCCTTGTCGGATGTCATGATTAATATATGTCTGTTTTTGTTTAGAAATTCACGTGTCTGTTCCACTGTGTCCAAAATTGCGAGGTTCATTGTATTTTGTTTGTTTCTTGTCTTGTGATCTTTTATTAAGAAAGAGAACTCTGTGCGTGCGGTTTCTTGTTGTTCTTGGTTTTTAATGGTCTGTACAAGTTCTTCGCCGTCCGCAATGTATTTAAAGAGAGGGAAACTCTCTTTGTGTACCGGCAGAGCGAATTTTGGGCCTTTAGCAAGTAAAGCTTGTACGGGAACGCTGTCTTCGTGATGTTGACGAACCAATCTTTGTTGTTGTGTTTGGTGAAGATCTTGTTTCGTTCGTTTCTGAGTTTTTCGTACTTCTTTATCTGCTTTTCTTTGAAAGTTGTTGTTAGTTTGTTAGACAAAACTCTCTTTTTGAGATATTTTAATCAAACTGATAGAATATGTATTTATGTTGGTATTGTACATTCTGACCAGATTTAGTTCAAACCGGTTCCATATATCATATAGCTGCCGTAGGAACAAACAAAAATCAACTTTTATAAAAGAGTACGTGGGCTCAGGGTATTCTACTATCGAGCATGCTCGACTGTAGCCGCACCTCACCGCGAGCGAAGCGAGCAGGGGGCGGAGCCCCCTTGTTCATTTTCCAATTGTCAAAATCTTTTTGGATAAAACACTGGAGACCTATAATTATTGTCGTTATATTTTGCTGGTGCTGTTTTTTTTCAGAACGGCATGTTGTCTCATTATAAAGTATACCCAAAGATTTGTAACTAGATACGATAGTAGTACTATCGGATACTAGATAGCTCTGACGATCAGGCATATTACCGATTGCTATGCGGCTGATCATTGTTTTATCGAAACATCGTTAAGATACTATCGTATATCGTTTATATTGCACCTTAGCAATCCGTTACTTGTTGCTTATTTATGGCTCATAATTTCCGGATATATATTTATGAATCATTTTGAATTTTTTTATTTTCTTTTTTAGTACAGTTGTTAATTAATCTCAATACTATACATACCTCAAGTTGACTCTCGTTCAATATCGAAATTGTGTCAAATCGGTCATGTTTGTAGCTCGTAGCTGTGAAAATTTAGCTGGTGAGATTCAGTGCATTATTTGTCTCAAGGACATCGATCACAGAACTCAAGTATTATCTACCAACTGAAATCACACTTTTCATTGGGTCTGCTTTAATACAAAAGTCACCAACAGAGACATTTGTTCTGTTTGTAGAAAAGCATTACAGTCCTCTACGTTAAACTTAACGTTCAACTCAGATTTACATCAGTCTACGCAGAGTTTACCAGGTTCAACCATGCCAGCCGTCACTAGAGGTCAGTCAAACAAAAATACAGTTGAGCACAGCAATATGGACAGTGCTTCACAGAACCAAGAAGAAGCCTCCAATGTGGCCAATAGAGAAACGACTCCAAATGTTATCGGACTGCAACAGTCTCTGGCGGATGTTCTGACTTTGCATACCACGAAACAAACTGAGTTAATTACTCATTCGTTAAATGAAGGATTTAGAAATATAAAATCAGCTTTTTCTTCTCAGATAGCTACTTCTTCTCACACTCGTACATTACCCTTACAAACAAGTCCACCTATTACGTCTCAAGGCGATACGTTTGGCGATACCATAAGAGCGTGCACGAAATTTGATGGGAAGAATTGAAAAATGCTTTGCATGTCCAGTTCAGAGAAGAACGAACCGATGTCAACATCCGAGCAGCGATCGACCGTCGCAAGCAAAAGGAAAATGAATCCTTCGACGAGTTTTACGAAGCTGTCGTGCAGATAGCCGATAAATTATCTGAACCGTTGCCAGAAGCATATCTGTTAGCGTAGATCCGATCAAATTTGTTGCCAGAGATTTAAAACGAACTTCTTTATGAGAAGATTGAGAGCCTAACTAAGTTGAGAAGCATTGTAAGAAAACGAGAGGTATTCTTTCAGACAATGCAGAAGCCGCTAGTGTCTAAACCAAGACCAGCTCCTTGACCGGCTCCTCGATTTGTACACGAAGTTGATGTCGATTCTGATAATGAATCCGTCATGAGTGAGAATGATGTGGCAGCCATAAGTCATGTTTGTTGGAATTGTGGCAAGAACGGCCACCGCGAAGAAATGCATATCGTAAGCAACGAAAGCTGGAAAACAAGTCCTTGTTATCCGCCATTGTAGCTCACGATATACGTCCTTATGCAGAGGTAACAATGTTAGGTAGAACAGTTTCTGGATTGATGGACAACAGCGCTTCTGTTAGCTGCATCGGTGAAAGTTTTGTTGAAAGCATATTAAAAGATCAAGTACCTCATAAATCAATGTGTTCTACCGTTCGAACTGCAGACGGGAACACCCAGAACATTGTCGGTAAATTACGTACCGAAATATCATAAAGGAAATACAAAGACCTTATCTTTTTACTTAGTCCCTTCGTTAGTTCAGCCGCTTTATTTAGGCATTGATTTTTGGACAGAGTTCCGTTTATTACCTGTTGATTTAAAACAGTCTGTCAATTTGGCTAGCATCGACAATTCTGAGACTGAGAAATTTCGCTCATTGTCAGAATCTCAGAAAATTGTTTTGAGACAAACTATCGATAGCTTTCCATCTTTTGCAAAAAATGGCAAAAAATGGTATATAACTAGTCTTGACGTGAAGGATGCCTACTGGCAGATACCGCTAGAGCCAAGATCGCGCGATAAAACGGCGTTTACGGTGCCTGGTAGAGCTCTCTATCAATTCACAGTCATGCCTTTTGGCCTTACTAATGCACCGTCAACAATGTCAAAGTTGATGAACAAGATAATTCCGGTTAAATTCAAAAATGAAGTATTGGTTTATTTAGACGATCTCCTTATAGGTTCAGAATCCTTTGAAAAACATATGAACGTGCTAAAGTAGTTGGCGTCGTCTTTATCCAAGGCAGGATTGACGATAAATGTTGAGAAAAGTAAATTTTGTGTGAAGGAAGTGCAATATTTAGGTCATGTGGTCGGTCATGGAACCATAGCTATGGATCCGGATAAGATTTCTGCAATTAATGAGTATCCGGCACCCCGGTCATTGAAACAGCTTCGGCGTTTTCTTGGTATGACTGGCTGGTACCAGAAATTTATTAGCAATTTTGCCTCTATTGCTGCACCCCTCACTGATGCTCTTAAGCACAAGAAACGTTTCGAGTGGTCTGAAGCAGCCGATAATGCTTTTCAAGTCTGAACAGGAAATGTGTAAAGCTCCTGTATTCCACACACCTAATTTTGCAAAGCCATTCATTGTGACGCTAGTCATACTGGTGTAGGAGGAGTCCTGATGCAAATCAATAAGAAAGGTGATGAAGTTCCGATCGCATATATGTCGCGAAAGCTCAACAAATGTCAAAGAAATTACTCCGTGACAGGTCGGCGAAAACCCTCGACTGAACCCTCCACGAGGGTGCAGACTGGTAATAACACTCCAATTGATCCTTTAGGAACTGGTGGCTCCTCAATAGACTTAACGCATGCCTGAAGCTCCTGTCATGGTTTTGAGGTAACGGGGGCTGGACTAAGGTGTCATGCGACCCGTGCCGATAGTCAGCCTGGCTGGGGGCCCTTACCAAAAATAGCCCAGTCGTAAACGGAGCGGATACCTGGCGCCCTCCGGTCGTGATAGCCTTACCTGCATAGTGCGGATCTCTGTGCAGGCGGACCACCCTTTCTCCGCAACTCGTGGGACTCAAAACATGATTATAATCAACAATAAAAACACATACATAAATAACAACAAAAACATAAAAGATAAAAAACCACAAAAAAATAAAAACACTAACGACGACGGAACCGCGGATTCTTCGTCTTTGGCAGCGGCAGGGGCTTCAAAGCCTGGCCAACGCCTACCACAGACGCCGGAGATGGTCACCATGCCAGCCGGTGGACCTTGCAAAGCTGGTCCAAGCAAACCCGTATTCCACCCGGGCCTTGGGGTAGATGGAGTGATTCCACCATCTCCTGTCACCAAAGAGGCACAGCAGAGCACTAGTGCGGCAGTGCCACTTTCGGGTGCTGGTACGATGGGGAAACCTCCAACAGCCAGCGTCGCAAGGAAGTTCTCATATGCTGAGAAAAGAACTGCTGGCAACATCCTTCAGCGTCAAAACGCGGGAGCAGAGGCCAGTCCTTCAGCGGAGTGGCTGGAAAAGGTTGCATGGGCCAAGAGTGTGCTTCCCGCTTACAGCGAGCAGGCACCTAGGGCGCAAGCTATGGCTCAGGCCAAGAGACAGCGATCTCAAGAGACTCCTGGCCCATCTGCCAAGAAGTCGAGGGTTCAGGTGGGCAAATCTTTCACCCAAATCGCCAAAGAACGGATCCTCATAGGGGTCGTTGACCGAGGTGATTCGGGCGGAAGAATTCCCAGGAACCAGTGGAAATGGGTGGAGACGGCACTGGCCATCCGCTGCTTCGAGATGCTGGAGCAGGAACCTGGGCCACCAACGGTCTGCAAAGATGTCGGGTGGTACCAGGGCAGCGTAAAGGTAATAGCTTGCCACGATGAGAGGTCTGCAGAGCTCTACAGAGCGGCAGTCTCTAATATCGGCGAGGTATATCCAGGAGCCAAGTTGGAGGCTGTAAAGTGGAGCGACATTCCAGTCCGGCCCAGGGCCAGAATGTGGATTCCATCCTCCATCAAAGAACCGGAGCGAATCGTAAAGATGCTCCAGCGTTGCAACCCGAGTCTCCCCACTCACAACTGGAAAGTTGTGAAGGTAGAGGAGATGAAGAGGCCAACGAATCAGGTCGTGCTGATTCTCAACAGAGAATCGCTCGTCCCAATTGAGGCCGCTGGCAACGAGCTAAACTTCGGTTTCAGCTCTGTTTCCATCCGGGTTTACAAGTCGGATACCGCGGCCGGGATAGATTCTCCCGACATGCCAGTCGAGTAGGATATAACGGCAGAGCCAGAGGATCCGGAGCATAGCGACGCTGAACGCGGCTACACTTCCGATGCGTCCACCATAACGCGGGATCTAAAGGCAATGTGCCAACTGGGTGAAGGAGAGGCCACCTCTGATGTAGCGTCGGACGATGAGGACGCGAACGTGACAGTGGTGGAGGGACCATCTTCAGATGTCTGTAAAGATTCTGCAGATAAACCTCCACCACTGTAAAGCAGCCTCCGCTGCACTGCTACTCCGTCTGGCTGGAGACAGAGCCGACATAGTCCTAGTCCAGGAACCCTGGTTGATTGGTGGTAAGGTTTCTGGACTAGGAACACCAGACTACAAGCTAGTAGTTGCTGACTCCACACCCTGGGAAAACCTTTTCTCTCCACTTTAGGTGAACTTGCCTCAATTACACCGCGCAAAATCGCTAAATTTATTCAGCTATCAAACTGGACGCCCTACTGATTGACATGTCACCACAAAGGTAGAAAGGAAATCTAGATCCGCGGTACCACAATGGGCCCAACTGTGGCCTAAGTGAGTCGTTGAATCGACAGCCGCCCTAACCTAACCTAACCTACTCCGTGACAGAGAAAGAATGTTTAGCAGCAATATTGAGTATAAAAAAATTTCGTGCATACGTTAAGGCGCAAAAATTGAACAAAATCAGAGCCAGTTACCTCACGTTAAAATATCAGATGGATTCATATATAGGCGAACTAAGCATGCATCGGGAGACAAAGTTGCCGATGATTTAGTTTGTGGTTACCCTCTGAATTGATTCCAATTTCATTAAAAATGGCCCATGGAGGGATAAATAAAACGTTAGAGAGATTGCGACGTTATTACTACTGGCCAAATTTGGTAACAAATGTTGAGGATTATATCAAGCAATGTGAAATTTGCAAAAGCACTAAAAGCTCAAACAAGGTGCTTAGATCTCCTCTTGCAAAAAGCGGAGAAAGTCAACGTTTATTTCAAAAGCTTTACACTGACTTTCTTGGCCCTTATCCGAGATCTAAATCTAATCATATAAGCATCTTTATTGTGCTTGATCATTTTTCCAAATTTCCTTTTTTGAAAGTGGTCAAAAGATTTGCAGCGGATGCTATAATTCAATTTTTAGAAGAGGATCTTTTCCATTGCTGTAGTCTCTGATAATAGGGTCCAGTTCAAGTCACATGTCTTTAATAATTTAATGCAAAAATACAGTATCAACCATGCGTACACAGCAGCTTATGCTCCACAGGCCAATTCTTCCGAGCGTGTAAATAGGTCTTTAATTTCTGCTATTAAAGCCTATATTTCTTCTGACCAATAAAACTGGGATGAAAATCTGAGTAAGATTTGCTACTCGTTACGCTCGAGTTTACACACGGCCGTGAATAACACACCATATAGGCTTGTCTTTGGTCAGCATAAGATAACTGATGGTTCTACTTATCGGCTCTTGCGTGATTAAAATTTACTCGAAGATCACACTGTATTATATAATAGAGATGACTCTTTGGATCTTATGAGAAACAAAGCGGTCAATGTGATGCGAAATCAACATGCACGTAATGAAAACGTTTATAACTTGAGAAGTAGAGAAGTTTCTTATGTTGTTGGACAAGAGGTTTTTCGCAGGAACTTTCAACAAAGTAACTTCGTTCCAAAAATTGATTCTGTTGCTGAAAATGAGTAGTTACTAAAAATGTTTCTTCAACCCATAAGTCATGTATAGCTATACGTGGATAATACGTTAGGAATAGGTCTAGCACAAACTCAAGCATAACTCCGCCAAAATAAGTCAGATATTGATGCGGAATACCATTTTGATCATTATTTGGTCCAATAATTGATTCTGTTGCTGAAAATGAGTAGTTACTAAAAATGTTTCTTCAACCTCATAAGTCATGCTATACGTGGATATAGGTTAGGAATAGTTCTAGCACAAACTCAAGCATAACTCCGCCAAAATAAGTCAGATATTAATGCGGAATACCATTTTGATCATTATTTGGTCCAAAAATTGATTCTGTTGCTGAAAATGAGTAGTTACTAAAAATGTCTCATCAACCTCATAAGTCATGCTATACGTGGATAATACGTTAGGAATAGGTCTAGCACAAACTCAAGCATAACTCCGCCAAAATAAGTCAGATATTGATGCGGAATACCATTTTGATCATTATTTGGTCCAAAAATTGATTCTGTTGATGAAAATGAGTAGTTACTAAAAATGTTTCTTCAACCTCAAAAGTCATGTATACCTATACGTGGATAATACGTTAGGAATAGGTCTAGCACAAACTCAAGCATAACTCCGCCAAAATAAGTCAGATATTGATGCGGAATACCATTTTGATCATTATTTGGTCTAAAAATTGATTCTGTTGCTGAAAATGAGTAGTTACTAAAAATGTTTCTTCAACCTCAAAAGTCATACGTGGATAATACGTTAGGAATAGGTCTAGCACAAACTCAAGCATAACTCCGCCAAAATAAGTCAGATAATGATGCGGAATACCATTTTGATCATTATTTGGTCTAAAAATTGATTCTGTTGCTGAAAATGAGTAGTTACTAAAAATGTTTCTTCAACCTCAAAAGTCATGTATAGCTATACGTGGATAATACGTTAGGAATAGGTCTAGCACAAACTCAAGCATAACTCCGTCAAAATAAGTCAGATATTGATGCGGAATACCATTTGGATCATTATTTGGTCCAAAAATTGATTCTGTTGCTGAAAATGAGTAGTTACTAAAAATGTCTCATCAACCTGCTATACGTGGATATAGGTTAGGAATAGGTCTAGTACAAACTCAAGCATAACTCCGCCAAAATAAGTCAGATATTGATGCGGAATACCATTTTGATCATTATTTGGTCCAAAAATGGATTCTGTTGCTGAAAATGAGTAGTTAGTGGATATAGATTAGGAATAGGTCTAGCACAAACTCAAGCATAACTCCGCCAAAATAAGTCAGATATTGATGCGGAACGTTTCAACAGTTCAGAATGTTTCGACCAACAAAATATACAACTAGCTCATAAACCCACGATCACGATGAAAATCTTTTTCAATAAAACAAAAAGCAAAATACATCCATTAGACAAAAGTAACGTCATCTACCAAATACCTTGCAGTGGAAACCACAACGAAACATGCAACAAAGTTTATGTTGGTACCACAAAATCAAAACTAAAAACCAGAATATCCCAGCACAGATCAGACAGCAAACTTCGCCTACAATCAAACATACAGAAAACAGCGCTAGCCACACACTGCTTACAAAACGGCCACACAGCTAATTTTGACGAGACAAAAATATTACAACAAGAACAACATTACAGAAAACGCTACACAATTGAGATGCTACACATAATAAATACAACAATAAACAAACGACTAAACTACAAAACGGACACTGACAACTGCGCTCACATATACAGACATTTGCTTAAGAAACCTCAGTTACAAACTCCAAGCCGACGAACGCGGACTTGTAAAACAAGAAAGAAATTGTATGTAAACTTATTTAAGTAGTGTTAAGAATCAATGTTAAATTATAAGTTTCTTAATGTTTAATGTTTTTTGTATAGTCGCCCTGAAGACGACAGCCGACGGCAGTCGAAATATATCGACAAATAAAATATATATAAAAAACTCCAGACCTCGAGCTAACCAAAATCAAACCTCATAATATATAAATTCAATACAAACTTATTTTAAAAATAAAATTTAGGTTTTATGTACATTTTGTCTGTTAAATATTGTGTTTGTGTCGGAGGGAAATTTAAGAAATTTAAAATCAGTTTTTTTAACTATTTGATAAGATGTCAAATGATCATCATAAATACATTCTGAAAAGGATTTTTTAAGCTTAAGATGAGATTTAAAATTTCTTTGCAACTGACCAATGTATATCCAAATGATTGTTTTAGTATTGGAAACTCATCAAAGACATCGGATAAGTTTACTTCACTTTTCATTAGATTTGAACGCAACTCAAATGTTCTTCTCCAGTAATCCAATACAGTTGACCTTGGTTCAATATTAAATTTAAGCCAGTTCTTAATCACATCAACTTCCTCTATTAAATGTTAAATATTAATTATTATTTGTATGTTTTAATAAATTATGTATAGATTTATTTACCTGAATCGTATTCACAATTAGGTGAAACGTTTTGGATAAAATCAATTTCATTTACAGGCTTCAGAAGTTTAAATTTGGCCTTCAAATTATAATAATTGCTATATAGCAAACCACATGGTTTTTTTCCCTTTACTTTTATGAAATATGTATCCTATTTGATAAATTAATATTATATTGTAAGTAATATGGAGAATTTTTCTTACAGCAGTTTCAGAACTGAAAAGTTCTGCAATTTGGTGAGAAATATCTGCCAAAAGTTCTTGCTTAGGTTTAATGTTATTTGCTACCAAATGCTCAGCAATGACATGACTAATTTCCTTTCTTATTCTGGAATTTAATGATTTTGTTTTAGCAAATGACTTCAGTATAATACTTCCTTTCTTGCTCGTTGATAGTATACTGGAAACATTAGCCTTGTTTTCTGCGTCATTTGCCAATTCTGCGTTCTCTTGTACGTTGTTCTAAATAAATAAATAGAATGATTAGTGAATAATAAAGACGATTTTATTACTCAAAATCAAATAATTTCGTTTCGTCTATTGACATCAAAGTCTACGAATGTCAGATTTTGCGTATGTTACTTTGTTTAAAATTAAAATTGTTGAATTGCTCTGATACAATAAGATGTTGCATATGACAAATAGATGTCGTTTTAAAAGTCGAAATAATTATTGAAAGCCAAGTTTTTTAAAGTTTGGGTAATTGTCTATTAGTTAGGGCCCACCTCCAAATCAAAAAAAAAAAAAACCCCAAATAGTGGGCCATTTATCATGAATTTAGCCGAAAAAATTAGTTGGCGGTCTCAACTAGTTTTTTTTTTTTAAATGTTTAAAGTTTCCATACAAAATAGCCTATTTTTTTTGTTGCCCTGTGAAACTTGTCACTTTACAGCTCGTTTACCAACACTGATTTGGTCACCCGGTCACAAATAGCTTGTGAAACATTTCTATAAACTTCATCCTAGGGGTGTTTAAGAGTGTTAATAAAGGACCATAGACAAAAATTTTTTTTTAAAAAATCGCGCGATTTTTTAAAAAATATTTTTGACTGCGGCGCTTGACTTTCACGGTTAACACACACTTCATTAACATATATTTATATCTTATGATTGCTTCTACACTGCACTTCAACCTTCTTTTGGAATTGGAGCTTGGCTAAATATTCCAAATAATTATCTGGTTTCATTCAATTATTTTTCGATTGAGAATTTCCAAATAAAACTCACAAATCCATTATATACTTGATAAACTGGCCATAAAATGGACAAGTCAAAGAAAAGTAGTGTTGGTAAACGGGCCATAACAGTGACAAGTTGCACAAGCAACAACAAAAATAGGCTATTTTGTATGGAAACTTTAAACATTTTTAAAAGAAAAACTAGTTGAGACCGCCAACTAATTTTTTCGGCTAAATTCATGATAAATGGCCCTCTATTTGGGGTTTTTTTTTTTTTTGATTTGGAGGTGAGCCCTAACTAATCACTGCGAACGGCAGTTCGCGCTAGTGACGAAAGCAGCACGAAGGGTGCGAAAGGCGACTAGCAATATATACAGCTAATTTGGAAAATTTGCTACGACTGTCCGATCAGATTGAGTTATATTCCGATCGAAAGGTTGAGTCCTAACTTACAAAATGGCATACTAAAACTTTTTGTAACTCACCTGGTTCATGAGATACGGGGGTGTAAGTGGGAGGGGAAAAATTTAAACGATCGCAGCTAATGGGGCCGTTGGGGCCTTTTTGAAAAATTTTTTATTTTTAAAAAATTCTAATCAAAAATACGCGTCGATTTATACCCCGATAACCCAAATCCGATAACTGGTTCGAAAGATAATAAAATTTAAAATTTTTAGTGGACTTCTCAAAATGAGATGAAAAGTCAGTTTGTTTGTCGGTTCGTTTGCGCGTATCAAAGCGCTAAAAAAGCTTAGATGTAATGATGAGGATTTGTTTCTTTTCAAAAATATAAAAATGTTTCTTCAACGACTTTTTGAATTTCCCGCTAGTTTAGCGGGAAACCGCTATTTCCCGCTAAAATTGAATAATAATAATAATAAACCCCAATAGTTTGCAAACCATAGAAGCTACAGATATGTCCTATATATCATTGGAAAGGTGAGTTTAAGGGCTTTTTGACGTACCTTCAAACTTTTTTTCTAAAGTACTCAGGTAACATTTTACAGGTGAAATAAGGTTTTTTAGCTTATATTTTGGCGATTTCTGACAAAACGGCTCTAACGATTTTTATTAAATTGATGTATGTTTTAGTACGTAAATTTCTGCGTTTTTTGGTATATAACACATAACACATGGTTGAGGGGTTTGGAAGATATTGCCTGTTAACTGAATATATATATTTTTCCATCGGTCGAAAATCACGTTTTAGTTCGAAAATCAAGTTTTAGTACTAAAAACTTTTTGGTTTTATGAGATATCTCAACCAAACTGATAAAATACGCATTTTACATTGTTTTATATATCCTGACCAAAGTTGGTTCAAATCGGACCACTATATCATGTAGCTGTCATAGGACCGATCGGATCAAAATTAGGTTTTAGTATGAAAAACTTTTTTGTTTTAAGAGATATTTTAAATTCAGTTTATTATAAAAACTTTAAATAAAAATAAAAATTATTAAAAAAAAAAAAAAACACGAAAATTGGTATTCGGCACTGTGCAAAAAGTAATTTTTATGTACAAAGAAGCTCTCCCTTTTTGAGCACAGTGCACAATGCCAATTTTCGTGTTTTTTTTTTTTTTTTAATAGTTTTTATTTTTATTTAAAGTTTTTATAATAAACTGAATTTAGCTCGTCACACAATTGGATATCAGAAATTTTGGAGCTAAAAATTGCTTTCGTCACTAGACTTTTACCTCGTGTAGAGGTTTTTTTTGTGGGATAGACAATTACCAAAGTTTGAAAGCAATGTAGAGCAATGACTATATTTACTAAATTAGTGAATATCACTTACTTCATTTTTTTGCCAATTCTCCAATTTTGCATAAAACTCAATCGCTGGTCCAACGAGCTCTAAAGGAATTTCGGCGCGCAACTGATCCCATTTTAAGGAACGCAATGTGCGAACGCTAAAATTCCGCTCTAAAGTTAATATAATTATTTGTAGAACAATTATAATAAATGGTACAAATTTTCATATTTTATGTTTGGCACTTGTACTTACCAGCAAAAATATTAAGAAATTCTTCACCTCCTAAACTTTTTAATATTTCCTCCATGCTCGACTATTGAAAACTGAGCCAGTACAATTAATGAATGCAGTATATCAAAGTATAACACAACATCAATTTTTTTCTGTGAAATGCATAGCCTACTGTGTGTCGATAATATCTCAACAGATGGCGTTATAGACAGATGCATCACTAACTGACTGTGAAGTTACTTTACTTATCTCAATAGATGGCGCCACAAATTTTTAGCTCGATACCCAAAAAATGGGTATAGAGCCTATTAGATTCGTGTCGATTATGGTACAGAATTTTGAACCCATATATCTCCGCAACTATAAAAGTAAGAGCAACCAAATTTGGTGACAGTACTCCTAGGATGTTGATCTATACTAAGTTTGTATTTAAATTTGACCCCGCCCACGTCCGCCCCCGTAAATGATATAAAATCTAATAACAAGAGCACTATTAAAGCTACAGCATTGAGACTTGGCACACAGGATGGGGGGACGAGTCCTGAGGTGTGCTGAATTTCATTGAGATCGGTTTATAAACAGGGAAGTAGTTTGAGAAAATATGATATATGGAGAAAATATAATCACCTGGATCTTAGAGACTATAAGAGATAGAGATTCCAAATTTGGTGACAATACTGCTATGTTGCGCACGCAGATCAAGTTTATTTTAGAATTTTGCCACGCCCCTCAATTATCCTGTAATCGACAAAAAACTAAAATATCCAAATACAAGGCCAATTTAATAGGTTCAGATGTCAAAATCTGCACACACACTAAACACAATTTTGATAATGCATCCTGAAAACTGCATTGCAATCGGATAACAAATACCGAAGATATTAAATCAAAACTTCACATTTCTCATGCCTACGTGCAGTGGCCAGATTTTGGACTCGGGATCAAAACAACTCTTTGTTTTGAACCAAATTATTTATTATTATTATTATTATTTTTATTTTTTATACCCTGAGCCCATTGAAAATGGGCAAAAAAGGGTATAATGCATTTGGCAGAATGTATGTAACAGGCAGAAGGGGGCGTGGCAGACCCCCAAAAGTATATATATTCTTGATCAGGATCAACAGTCGAGTCGATTGAGCCATGTCCGTCTGTCTGTCCGTCTGTCTGTCCGTCTGTTTGAACGCGTCGATCTCAGAAACCATAAGAGCTAGAGACTTCAAACTTGGTATGTAGGTTCCTGGATACCGTACGCAGATCAAGTTTGTTTTTATTTTTGGATCGTACAACTATATCATATAGCTGCCATAGGAACGATACATCGATAATGAAGTTTTTGTATGAAAAGCTTCTTTAATTTTTGAGATATCTCAACCAATCTCACACGATATATATTTGGAGTGGTATTATACATCCTGACCAAATTTGGTCCAAATCGGCCCACTATATCATATAGCTGTCATACAGACGCTCTGCGAAAATCAAGTTTTAGTATGAAAAAGTTTTTTGTTTTTAGAGATTTCGTAACCAAACTGATAGAATATGTATCTGGGCTGGTATTATACATCCTGACCAAGTTTGGTCTAAATAGGCCCACTATATCATATAGCTGTCATACAGACGCTCTGCCGAAAATCAAGTTTTAGTATGAAAAAGTTTTTTTTTTTTTGACATATCTTAACCAAACTGATAGAATATGCATTTATGTTTGTTTTGTACATTCTGACCAGATTTGGTTCAAATCGGTTCCATATATCAAATAGCTGCCATAGGAATTATTGGTCGAAAATCAACATTTATAAAAGAGTACCTGGGCTCAGGGTATCTTACTGTCGAGCGTGCACGACTGTAGCCGCACCTCACCGCGAGCGAAGCGAGCCGGGGGTAGGCGAGCGAAGCGAGCAGGGGGCGGAGCCCCCTTGTTTATTTTTTTTTTCATTGCATTAAATTAATTACATATTAATTAATAATTACATACTTTTTAAATGAATACTTTACATACTTAATCAATAATTTTATGTGATGCACATTTTGCAATCAGTACCATGAATTAGCAGCAAAACGAATTTAGTTCTATAAAAATAGCTTTATTTGCACATGTATGTATGTGTGTATGTAGGGCTTCTCTTCTAACGAGCGAGAGATAATTGAAACAAAAGAAACGTGCAAAACGTACAACGAAAAAAAATGATATACATTCATATTGCCACAAGCAAATATAATGCTCCGATGGCTCTGATGATAGAGCCGTGTATTTCGAGGCGATGAGTCGAGAGTTCGAATCCCGTTTCAATCTTGCCCATGTGCAACTTTTTTTTTTTTTTTTTTGTCAACTATTTCCTTTTTTTTTTGTCAACTATTTTCTTTATTACAATTTGTACTTTTTTAACAACTTGTATTTTCTTTGATTTTGTGAAAAGAGTAACAAAATATATATATATTATATAATCTGTATTTTATTATTCACGTATTGTATTATAGTTAGTATTAATACCAGTTCTGTCACAGACTAGCACCCCTAACTGTAGGCTATAGGATAGCATATAGTCTGTAGCATTTTATGTTGACCATATTTTACTGAAATTGAATTAATCGGTTGTGAACGTTTGGGTATCGAGCAAGTTACTGTCGAATGCGCTCGACTGTAGACATACCACACCTCATCGCGAGCGAAGCGAGCCGGGGGTAGGCGAGCGAAGCGAGCAGGGGGCGGAGCCCCCTTGTTTAAAAATACTCTGATGTCAAAGTTTTTGCAATTCTCCAACTTATCAACAATTGCAATAGTTGGGCTATTTTAATGAACGCAATGTGCGAACGCTAATATCTCACTCGAAATTTAATACATTAATTTGTCGAATTAATTATAATTAATAAATAAATATTGTGAATTAATTTTAAGTTTTTAATTAACTTCTCCATATTTCATTAACTGTGTTTTTAATTTTAAATTTCAAAAGCAATGAAGCGCTTGTTTTTATTAAATGTATTATGAAAAATTAAGAAAATAACAATAATTATATGCAGGAAATCTACAGCACAACACAACTTAGAAGCCTTTTCATTGTGAAAAGCATAGCCTACTGTATGTGTCGAAGTCTATTTTTTTGGTTTGTTTTTAAAGGCGATTCGCCGTTAAATATAGATAGACTTCTGAGCAGCCAAATGAAGTAAATTTCCCTAAATTTTAGAAAATTTTTTGTTTTTAGAAAAACTATCCCTAACATTTATTTTAGGGTAATACTTTCTATTTGTAAGAAAAATATTTCTCTATATTAGAAAAATTTTCTAAATTGTGAGGCGATTCTAATTTTATGGCGATTTTCTTAAATATAGAAAATAAATTTTCTGAGTGTAAGTGAGTCTACTTGACCCTGCAGTAATTTATGGACGAACATTACTCCAAGCATAATTCTACGATTAGTAAGAGAGGGAAGATGGATTAAGCAAAGTCTACTAGAGTACGAAGGCAACTGTATTTCTGAGTTCCAGTTCAAGCCGCGAAGAGCAAATATTAAAAACTGTTTTTGAACCGATTCTATTCTGGCACGATGTAATTCGTATTCAGGGGACCAAATGCATGACCCATACTCAAGAATCAGACGAACAAGAGATGTATATAAAAGCCTAGTAATATAAGGATCATCAAATTCCTTTGACCATCGCTTAATAAGCCCAAGAACTCCCATTGCCTTATTGACTGCAACAGCAATATGTTTATCGAACTTCAGTTTATGATCTAGAATTATACCCAAATCATTTACTGAGCCTTCGTTATCATTTAAGCATTCCAAGATAATGCCATTTAGTGAATACTGACAAATATGCCGATAGGATCTGTAGAAAGTCATTACTTTACATTTTGAGCTATTTAAATTAAGCAAGTTGGCTTGACACCAAAAAAAACAGTGCATTTAAGTCCGCTTGCAAAAACCTATCAGAGAAAGGTTCACTATAGGAAAAACAAAGCTTGACGTCATCCGCATACATGAGTGCACGTGAGTGGGATAAAACAGTTGGAAGATCGTTTATAAATAACGTAAAAACAAGTGGGCCAAAATGACTACCAGGCGGTACTCCAGACGTAGCATTGATGGATTTTGAAAATAAAGTTTTGAAACTAACTCAGTTTGCATCTTTTTCTTGAACCCTTTAATCACAAGAGAAGTAAACTCAAGAAGGTTAGTGGTTGTCGATCTACAAGAAGTTATTATTTTTTCAAGCAACTTCGGAATTGCAGAAAGCTTAGCAATACCCCTATAATTCTGAACGTCGCATTTCACTTGAACTCTGTCAAGTCGCAAGTCTGTCGCAAGTGTGTAAGCACGCTTGCCAATCCCTAACTAATAACACTCACGCGTTAGTTTAAGAACTATCATCTTTTATTAAGTTGTATGGGGTTTTATAAATTATCTTATGTACTAATTAGACAGAGTTTGATATAGTATTGACAATGTTTTGGCTTACTTTCGGTTACGGTTTCGGTTACGGTTCCAAATTTCAAAAGGTTTTTACCGGTTAAAGGTTACGGTTTCGGTTAAGGTTTTAATCCCTGCTTTCAATAAAGGCGAAAGGCTCTGAAACTAGTGATTTGTTGGGTAAATGCCTAGACAAACGAGAAAAGTCATTTTTGGACAACGAAATATTGGTTTCCGCAGTATACCTTGATCCGAGACTTCGTAGAACGCTGAAAACCCCAAGTCAGCTAGCAACAGCGAAAAATTATTTAAAACGGCTATTTCGTAATATATATAACGTTCAGAACAATGTAAATATCATTGATTTTCAATTTTATAATACTTTTTCCTATTATTTAATTTATTTTATTTGCAGAGAACAGATATTTTTCATATATTTTCAGTTCTGAATCTGACGAGCTTCCTGGTACTCTCAGTTGCGCACAGCAAGAAGTCAGTAAGGGCTCATGCTCACACTTAAATGCATTTTTGAACGCAATCGAAATAGACGATGGGGAATCCGAAGCCGATGACGATCTTAACACTGAATTCTCCGAAATTACATGCTACGATCCTAAGCCACTTTGCATTGAGGAGGATTTGATGGAATACTGGGAAGAAAAACAATATAAGTTTGCGAACCTGTTTCAATTGGCTCAGGTTAATCAAAGCGTGCCTGCAACTCAAGTGAGCGTTGAGCGGGCATTTTATGCACTTCGTTTGGTGCTAACCGACAACAGGTGCAACTTATCAGAAGAGTCGTAACAAAAAATATTGTTTTTCAATTAAATAAAAATATAACAAAATGAACATATTTTAAACAGCCGTTATGTTTTCGGCAGCATGCTGTCTTTTGCTATCAATGTCTTCCTCTGAAATTGAATCTACTGAGAGAGCCTGTATCGGCCGATTGTTCGTTACGTCTCGTAGATTAAAATTGAAGACTAAATCGTTGGGTGAAAATTTTGTCGTGGCATTTATGTAAGTGTTTATGCCCCATTGTGTATTGTACAACTGCTGGTCCCACTCTTTGGTCTTCTCTGTGCTGGTTTTCAATGCGTTGATCAGCGTCTTGCTCATACGTTCTGCCTGTCCGTTGGCTCGGGGTGTACGCACTGCCGTTTTAACGTGATTAATTTCATGCTCCTTAGTGAAGTTATCAAACTCCCTCGATGTAAAAGCTGTGCCTCTGTCTGAGATTATGCGCATCGGTTGACCAAATACTCCAAATATCTGTTGAAGAGCTTTTATAACCGGTGTTGTCTTCGTTGTTCGTGTTGCTGCCAAAAACGTGTACTTTGTAAAAGAGCATACGATTACCAAAATGTGAAAATTTCCGCTATTGCTCTTTGGAAATGGTCCTACATGATCCATGTTGATCGTCCGGAACGGTATGGGTGTGGTATCGTACACATGTAATTCGCCCTTCGATTTGCCTCCTTTTATTTTGTTGATGCAGCATTCCGGACAAGAAGCTATGTAGGACTTCACATATCTTATCATACGTGGAAACCAGAAATAGTGTTGAATTCGTTGAATCGTCTTTTCCGTGCTATAGTGTTCTATATCGTCATGGTTAGCTTTAGTTATACGCCAGCGAATTGCATGTGGTACAACCAACTTGTTGCCGTCTGGTGTTTTACGTAGAAGCCTGCTTACTTCGATGACATAATCCGTGCTTAGTTGGCTTCACTTTGGGCCCATTTCGTTGCTCTTCAGTTGCATGCAAATATTCATTTGAACTCTGTCGCGATGTAAGTCGCAACTTCGGAACTAGTGTGTAAGCCCGTTTGTTATTTGCCTAATTAGACAGAGTTCGATATAGTGTTGACAATGTCTTGGCATACTCTAATCATTATATATATGTGATCTTATATACTATTAGGATATAGTTGACATGGTGTTCAAATATGTTTGACTCCTTCTTACTTATTGTTCCTTATTATTTAGAGTGAGTTTACCATAGTGTTAACGTGGCTCTTTTTTACTTATTGTATAGATTAGCGATTTAATATATTTGACTCCTTTCTTTGCATCCTTTTGTTACATGATCTAACGTACTAGCGTATATTTCTTTTCTATTTTGAGCATACAGGTTCTCACAGTAATCTATTATTTCTGAGCGCCAGTATTGCGACCCATGTGGTAATTCTACGCTGTAGTGACCCTTTCAAGTGGATTGCGTTCCAAATCTGTCACGAATCCCGAGGGCTGTTCAAGCCGTTTGTTCATTTATGAACATTTTGCGGGGGGCCGTTGTTAAGTGGTGGTTGTTGGTAACCCGAAATCTATATTAATTTTTTGCTTATCTGTTTTACATTTTCTTATTACATATATTATACTCATAGCTATTATTCAAATGATTATCAGTGTTAAAGACGTGTGTCCGGTTACATTGTGAAATTCTATGTTTCTTAGCTTACATTTATTGTTTTTTTGTTCTTCTAGTAATATTTTAATTTTATCAATTTCTTCTGTATTGTTAATCAACTTATTTGTTATTGGTCTTATTTGAGTAAGTGGGATGTTATTTGCTAAGTTTATTAAGGGAGCTGCCAGATATTCAGCGTCATCCTCCGTTGTAATCTCTTGAGATGCGATTAGCAGATGTTTATCTTGGCGAGCTGTGCATCCTTCTTCTAGTCGTAATATACCTTGTCCTGTGATGTGTTTCACCTTGTTGTGCTGATTTCCACAGGTCCATTCCAGAACTGGCTCAGTGAAGATTTTAAATAGCCAAGTGTTTCGGGGTTGCAGTTGTGTCCACATATCTTCTGTTGCAATTTGTTGGAATTCACAATCTGGATCCAGATTTTGCTTTAAAGTTGATACTTCGCAGGAGTTATCAGTTGCACTCTTTCAGGTCCAATTTCCCGTGCATAGTAACTGGGTGGCTGATATCAAAGTATAGATATCCTGGTTGAAGTTATATACTAGATATTCAGCCTTTATTTGCACCATGACTGTCCTTTTATGTTTTACAATAGGAATTGGGACAAGTCGGTAAACAATTGCAGATTAATGGTTAAATAGTGGAATCTCGGCATGTATCACTAGTTGATTATCCATTATCATAGCTTGAGCTTTGATAATTTGATTCTTCCATGATTCAGGTTGATGAATAAGTTTGTGATTGCTGATTGTATATTTTCGTAGTTTTCTATCAACTGAATAATTTGTGATAGCATAATCTGATATGATAGCGCCATTTGGTTTATATATATTTTCTCCGCTATATCGTTGAGAAGTCTTTGAATCTCGTTAACCATTGCAGTGACGTCGTCCGTAGTTTTCTTTAATATATTTAGTGTCGAGTCTATAATTATAGACGATTATAATCGACGTTTGTTTCTTGTACATTTTATGAAGATCTTGATGGTTGTCAAATATATTTTGTATGTTGGATTTTAACATTGTCCGGTCGTCGGCATCCATTGTTCCAAATAGGATGTAATGTATTGACCCAACAAATTCAAAGAGTGCTCGTCTCTTTATTTTTATTTTTAGCAGTAATTCGTTGTTGTTTTTTTGTTGCGAATATCTAAAGGCCATAGCTTGAGTCATCATGTGACATGCTCCTTCGAATTGAACCAAATATCTGCAGTTAATTGTTATTTCCTCGATATAGCCATTTATTCTGCTCAATTCTAATATGTATGGCTCCAGATTGTAATGAATAATAAGGTTCCATTTTGATAAAATTGTGTCCAGTTTTCCTTGAACGTCTAGAAATATCATTGAGTCCTTGTTGATTGGAGTTACTTGCACTTACTCCAGTTTTGTTTCGTTAAAGCTGGCGACTTTGTTTATTAACGTAAGACAGCTTAACAAGGTTGCTGCTGTTGACGTACTTGATCCGGTCCTGTGGCCTACTTTGTTCTCTTCTTTATCGGTTTTCAATGGATAGATTTTGTGGATTGGTCTTTTTATTATTCCATTTTGAGTTTTAATTGAGACAACTCTGCCCTTTTCATCTATTTCAGGGTGTGTTTCTTTGATATGTCGAAGTGGCCATTTGGTAGGACTTGTATTTTCCTTCTTTATTAACACAATTTCTCCTATTTCTAGGTCTGATGACTCCTTTTGCCATTTTAATCGTTATTGTAAGGTGACCAAATATTCGTCTTTCCATTTCTGCCAAAAGTGTGTTTTCATTTTTGGAATTAGCTTCCATCGATTTGTTAATGACATCCTCGTATCTATTTCCGTCTCTGTTACCTATAGCATTGGTCTCCCGATGAGTAAATGTCCTGGAGTCAGGATGTCATCGAACTCATTGCTGGAGTCTATTGGATATAATGGTCGTGAGTTCATTATAGCTTCAATTTGTGCTAGTAAAGTGCTCATTTCCTCGTAATTGATTATTCTTTTTAAATGATATTTTACGGATTTAACTCCAGCTTCCCAAATTCCTCCAACGTGAGGACTTGCCGGCGGAATAAAATGCCATTCTATTCTTTCTTTTTCCAGTATTGGAGCTATGCTGTTATGTTGAATAGCTTGAGTAAATTCAGAGTTCAACTTTTTTTCTGCTCCCACAAAATTAGTGCCGTTGTCTGAATACAATTGTTGACATTTTCCTTTCCCTGCTATGAATCTTTTAAGTGCTGCTATAAATGCCTCTGTTGTTAGGTCACTTACAGCTTCTAGATGGACAGCCTTTGTGCTCATACATACAAAAAGCGCTATATATCCCTTGTATGACTTTAGTCCTCTTCCTTTTGAGACTCTCATATTTATTGGTCCCGCATAGTATTTTTTTGTATGACTGAATGGTTGTGAAATGGTGACTCTCGGTTTTGGAATCTGACCCATTAATTGTTCCGCGTTCGATTGACGATACCTCGTACATATTATGCATCGATGAAATATCCCCTTTACTGAATTTTTTAGTCCGCTTATCCAAAATTCCCTTTTAATTTGTGCTTCGGTTATTCTATTAGCTCCGTGAAGAGTTTCCAAGTGTGCTTTTTCAATTATTAGGTCTGCTAGATGCGATTTATTTATTATCAGTGGAAGTTTTTGATTGTATTGTAGCTCTGCGAATTGTAATCTGCCGCCAAAACTCCATTATCGTCGAGGAATGGATGTAGAGGTGCAAATTTTCTTTTTGTATCTATTTGTAATTTTTCTTAAAGTTTCACAACTTCGGTTGTGTATTCTCTATATTGGTGTTGTATAACTATGACTTGTTAAGCTTCTCATAGTTCCTTTGCTGATAGTCTTCCTTGATTGCCCTTTGTATTGCAAAGGCTTAAAAATCGTCTGACGAATACGATGATTCTAATTAATTTTTCAAAACTACTGAATTTGGTTTTTAATATGTTTAGAATATTTTCTGTGTTTTGTGTTTGAAGATTAATTTTTACCATGTTTTCTCTTTCTGTTGGCCACTCTTTTGGATCCTTTGTCAACCAGTCTGGGCCATTCTACCATATTTTAGATTTTGTTAATTTGTCTGGTGTGATTCCCCTTGTTAATAAGTCTGCTGGATTTTCTTTGGTTCCTACGTGTCTCCATGTTGCAGTAGGCGCCAATTCTTTGATTTGTTCTATCCTCATTCGCACGAATTTGTCCTTATTTCTGTTGATTCTGATCCATCCTATAGTAATTGTAGAATCGCTCCAAGCGTGTATCTCTGCATTTACTTGTATTGTAGATGTAACGACATTTAGTAATTTTGCTAGTAGACGTGCTGCACACAATTCCAATTTTGGCAACGTCTTCCGGTTTTTGATTGGATTTACTTTCGTTTTGCTGGTAATTATAGCTATACCCGTCGGTATCTTCCCATATATAACTGCAGCATATGCCATTTCAGAGGCATCCGCGAATCCATGAATTTCTAGTGGTGTGCTGTGTGATGCTCCTGTCCAACGTGGAATCTTTATGCATTCAATGGATTTTAGTTTTTTGTTAAATTCTATCCATTCTTCTGATACCGTTGTACTCAGTGTCTCGTCCCAGCCTATTTCCGACATCCAAAGCTTTTGAATGAACAATTTGGCCACAATTGTTATTGGTGATAGCCATCCCATTGGGTCGAAAATTCTAGCTAACGTTCATAAAATTTTTCGATTTGTTAATTTGGTGTTTGTTGGACTACATATATTGAAGCTGAAGTGATCATCTTGTGGATTCCATTTTAGTCCCAGAGTTTTGTTTTGTTTCTTCGTTATTTATTTAAAATAATTTCTCGGTGACTTGGCCAGATAAGGTTGTTGTAACTGATTTTTCATTCGATGTCCATTTTCGCAGGTGAAATAAATAGTTTTCTAGCTCCTTTGATATGTGTTTGTAAATGTCGACACATTCCCTTTTGCTTTCAGCAACTTTTGTTAACTTGAATTCCTTAACTGGTTGTTTTTGGTCATTTCTCCATAGGATTTTCAGATACATTTGATCCTCTTCTGCTACTTTTATCTGTTTCCAGTTTCTCCATTTTTAAATTATCTCAAAAATGGTTTTTTGAATATGAGGTCCCGTAAGTTGAACGTCATTCAAACTTTTTCCATTAGTCGTTTTTGATGAAGCATTGAACACAACACGCAGTTTGTTTGTCAAGCTTTCTTCTCTTATTACTGGTTTATGTGGTATATAATGTTTCCTGTCTCCAATTTTTTTTGTTTCTCTCATATACATATGTATATCAATGAGTATTACATATATCTTGGGCAGCAACACTTTGTCTAAGCATTACTAAGGCAACAACACTTTGTTGTTATCCCAATAAAAAATAAAAAAACCGACGACTTTGTCGCAGCGCGGCCTAACGTCAGTGCCTTCTGCACATTTCAAGTGCGGCCGAAATATGATCGCGCTTGATAACGGCGGCCGCTTAATAGCCGAGTCAGCATCGTTCCCACGCATGACCACTATGTATATATATGAGCATGCAAAACACTCTCAGCCCGCTAGCAACGTTTCCGTTGCTTTACATATTTACTCTTATATACAATATGTAAAACGGCTGCACTGTCGCTGCTTCTCAGCGCTCAGCCTTTAAGTTAAGAGCAATCGAATAAAGACACTTAATCAAATAAGACGTGCCGCACATCTTTTGAATCGAAGATTTATGAGTCCTTGGAAGACTCCGGACAACGATTCCTTAAAAAACAAAACCATATAGTAAAGTGAAAAAAACAAAAAAAAAAAAAATAAACACAGAAACCATAATAAATAAAACGAAAAACCTAGTTAAACACTACAACACAACAGCTATAAAAGTTAACAAAAATAGGCAACAAAGCCGATAAAAGACACGATGGTGTAAAATTTGAGCTCCAAAAAAAAAATATACTTATAATATATAAATATAATTATAAATATCTTAAAAATCAGCTAATACACTGCGACAGCAAAAAGCGGCGGACGACGAAAACTGTTATAAGTCTGTGCGAGGACCAGCACCGGCACTGTCGCTGCATCTCAGCGCTCAGCCTTTAAGTTAAGAGCAATCGAATAAAGAAACTTAATCAAACAAGACGTGCCGCAAATCTTTTGAATTGAAGATTTATGAGTCCTTGGAGGAACGTCCTTCAAACTTTTTCCATTAGTCGTTTTAGATTACGCATCGAACACAACACGCAGTTTGGTTGTCAAGCTTTCTTCACTAATTACTGGTTGATGTGGTATATAATATTTCCCGTTTCCAATTTCCTTTGTTTTTTCTCATGTGATTGTTTTCCTGATTCTCTTTCATAAACTGGTTGTACTGTATCCTTAGATTACTGTCTTTCAGTAGTCTTTTCTACAAGCCCATATAATTCTGTTCGCTCTTTTGCTTTCGTAGGTTAAGCATCTGTGCTGTTTCCTCGGAAATAACGGTGATCTGTGATCATTGGTCAACTAGTGCACTACAAATTATCCATTCCCCTGTTAATGATTGCACCTCAACTTGAGCTGTAGCCAGCAACGTAGTTTTTGATGCCCTTGTCGTCGTTGTCGTATCATTTTCGGAATGAAGTTATTCGAGATGTCTTTCGCCGCATTTTCCACATTTTTCTTGACAACATCTTTTTTGACTTCAGATCGAACGAATTGCCATTTGTCACTTGTCTCTATTCTCTTGAATTTTCCACAGTCAATTATGTTGTGCCCTGGTATTTTACAGTACTGGCATGCATTATCTACCGTCGAACTCATTATTTTTGGGTTTTCCTTCTTAGTCTTGCCGCCTTGGATTGTTTGTAAGTGTCTCTCCAGGAATTATATGACATCCTCCAAAGTCTGAATTTCCTTTGTCTTATTAGAGGCGATTTCATACTTCTGTAATCCTTGCCGATCAAATTTTCTGATTAGAATGCTCGCAATGAATGGCTCCGCATTCTTGACTGGAATTCCCATTCCTTTTATTGCGTGCAGACTTTTGTTCATTGTATCTAACATATTTTGAACATTCTGAATCCGATACTATTCATATTTGGCAGGTCTAATATGCGATTCCAGTGACTCGAAAATAGTTTCCTCGAATTCTCGAATCCTTTAGTCGTATAAATTTCGACTTTGTATCCAAGTCTGTATTCGTGTCTACCATTTGAGTGAACGTATCCGAGAAGCTGGACCATGAAGTAATATCTCCAAAGAACGCCGGAATTTCCACGGGTTTCAGCTTAAATCTTTGATCCGAAGGTTTGTTCTCCGTAAGCCACCGTATTTTTTCTCTTTTGGCATCGCTTAGATCTTCATAATGATCCCGTATTGAAGTAGTTGCTTGCCCATTTTCCCTTAATTCCTTAAACAGCTCAGTCAATCTATCGAAATCTTCTTTGATTTCGTCGTAATCATTTTGGTGCTGTTTATAATTTTGTCCAGCACGATTCATTGTTTTTTGCAATGTACGAGCTGCCCGGTTAAACTCATCTGTTCGCATTTCATTTTCTTCTATTTCGTGAATTATTGACTTGAGTTTTCTCGTGTGCTCCCTTCGCAAAGTATTCGCCTACTAATAGTTAATCGTGTTCTTGCAAAATTTTGTGCTGTGTTTTGAACAATTCCCATTGTTCCTGAACTTTCGTCGCCCAATTTAGATTAGGACGTTCGTCTTGGACTATTTCTTCGTCCCATTGTTTAAGCTGCGCATAAATTGCAGACTGACTCGACCCTATTGCGTTCAGTTGTTCTCGTGTGTATACCATTTTTATATTTATTTTATAAAAAATCAATCATAGTATATACATATATTTTTATTTAAAATATTTTTGATTTTCTAAATTTTTCTGCTCTTGAATAAGTTTTTCTTTTGTTGCTCCAGTGGTAATTGCAATAAGCGTATGCAATTCCTTACGTTGCTTATTTCTTCGGATCCTCTTCCCGGCTAGTCTCGTTTTCGTCTTTGGCTGCTTTTGTGCTTTTGACCTCTTTTAACGCCTTAGGTTGTAGTCCTCTATCGTCAGTGGTAAAGGGCCGGCACCTTCCTCTGCAGCGTCCTTTAAAAACTCTTTCCGTTTCTGGATCGACTTCTCTAATTTTTTGATTTGGCGTGCCTTGTAATCGGCAATACTTATGCGTCTTAAAGTATTTTGTATAACTTGTTGCTGAATTTTCCTTAGTAGTTTCTAGAATTTTATTGAGAACTCTTCCATACTCTGCCGTTTTTATTTCTTTATTTTTTTTTTTTTTCGTGGTTCACAAATCTTTACTTTTCCAGTGTTTGCTCGTCTTCTCTGTGGTTACGCCGAACCGTTTTTAGAGTTTGAGCCGCAGTTTTCTCGGCACAAGATTCCCACGCCTCCTTTAGCAATTGTTGACAGGTTCCCGCGCCGCCGTATTTTTGCTTCTGGGGTTCACTTGTCAGCGTTAGTTTCCATTTATCGGATCAGGATTCCCACGTCGCCACCTTTAGCTATCAATGACAGGTTTCCGCGCCGCCGTATTTTTGCTGCTATGGTTCACAATTTACCACCTGTTAGCGTTTGTTTCCTTTCTCTTAGGTTACTCAGAACCATACAGAGTTTGGACCGTAGATTTATCGGATCAGGATTCCCACGTCGCCATTTAGCGATCGTTGACAGGTTCCCGCGCCGCCAGTGGTTAAATTTTTACCACTTGCTAACGCTTTTCCGTTGATTTTCGATGCAGGATTCCCACGCTGCCCGTTGCGATCGTTGTTAGGTTCCCGCGCCGCCGTTTTTCCAGCTCTGATTAACACACGTCGCTCCTTGTAGCGTCGCGCAGTGCTGTTTCCTTCGCAGATCTGTCTTCTGCGCCGCTTGTTGTTGCTCTGCTGCCTTCCGTCTAGTCCCACGCTGCAGTCGCACGTAGTTTTGCCGGAGAATTACGGTTTTTTATTTTATTTTATTTTTTTTCCTAGCTGCGTCACGATGCACGACAGGTGCTATCTATGTTTTGACTTGTTTCCTTGATACCGATTAAAGCATCTACTGGAAGTGGCAGTCACTAAGCAAAATTGCTCGAAGGACCAGCACGCTTGCCAACTGACCTCGTTTATTGAATTGTATAAGCTTTTATAGGTTATCTTATGTACTAATTAGACAGAGTTCGATATAGTGTTGACAATGTTTTGGCTTACTCTAAGCATTATATATATGTGATCTTATATACTATTAGGATATAGTTGACATGGAGTTCAAGTATGTTTGACTCCTTCTTACTTATTATTCCTTATTATTTAGAGTGAGTTTACCATAATAAACTTATTGTATAGATTAGCGTTGTAATATATTTGACTCCTTTCTTTGCATACTTTTGTTACATGATCTTAGCGGGTATTTCTTATCTATTTTGAGCATACAGGTTCTCACAGTAGTAAATTATTTTTGAGCACCAGGATTGCGACCCATGTGGTAATTCTACGCTGTAATGACCCTTTCAAGTGGTTTGTGTTCCAAATCTGTCACGCATTCCGAGGGCTGTTCAGGCCGTATGTTCATTTATGAACATCAGTACATCAAATATTTCCAATAAAACTGGATCTGGCTTTTGCATTGTATATACCCAATGTTCTTTGATTGGTATAATCGATAAGATATTGTCTGATACAGTATGAGACTTTTCTTCTTGTGTCAATCCCGGTTGTCTGCTCATGCCATCTACATGTGGCATGTCTCCGTATTTGCTAGAATTTCCAAAGCATAGCTTGAGTAACGGCTTTCGGCATCACTACACAGTCGGCTGAAATAGAATACCGGTTTCGTTCCGTCATCTTCTCGTTGAAACATAATGCCTGCTATTCCCATATCAATTCGCAGAGCCACTGACCGTTACCATTCTTGCCCTTTTGCCGTTGCTGAAACCTCGACCGTTTTGCTATTCCGTGCCGATTTGTCTCCGTTTTCTCTGCCCTGTGTCGATTCTCTTTCATTGCCCTTTGTGGCGTCGTTTATTCTCTTCAACTGTTGCAGTCACACTTTAATTAAACATTTCTTTACGTAGAAATGAATTTGCATCCCACTTCTGAATTGTCAGGCTCTAAAATTATATGTCTTTATTCATTATAACAGTTAGTATCCACTAATATAGATAACTTTTAAGATAATTATATAAAACTCAATAATGCAACTCCCTTCTTCTTCTTACTGTCGTTCTTGACAATAGCTCTAGCCAAGCATAGTTGAACCTTCTCTTGCAGTCTTTCGCATCATTCTGGAAGTCATATTTTGGTTCTGGAACCCACGTGTGAAGCAAAATATCCTTCTTTTCTCAATGGTTATCAGGTTAGCGCGTCCAACATAAAGCCCTAGGTCATTTGTATGACAATCATGATTTTCAACAGTTGAAGGCACTACAGCTATCGCAATTAGACGATATTAGTCCTTGGGCTTAGAGATGTAACTTCCATGCGAAACGGCAGATTTCTTTCAGTTGGTTAACGATTGGTTTGACGTTTTTAATGTAAATTTGTCAACGTCGAATTGCATTCCGACTAAACAACCATTTGGTCAAAGCTTAAATGAACAGCGGCATGTCTTAAGTAAGATGAGTGATCTGATATCCCAGATACTAATTCTAAAGGGAAAAACGCGGCGATTGTTGTCAGCAACAACTCGCTAATCATGTTGTATGAACATCTTGACGAGCGATACAACATGTTATATTTGATAGCAAACGGACTATCCCAAGACCAATTGGAGCATTTCTTTGGTGCTATGCGGGCTAAAGGAGGTTTGAATGATCACCCCACTCCCCTTGAGTTCAAATTTCGGCTGCCCAAGTACTTAATAGGTAACAAATATTTATAAAGATGTTCTACAAAACTCTAACAGCGCCAAAGCAACCCAAAAGCAATTGTTGGGGTTCCTAAAAACAATAAAGCATTGCTTTCAAATGTCTAAAAAATTGTTGAAAGATTTCACAAAATGATATAATTATTGAATGAAACCAAATTAATTATTAAAGTAAATAAAAATGCAAAAAATATATTTTTTATAATTTTGATAGTTGTATAAAATATTTCTCATCCTAAAACTGTTGTTGAAAATGGAGGAAAGACGATTTGTTTCGATTTGACTTCGAAAATATGTTTGAAAAAACTAAATCTCTGACATTTGAGGAACATCGACATTTCGAACGGTTGTTTTAAAATGCAATTCTCTTTAAAAACTCTAAAGATTTCTGGAACTCACCTGATATACTACATATTTTGCTCTGCTGTCAAGAGCCAAAACAAAAAAATCTCCAGCAGAACTAACCCTTGAGCAGGCCACATAAAATTGACCATGGGAGAAACAATCATCTATTAAGTCTAGTCCGGCCAACTTATTGTAATATTATTTATTGTAATAGCAAAACAGGCTTTTTCTGAAAATTGCACTCTCTTAAACTCAAAGGGCTGGTTATCAGCTTTGGCACAACCAGTAAATTCTGTGGCTTCAATTGTACATTTTTACGAGCTTTTATTTGAAATCTTGCATAGTTTTGGCGGCCTTTGGTTTCGTATTTACATTATTGGTGCACCTACCTACTATTGAGAGTGGGATTATGCAATGCAAATCCAGGTGGATTTTGTTTGTTAAGAGAAACAATACTGGATAATGGACAGCATTGTCAACTTCAATGACAAAGTCAAAGGATTTGAATGTCAATTTTTGACCATCAAATGATTTTAAAAGCATATCATTAATAATAATAATAAACTGCTCTATCGTTTCTTGAAGTTAAAATTGCTCGTTCAGCTAACCAATCACTGCGAACGGCAGTTCGCTCTAGTGACGAAAGCAGCACGAAGGGTGCGAAAGGCGACTAGCAATATATACAGCTAATTTGGAAAATTTGCTACGACTATCCGATCAGATCGAGTTATGTACCGATCGAAAGGCTTAGACCTAACTTACAAAATGGCGTACCAAAACTTTTGCTAGCACACCTGGTTCATGAGATAAAGGGGTGTAAGTGGGAGGGAAAAAATTTAAATAATTGCAGTAATGGGGGTCGTTGGGGCTTTTTGTTAAAATATTTTCTTTTATAAAAATTCTTATCAAAAATACGCGTCGATTGATACCTTACCAAATCCGATAACTGGTTCAAAAGACAATCAAATTTGAAAAATTTAGTGGACTTCTCAGAATGAGATGAAAAGTCAGTTTGCTTGTCGGTTTGTTTGTCCGTATCAAAGCGCTAAAAAAGCTTAGATGTAATGATGAGGATTCGTTTCTTTTCAATAATCTAGAAATGTTTGTTCTACGATTTATTTAATTTCCCGCTAGTTTAGCGGGAAAACGCTATTTCCCGCAAAAATTGACTCCAATAGTTTGCAAACCATAGAAGCTACAGATACGTGCTATATATCATTAGAAAGGTGAGTTTGAGGGCTTTTCACCTTCAAAAAGTAATTTTTATGTACAAAGAAGCTCGCCCTTTTTGAGCACAGTGCAAAATGCCAATTTTCGTTTTTTTTTTTTTTTTTAATAATTTTTATTTTTATTTAAAGTTTTTATAATAAACTCAATTTTGCTCGTCACACAATTGGATATCAGAAATTTTGGATCTAAAAATTGCTTTCGTCACTAGACTTTTACATCGTGTAGAGGTTTTTTTGTGGGATATCATATAGCTGTCATAGGAACGATCGTTCGAAAATCAAGGTTTAGTACTAAAAATTTTTTGATTTGTAAGATATATATATATATATAGATATATATATCCATTCTCTCTGGTTATGTATTTAGTAATGTGGTATGTATCCCTACCAAATTTGGTTCAAAACGGATCACTATTCAATATAGCTGCCATAGGAACGATCAGTCGAAATTCACCTTTAGTATAAAAAACTTTTTTATTTTCTAAGATATTTTAATCGAACTCACAAATTGTGTAATCAATGTTGTCATTTACATCTTTATTAATTTTGGATCGAATCTGTCTACTATATCATACAGCTGCCATAGGACCGATCGGTCTAAAAACAAGTTTTAGTATGAAAAACTTTTGTGTTTGTTGAGATATTTTAACGAAACTGAATATGCATATAAGTTGGTCTTATGCATCCTGACCAAAGTTGGTTCAAATCGGTCTACTATATCATATAGCTGTCATAGGACCGATCGGTAGAAAATCATGTTTTAGTATAAAAAACTTTTTTTTTTTTGGAGAATGCTCAATAAAACTCATAAATTGGGTATCTTTAGTTGCCCATTACATCTTTACCAAATTAAGTAGAAATCGAAAAACTATATCATATAGCTGCCATAGGAACAATCGATACGAACGGTCGATAAGCAACCTATGGTATGAAAAACTTTTTTGTTTTTTAAGTTATCTGTACAAAACTTACAAGTTATAAGCCTTCTATTGCCTTATACAACCTGTTAGAATCGGATAACTATAACATATAGCTTCCATGGGACCGATCAGTCGAAAATCTACCTTTGTTTCATTGTTAATATACTAATAACTTAGCAGTCCTTCCATAGATTCCATAGATAACGGTAAACATACGTAACGATTGGTAATTAATATAGCTATATATATATAAACAAATTTAATAGTTCAGATGACCATCTTAAATGCATATTATGTCAAATTTGGTCAAAATGTGTAAAATAATAACAAATTGATATTGTGTAAGATTGGTGAAGATATCTTAAAAATCACAAAAAATGTTGATACTTAAGGTTATGCCACTCTACAAGGAAGTCAAAAAAGTCGACAAAAACATGCCTAGACACAAAAAAATATTATATCGCCGTCTCTTCACAGATTTTGATAAGACTTATCTTTAGCGACGTGTAATTAATGCAGCTGTGCACATAAAATTAAAGACAAAATGTAATTAATTTTTTTCGACTTTTCCTCGAATTTTTAAGTAAAAAGTAAAAAAGTAAGAAAAAAGTTTTAAAAAAATCATAATTTTCTTAATTCAAAAATTAATGTCTCTTTAACTCCTGGCTTAAATCTAAAACTTTGTATTAATGAATTATAGATATATATATTGACTTTCAGAAATAGTAAAGCTTTTGAAAATCGAGTAATGATGACATAAGTCGGCGCACCTCTGAAAAAAAGTACGAAAAAAAGCCAGATTTTTTAAAAATTCTAAAAAAAAAATTTCACCATTGAAAAAAAAAAAATGTGTTTTGTCGTTTTTGGCCCCAAATCTATCCAAAAAAGTGGGTTTGGTTTGGCTGTTGCCTAGTGTAATTGGCGCAACCAACACAATCATTTCATCGTCAAAATTTTTTTGCTTTCCTTTTTAATTTTAGTTGACCTTTCAAATTTGGCGCTGTTTTCAAGCCAAACTGGTTTGTCAGAGTGGCCATGTACGTTTTAGGTGCAGGGTTAAAAATATGCCATTTTTAGGTAAACATTTTCTTAATATTAGGTGCTTGGTCACATTGTTTTAGTTATGTTCCACAAACACAAGAAATAATTGTCATATTCCTGACAAGGAATTTTAATTTGCTGGAGTCAGGCCTTTACGGCAGAAATTTCTTATGATGGCTTTAAAATTGTACGATAAAAAATTGTTAACACATGTAACTTGTCGGAGCCAGCTAATTTGGATAATTTAGAAACAGAAGTTGTTACTGATGAAAGAGTAAAATTAATATCATGGTTGAAAAAGTACTCAACGTCTTTCACTGAAGGCACTCCGCAAACTCGTGTTGGTACTGTTGAAATGTGTATTCCACTGCTTGAACCGACTAAAACTGTACAGAGACGACCCTATAGATTAAGCCCAAGTGAGAGAGAGATAGTACGTGCTAAGATCAACGAACTAATAGAATCTAAGGTCATTAGACCAAGTAGCTCACCGTTTGCTAGCCCGATTACCGAGAATTAAATGGCAATACAGTGGCCGATAAGTTTGCGTTGCCTTTAATATCTGATCAAATTGCTAGGTTGCGTGGTGCGAAATACTTTACCTCTCTGGACATGGCTAGTGGATACTACCAGATCCCAATGCACCCAGAATCAATGGAATATACTGCCTTCGTTACCCCTGATGGGCAGTATGAGTTTCTGTCAATGCCGTTCGGTTTGAAGAACGCACCATCAGAGTTCCAAAGAGCTGTAATGAAAGCATTGGGCAATCTCGCACATTAATTTGTAATCGTTTATATGGACGACATATTGATTGTTGCGTCGACTAAAGAAGAAGCATTTGACAGGTTGCAACTCGTGTTAGAAGTGTTGGTAAATGCTGGATTTTCTTTTAACATTTCGAAATGTTTTTTCTTGAGGACTACAGTGCGATATCTTAGCTACGAGGTACAGACGGAAGAAATACGACCTAATGCAAACAAAATTAGGTCGTTGGTTGCGTTGCCACCTCCAAGAACAGTTGCGACTTTACGTCAATTTATTGGGCTAGCATCATATTTCCGTCAATTCGTTTCGGGCTTTTCACAGATGATGAAGCCTTTGTATTTTCTTACATCGGAGAAAAATAGTTTCGAATGACCCCCAGTATTCAATTGAGTTGCATACTGACGCCAGCTCACCATGTTATCGAATATTATAGCAAAACGACCAGTTCTTGTGAGTCAAGGTACACTTCACATGAATTAGAAAGCCTGGCAGTTGTAAATGCCGTAAAACATTTTCGCCATTACCTTCACGGAAGAAAATTCGTTATATTCACTGATTGTAATTCTCTAAAGTCGTCGCGAACTAAAATCGAGTTGTCACCTAGAATTTACCGTTGGTGGGAGTTTCTTCAAACGTTTGATTTTGAAATCCAATACAGAGAAGGATAGCGAATGGCACATGTAGATTTTTTGTCAAGAAACCCAATTCTTCAACAAAATAACTTTGTTCAAAATAAGGTGGAAGAGAAGCGAATTGACTTGACAAAAATATCCGAAAATTGGTTACACGTGGAACAACAAAGAGATCCAGAAATTACTGAAATAAATACAAAACTGACAAATGAGCCATTGGCTTTAGATGCAACATATGAACTGAGATCGAATGTTTTATACAGAAGAATTTAAAGACACTCTAAAACACGTTGTTTGCCGGTTGTTCCTCGATCTTTCCGCTGGTCTGTAATAAACCAAGTGCATGAGGGGTGGGAAAAAACGTTAGATAAGGTATACGATCACTACTGGTTTACTGGCATGGCAAAATACGTTCGTAGGTTTGTTGAGAACTGCATCACTTGCAGAGTGTCGAAATCGGCATCTGGTAAAACACAAGTTGAGCTACACTCAATTCCGAAAATTAGTGTTCCCTGGCATACAATTCATGTTGACATATCTGGCAAGGTAAGCGGAAAGAGTGACCGCAAGGAGTATATAATCGTACAAATTGACGCCTTCACTAAATATTATGTTTACTTGTATCACACCTTTTCGCTTGATTCTAACACCTGTATCAATGCACTAAAATCTTCGATTTCCATGTTTGGAGTGCCAACTCGATTGATTGCGGATCAAGGAAGAAGCTTTACAGGTACAAAGTTTGCGGAATTTTGTTCGACGCAAAAGATACAACTTCATCTGATTGGTACCGGTGCTAGTAGAGCTAATGGTGAGGTTGAGAGGGTAATGAGTACACTAAAGAATCTGTTGACTGCCGTTGAAACAAGCTCTAGATCCTGGCAGGATGCATTGGGGGAGGTGCAGTTGGCACTTAATTATTCTAAAAATCAAGTTTAAAAAACTTGATTTTAGCTTGAATTTTTAGACCCCGTACTTAAAAAAAGTACCCCATAAAGTATATATATTCTTGATCAGCATCAATAGCCGAGTCGATATAGCAATGTCCGTCTGTCCGTCTGTCCTGACGTCCTGCTGTCCTGACGTCCTGACGTCTGTATGAACACCTAGATCTCAGAGACTATAAGAGCTAAAGACACCAAATTTGGTATGTAGCTTTGTCTATATTGCAAGCAGATCAAGTTTGTTTCAGAATTCGGCCACGCCCCCTTTACCGCCCAAAAATCGATATAGAAAATTTCATATCCATATTAAAAGAGCAGTTTAAATGCTAGAGAGACCAAAATTGGTATGTAGGTTCCTCTATATTGCAAGCAGATCAAGTTTGTTTCAGAATTCGGCCACGCCCCCTTTACCGCCCAAAAATCGACATAGAAAATTTCATATGTATATTAAAAGAGCAGTTTAAATGCTAGAGACACCAAAATTGGTATGTAGGTTCCTCTATATTGCAAGCATATCAACTTTGTTTCAGAATTCGGTCACGCCCCCTTTACCCCCTAAAATTGACATAGAAAATTTCATATCCAAATTATAAGGGCAATTTAAAAGCTAGAGATTCAAGATTTTGCACAGACGAAGAGAAAATTGTCATCGATTTTTGAAGAAAATTTCATTCCGATCGGACAGTAAATAACCAAGATATTCAAATAATAAATTTTGATGTTTCGATGATGGAGCGTTGACAGTAATTAAAATTTGAATAACTTGAAAACATGAAAATTGAATAAACATATTATATAACAAATTGGCCTCCTATACATAATAGGCTTCAGTGGCGTAGTGTGCCGAGTCGCAGCGCTCGTGAGTTGGTTAGTCATTCGATCGTGAGTTCAAACCCTGGCAGGGACATATGTTTTTTAATTCATTCATTTTGTATTAAAATTCAATTTGTATTTATTAATGTTATGATAACATATACTAACATTTAATGTTAACAAACGTTTTTAAAATTATGAAATAGAGTCCTGTAAAACCAATATAGAAATTTGGCGACTTGCACTCAATGCGATGTGTGGCTCAATGGGTTGAGCCACCGATGTTTTAAACTTTCTTTTAAACTAGGTCGTGGGTTCGATTCCCGGCTCTCCCGGCTCCAACAACATTTTTTTTTTTGCGGGTTCGACTCCCGGCTGGGACAATTTTTTTTAAGTGATTTTTTGGCTATTTTTAATTTTTTTGTAGTATTTAATTTTAAAATTATTATCTAATAATGTCTATTAAGCATCGAATACCTGTTAAATTATTTTATTTAAATAATGTTATATTGGCAGTTATATAAATTTTGTGCCAGAATTCTATGTAAATTTAATGTTATTTACATTTACTAAGTAAATTCCAGGGACCATAACTGTTATGAGGAATATCCAAAAAAATCACTTTTAATGATTATTTCAAGACTTTTATTTTATAAATTCAAATTAATCGTTACTTTTATATAAAAAATATAAAAATTAAAATTAATCATTATTTTTGATTTTTATTTTATCAGTCTTTTGTAAGTCTTTCAAGTCTTTCTTGATGAATAAAATAAAAGTCTGTAAAGACTTTTATTTCTGATTTTTAAATCTTAAAAGTCTCAAAAGACTTTTATTTTTGAGGATAAAATAAAAGTCTTTAAAGACTTTTATCATATGAAAACTTTTGAAAAAAAGTCTTTGTGAATATCTCCGCTTATAATCAAGATAAAAATTTCAAAATTACACTCTTAGTTCTGTTTTATCTACACCAACCATTGAAAATTTATTTTCTAGCACATTGTAAAAAAAAGTACTAAAGTAGTTGGAATAACAGAAGATATTGTTTTTACAATTAAATGACAAAATATACATATTTTAAAACAAACCTTAGTAATTTTAGTTAGCTAATTGCTTTGTGACTTAAACGGTGCAGATAACTAACTTACGCCTTCTACCGCCAATATCCTTTGAAATGTCTTTTTTTGGGATTAAGATTCTTGCAACAACAAAAATAAGAATTGATCCCGCTGTGCGCCGAAAAAGAGCGCAGTTAGTCGGTAGAGGATAAATTGAATTATAAGTCGTAGGTTTTACTGGTGTTGTAATTTTAAAATTTCTATCTTGAGTATAAGCGGAGATATTGACAAAGACTTTTATTCAAAAGTTTTCAAATCGTAAAAGTCTTAAAGACTTTTATTTTATTTATCAAAATAAAAGTCTTCAAAGTCTTTAAAGACTTTTATTTAAAAAAAATTTTAAAGACTCTTATAAAAGATTATTAAAATAAAAATCAAAAATAATAATTATTTGTAATTTTTTTTAATGACAAATAATAATTAAATGTGATTTATAAAATCAAGTCTTTAAATAACCATTAATATTGATTTTTTTCTTTTATAAATCAAATAAAAGTTTATTCGCTGTTTGCAGAGATATTGAAATAACAAAAATTTTGGTGCATTCAAAACAAAAATTGAACTTCTCCTTATGGTTGATTTTTTATGATGCTATTTTGAACTATAATCATTATTTTCAGTCCCTGGTAAATTCATGTTTTTAATAAAATTATCTTTTAATTTTTTGAGCTTCAATTATGTTACTATATGAATTAATTGTTGGTTAATTTATTATTACAACATTTTGCATGTTAAACGTGTAGTTTTAGTTTTATCTCTGTTAATTTTATACATATGCTTCACAAGACCAAATAATAATGTTAAGCTAGAAACTTCTTTTGTTTTGTCGCATGCTTAAATATGTATGCATGTGTGCACTTAACAGATCTTAGAATTTTGTATATAGCTGTCTCGCTCTCCCTAATGCTTTACGCATATATATGTCTATTTGACTTTACATTGGCTCTTCTTCAATTCTTTTTTGCGCATTGTCTTAGAGTGATTTTGAAATTGACTTTGCGATTAAACGAGTGTAACTGAATTAGATAGATAGATAGCGACTAGTGTTCATAAATAATGTTTAACAGAAGACCCTAGGAAGGCATATAAACTATAAGTTATTTTAAGTTTATTTTAAATATTATTTAATTTTTAGCAGTGGCTGCTTTTGGATAGTAAGTACGGGGTCTCCGACAGTCGAGTATGCTCGACTGTAGCACCGTCCGACTAGTTTAAGTACGTATTCAGGATAAAATTCTTAAATTCGGGATTAAATGGCATGACTCAGCATAAAAATGGGGATATAAGCCGAAAAAAATTTGTTTTGAGAAAAACATTCTTAAATGATCAATAAATTTGCAGAGAGCGAACTGACATGCTCTCTTTCGGCTGCTGCTCTCTGTTAAACCGAAGTTGCATCGCTCTCAGCAGAGCTTGTGAATTCGAGTTGAGCAATTTTTCGTCAGTTGATTTTTGTCTATTGTGGTGAAAGTGCTAAAAGTACTATGAGTGCCGAAAAAGATCAACTTTTAGAGCTGCTTCGCTCTTTTAATTTAGAAGCCGTATTTGATTATTTAAAGGGTAAGTACTAATAACTCATTAACAATTTTAACTAACAATTAACAACATGCATATAATGCATATAAATAACATTAACATATGTAAATTTTTTTGTGTGTGTGTGTTTAAGTGTTGCCAGTTGAAAAAGTGAAGTGATTATATATGTACATATGTATATAAATATATAAGTACAAGTTTTAAAATTCATCAATTTGTCATTAAACAAAGTGTTTTAAGAAAGCCGTCGGCAAAAATCTACGAACAGACGCTGACGCCGACGTCGCGACGCCAATGCCTTGCTTCTTTCTCTACCACTGTACGTTTTCATGCGTATGCATGCATTCGTATATTAATTCGTATTTATGTATGTATGTAAATACAACTAATACATAATTATTAGTTAACTTCTAATCCGCAGCGCTTTTCTACGTGCATACATATGTATGTATGTATATATAAATGTACACAAGACCTGCAAGATACGACCTGCAATAACTTACATATATACATACATACATATGTATGCACGTAGAAAAGCGCTGCGATGAATTAATTTGAATTAATTTTTCTAAAAAAATTTAAGCAATAGCAACTTTTAACAATTGTCACTAGATAAAACTACTCAATTTATAAATGTTTGTTATGGTGTACAAGAAGCTGCGCGCAAATTCACATACAAGTTAACTAAAGTCAACGTTCTATGGATTGTTGACCGTAACCCGATGCCGGCCAAAATTGCTGAATAAGCTTTTGGCCGGATGTCGTTGCATAGCAGGCAAGCGCTACATATTTGAGTGGCCGCTATGAGACGATTGCGAAACCATAAGTTTCGCTTTCGAGTAAACTTAAGAACAAAAATTGTATCAGTTCAGAATTAAGCTTCAAATAAAAAGCATCGTGTTCCGACTCGACGTCGTTAAAAAATATAAACTTCTTTCTTTTAATTAGAAAAAGACTAATTGGCGCCCAACTAGTGGTAATTATTCCGGTTACCCGCGGATTTGCAAATTAAATTATTTGCAAAGTGAACTTAACTAAGCACACATAAACAAGTGCCCACGAAATTGCAATTATTACATTTGCAAAGTGCAGTGAACATAACTAAGCGCACGTAAACAAGTGCCCACGTTATTGCAATTATTACATTTGCAAAGTGCAGTGAACATAACTAAGCGCATGTAAACAAGTGCCCACGTTATTGCAAATCAATACATTTACAAAGTGCAGTGAACATTATTAAACACACACAACCAAGTACAGTGTGTATGAACAAATCGCTCAAATTCAGCAGTGAATTGACCTCGTCTTTTACTACAATTGACAGAGGTGCGCTCAAGCGCAATATTAATTACACTAGGCAACAGCCAAAAAATTACACGAACCAAACCCACTTTTTTGGATAGATTTGAGGCCAAAAACGACGAAAAACATTTTTTTTTTTTTTTGTATGGTGAAATTTTTTTTTTAGAATTTTTTAAAAATCTGTCTTTTTTTTCGAACTTTTTTTCAGAGGTGCGCCGACTTATAACATCATTACTCGAGAATGTCAAAACCGATATTCAAAAGCTTTACTTTTTCGGAAAGCCAATGAATATATCTAGAATTCATTTATTCAAAGTTTTGGATTTAAACTTAAAGTTTAAGAGATATCAATTTTTGAATTAAGAAAATGATGATTTTTTTAAAGCTTTTTTTTTAGCTTTTTTACTTTAAAATTCGAGGAAAAGTCGAAAAAAATTTATTACATTTTGTCTTTAATTTTATTTGCATAGCTGCATTAATTACGCGTCGTTTAAGATATGTCTTATCAAAATCTGTGGTGAGACGGCGATATAATATTTTTTTTGTGTCTAAGCATGTTTTTGTCGACTTTTTTGACTTCCTCGTAGAGTGGCATAACCTTAAGTATGAAAATTTTTTGTGATTTTTAAGATATCTTCACCAATCTAACACAATATCAATTTGTTATTATTTTACACATTTTGACCAAATTTGGTTCAAATCGGTCTACTATATCATATAGCTGTCATAGGAACGATCGTTCGAAAATCAAGGTTTAGTATTAAAAAGTTTTTTGTTTTTTGAGATATTTTAACCAATCTGACAGAATATGCATTTAAGATGGTCATCTGAACTATTTAATTTGTTTATATATATATAGCTATATTAATTACCAATCGTTGCGTATGTTTACCGTTAAAATCTATGGAAGGACGGCTAAGTTATTAGTATATTAACAATGAAACAATTTGTACGCAAAGGTAGATTTTCGAATGATCGGTCCCATGGAAGCTATATGTTATAGTGATCCGATTCCAACCAAATTTGAACAGGTTGTATAAGGCAATAGAAGGCTTATAACTTGTAAGTTTGGTACAGATAACTTAAAAAACAAAAAAGTTTTTCATACTAAAGGTTGCTTATCGACCGTTCGTATCGATTGTTCCTATGGCAACTATATGATATAGTGGTCCGATTTCTACCAAATTCCGTAAGGATGTAATGGGCAATGAAAGATGCCCAATTTATGAGTTTTACAGAGATTTCTTTAAAAACAAAAAAAATTTTTATACTAAAACATGATTTTCTACCGATCGGTCCTATGACAGCTATATGATATAGTGGACCGATTTGAACCAACTTTGGTCAGGATGCATAAGACCAACTTATATGCATATTCTATCAGTTTAGTTAAGATATCTCAAAAAACACAAAAGTTTTTCATACTAAAACTTGTTTTTAGACCGATCGGTCCTATGGCAGCTGTATGATATAGTAGACAGATTCGAACCAAAATTAATAAAGATGTGAAGGAAAACATATAGTACACAATTTGTGAGTTCGACTCAAATATCTTAGAATATAAAAAAGTTTTTCATACTAAAGGTGAATTTTCGACTGATCGTTCCTATGGCAGCTATATTGAATAGTGATCCGATTTGAACCAAATTTGGTAGGGATACATACCACATTACTAAATACATAACCAGCGGGATTGGATGATATACCTTAAAAAACAAAAAACTTTTTCATACTAAACCTTGATTTTCGAACGATCGTTACTATGGCAGCTATACGATATAGTACACTGATTTAAACCAAATATGGTCAAAATGTGTAAAATAATAACAAATTGATATTGTGTAAGATTGGTTAAGATATATCAAAAATCACAACAAATTTTCATACTAAAGGTTATGCCACTCTACGAGGAAGTCAAAAAAGTCGACAAAAACATGCTTAGACACAAAAAAATATTATATCGCCGTCTCTCCACAGATTTTGATAAGACATATCTTAAACGACGCGTAATTAATGCAGCTATGCAAATAAAATTAAAGACAAAATGTAATAAATTTTTTTCGATTTTTTCTCGAATTTTAAAGTAAAAAAAGCTAAAAAAAAAGCTTTAAAAAATTCATCATTTTCTTAATTCAAAAATTGATATCTCTTAAACTATAAGTTTAAATCCAAAACTTTGTATAAATGAATTCTAGATATATTTATTGGCTTTCCGAAAAAGTAAAGCTTTTGAATATCGGTTTTGGCATTCGGGTGTAATGATGACAAAAGTGGGCGTACCTCTAAAAAAAAGCATTAAAAAAACAGCCAAATTTCAAAAAATTCTAAAAAAAAAAATCTGCCATAGAAAAAAAAAAAAAAATGTTTTTCGTCGTTTTTGGACCCAAATCTATCCAAAAAAGTGGGTTTGGTTCGTGTAATAGACAAAAAGTTGAAAATTGTTGCCTAGTGTTATTTAACACCGAAGCCGCTGGAGCTCTTCGGGCAGCGGTGTGTCGCCAGTTTAACGCGCAAGTTATCTGGACAGCGTTGAAGATTCAAATACCTTGACTGCAGCGCGGGAATATAATAATAAATCAATAGAAAATAATTTGACTAGGATTTACATTTTAAAGAAAAAAAACATGTAAGTGGGAACTTTTATATTAGACCTATTTCAAGTCTGAATTAAAATTATTTGAGCATTATTTTTTGCAAAGACGTTCATAGCTTTACCAATCACAATAAATATAATTATTGACAAACATTGCATTGAGAATTTCATTGACTCCATGAACAAATTTGAAGTTGTGTAAATAGAAATTAAAAACTAATTACCAGAGCGCGCAATCCACTCAGCTTATGAAATTTGAGACATATTTGTTGTTGGTCTTGCGCTTGGTCGCCGACACTTGAATTCAATTGTTTTTGTTTGTTTTTGTTTTGTTTTGATTTTTCGTTTTGTGTGTGGGCCCATGAGCTCGCCGTTTTCACTCTATAGAACCCCTTTGCATCGTTCTAGTGATTCAGATTCAGACTCTGATAGTAACATTAGAGTTCTTAGGAACAGAGTCATCAAAAATAAACGTGCCCTTGTAGCTTCTTCACCAAAAATGGACCCAGAACAGCTTAATATAGTGGTGCGGGCAGCGATTGCCAATGCCTTAGCTGAGCAAGCAGCTATTAACCAGCGTGATCAGCAAGCTTTGTTAGCTGAACAGGCAGCTGTTAACCAACGTGAACAGCAAGCTTTGCTACAAAGAATCAATGAGTTGTCTGAGCAAGTGTCGGCAGCTCATGTTACACCTCCAGTAGAGCAGTCATATACTGCAATAGAAATAGAGAATGAGATCCGCTGTGACGAGCCTTTAGATGCAGTAAAATGCTTGCCCGAATTTACTGGGGTACAAGAATCATATGTCTCTTGGAGACAGGGCGCTGTTGCCGCCTATCGCATTTTCAAACCCTATAATGGCAGTTCGCGCCACTACCAGCCAGTCATCATTATTAGGAGTAAGATTAGAGGTGGCCGCTGATTCACTGTTGTCTTCATTTGGAACAGTATTAAATTTCGACGCTATAATTAGTCGCCTCGACTTTACATATAGTGACAAACGACCAATTCATGTCATAGAGCAAGAATTAGGTACTCTCAGACAGGGAGGACTTTCGCTGCTTCAATACTATGATAAAGTAGAGAAGAAGCTCACATTGTTGACTAACAAAGTCAACATGTCATATGAGGCGGCCCTGGCAAAGGGTCTTTGCGAGAAATTCAGAAACGATGCGCTCCGAGTATTCATATCGGGCCTCAAGCGTAGTCTCACAGATGTACTTTTTGCGGCAAAGCCTAAAGACTTGCCTTCGGCGTTGGCTCTCGCACAAGAGGTCACGTCTAATCATGAAAGGTCCGCGTTTGCAGCTAATTTTGCGAAAAGTCTAGAATACAAAGAGCGCAAGCCATTTGCGAAAACGCAGGGTCGCCAGCAGGAGAGACAAGCTCAGCAGATTGACTCACAATCAAGCGGTTCAAAAAATCCGCATTTTAATAAACAGAGCAAGCCACAAGCCCAGAGCGATCAGCGAAGCGGCAGACAACAAAATAATAACGGCACACAGGTGCCCATGAAGGTTGATCCCTCCCTTTCAGGAATCTCGCATCATACTCAGGCCCCAGCCTTCTCAAACAGGAAACAATCCGCGTCTGACCGCTCGGAGGGTCAGAGGGGACAGCAGAGGCTGAATCAGGTCTCGCAAGATGCTGGACAAGGGACAGAAGCATATGCCAACGCTGCTGCAAAGCGTAGAGGCGCAAGTTGATGACGATACTAGCGCTGGCTATGACTCTGATGCCCTCAATTTTTTAGGGGGAGGTCCCTGCTGCCCGTCATCAGACGAAGAGTAGCGGGGATCGATATGAGGTTCCTTATAGACACGGGCGCGTCTAAGAATTTCATCCGACCACACAAGGGGTTAAGAGGCGTCCGCTCTGTAGAGTCCCCCTTCACTATCCATTCAATCCATGGAACAACTAAAATTACGCAAAAATGTTTTATTTCATTGTTTAATTTGAAGGCAACATTTTTCATTCTGCCGGACCTTTCAACGTTCGATGGAATAATAGGCCACGACCTGCTAAAGCAGGCGGAAGCGTCACTTTGCTTAGCCTCAGGGCGGCTCAAATGGGGTTCAGAAGAGGAACAAATTTCCTTCCATACCTGCTCTGATGTCAATCATACGAATGTAGATTGCTCGGACGCACCCCCTTATGTAAAAAAAGATTTGCTCAAAATGCTAAAGGATAGAAAAAGGGCTTTCGCAGACCCCAATGAATCCTTGCCTTACAACACCTCCGTTGTAGCTACAATTAGGACGGTAGATGAGGAGCCAATATATGCCAAACTTTACCCATATCCAATCGGAACAGCTGATTTCGTAAAAAAAGAAATTCAGAATCTGTTGAAAGATGGCATAATACAAAAGTCAGTCTCCCCTTTGCCGGCAATCGGAACATGCGTTTAGTTATGGACTTTCGCAAGCTCAACGAAAGAACCATTCCCGATAAATACCCCATGCCAAATATCTCAATGATATTGGGAAATTTGGGTAAAGCCAAATTTTTCTCGACGCTAGACCTCAAGTCTGGGTATCATCAAATCGTTCTCGCTGAACGCGATCGTGAGAAAACTGCTTTTGCAGTAAACGGGGGAAAGTACGAGTTTCGAAGACTCCCCTTCGGTCTAAAGAATGCTGCTAGCATCTTTCAAAGGACCATTGATGATATCTTGCGGGAGCAGATCGGCAAGTTCTGCTACGTATATGTTGATGACATGATCGTTTTCTCAGAAAATGAAGAAATGCACGTCAAGCATGTGGACTGGGTTCTTAAAAGCCTACTCGAGGCAAACATGAGGGTCTCGATAGAAAAATCACGTTTTTTTAAGAAAAGCGTGAACTTTCTCGGATTCATAGTCACCAGTAACGGTACTACAACGGATCCGGAGAAAGTGAAAGCCATACAAGACTTTCCAGAGCCTAAAACGGTGTTCGAAGTCCGTTCTTTCTTGGCCCTTGGGAGCTACTATAGATGTTTCATTAAGGATTTTGCGGCAATAGCAAGACCTGTTTCGGACATCTTAAAAGGGGAAAATGGGTCAGTCAGTAGATACAGATCGCGGATCATTCCGGTGCAGTTCACCGAAGCGCAACAACGAGCGTTTTGTAAACTGCGTAGCATTTTGGCATCTGAAGATGTCATGCTTAGATATCCTGACTTCAAGAAGCCGTTCGATCTAACGACGGACGCTTCAGCTTATGGCATAGGTGCAGTACTCTCTCAAGAGGGTCGTCCAATTACAATGATCTCAAGGACATTGAAGGACAGAGAGGTCAATTATGCTACGAATGAAAGAGAGCTATTGGCTATCGTTTGGGCACTAGCTAAGCTTCGGCACTATTTGTATGGCATTAAAGACATAAACATATTTCCTGACCATCAGCCTTTAACTTTCTCAGTATCGGAGTCCAACCCAAATGCGAAGATTAAAAGATGGAAAGCGCGCGCGCGCGCCAATGAGATTGTCCAAAATTGCAAGACATGCGCTAGGGCTAAATACGATAGACACCCTAGAAAACAAGAGCTCGGTGAAACACCAGTTCCTTCACAGGTAGGGGAGATGCTACACATAGACATCTTCTCTACTGACAAAAAATATTTCCTCACCTGTATTGACAAATTTTCCAAATTCGCTGTGGTTCAGCCCGTTTCCTCAAGAACTATTGAGGACCTGAAGCCAGCCTTACTCCAGCTCATGAACTTTTTTCCAAAGGCAAAATCGATATACTGTGACAATGAACCAGCGTTGAATTCACAAACAATTTCCACAATGCTGAGCAATAATTTTGGAGTTAGCATTTCAAACGCACCTCCCCTACACAGTGTTTCCAATGGGCAGGTAGAGCGATTCCACAGCACATTGCTGGAACTTGCCAGATGCTTGAAAATTGACAAAAAAAATAAGCGACACAGTGGAAATTATTCTACTGGCAGCAACAGAATACAACAAGTCAATCCACTCCGTTATTAATAGGAGACCGGTTGACATTGTCCAAACGCGCTCAGATGAGACGCAAGAAGATATAGAAAACAGAATTAGAAGCGCCCAGATTGCGGTCAGAACCAGGGAAAATGCGTCGCGGCAGAATAGGGTCTTCGAAGTTGGCGAAAAAGTCTTAGTAAAATCCAACCGAAGACTTGGCAACAAGCTTACACCTTTGTGTGAAGAGCGAGCCGTGGAAGCGGACCTGGGGACCGCGGTCCTCATTAAAGGAAGGGTGGTCCACAAGGACAACCTAAAGTAAGCAAGGCAGTCCCTTTGTTTTCCTTTTATTTTTTAGCCACTAGGCAGTCTAGCATAAGTTAGTAATATTCTTTTTCATTTATATTTTATCCACTTGGCATAATTTATATTAAGGCTTTTTGGTGGTGGGTTGCCCCATTTTGAACAAGAAAATAGCTAAAAAATATTCACTCCACAGGTTCGGATTCATACTCCCCTTCTTATTATCCTTGGCATCGGCGCACATTACTGATTATTTAAGTGCCAAATACATCCCTATTGTGGATGGCCGAATCTTAGTGTGGGAAGAATTTGCCTACGTAAAGCATACGGCAAATCTTTCGGAATATATGCGAATTGTGGAAGAGACGGTCAACTTAGTTGAGTCTAATGACATGTTTCCGCAATCGCACATGAGGAAATTATTGAGCGTGGACACAGCTCATCTCCAGAATCTCTTAGAAGCCTTAGGCGCACATCATAGAGCGGCCAGGAGTTTAGATTTCCTAGGTTCCATGTTAAAGGTTGTGGCGGGCACGCCCGATGCTAGTGATTTAGAAAGGATCAGGTTTACAGAGTTACAGCTAATAAATTCAAATAACAAACAGATAGAAATAAACACTAGAATTCAAGACCAAATTAATAAACTAACTTCCACTGTCAATGAAATTCTCAAAGTAACTAAAAAGTCCCAAGTAGATACCGGCCATTTGTATGAAACGTTGTTGGCAAGAAATAGAATGCTGATGATGGAATTGCAAAATTTAATGCTTGCTGTAACTTTGGCAAAGGCTAACATCGTTAGCCCAAACATTTTAGATCATTCATTGGTAGTTAACCAAAGTCAACGTTCTACGGATTGTTGACCGTAACCCGATGCCGGCCAAAATTGCTGAATAAGCTTTTGGCCGGATGTCGTTGCATAGCAGGCAAGCGCTACATATTTGAGTGGCCGCTATGAGACGATTGCTAAACCATAAGTTTCGCTTTCGAGTAAACTTAAGGACAAAAATTGTATCAGTTCAGAATTAAGCTTCAAATAAAAAGCATCGTGCTCCGACTCGACGTCGTTAAAAAATATAAACTTCTTTCTTTTAATTAGAAAAAGACTAATTTACATACGTACATAGACATGCAAAACGACGCTCAACAGCAGAGAACAAAATTCTACGAACAGACGCTGACGCCGACATCGCGACGCCAATGCCTTGTTTGCCACTTACGTTTTCATGCGTATGCATGCATTCGTATATTCACGTGTATATATAGGCGCATGTACATATAAACCTACAACACATATTATTATATATACGTACACTCAGCGCAAGTTGTATTCGTACACTCGAAATATGTATATGGATAAAGAGCTGTTAAATCGTGAAATTTTTTTTTTGTTTTGAGTGTGCGAATAAAGCTTGCGCTGAGTGTAGATTAATTTTAATTTGTAAATGAACATATTTGGTTTTTATTTTTAATTTCTACAATTAAAATTGAAAATTAATAAATTTTTTAATTTTAATTTTTATTATGGAAATTGAAAATAATAAATATTTTTAACTATTATTAAAAATTGAAAATAATTTTTACTTTTCAATATTTTTAATAAAAATAAGCATTTAATTATTATTTAATAATTTTAAAACAAAAAAAATGAAATAAAAGTTATATGCTTATTTTTATTAAAACAAGTGAAAAATAAAAATTATTTTCAATTTAAATATTTATATATATATATTCATTTCTTTGATCAATAATATAAATATTTTTTTAGTTGGGAATAGATGATGATACCCTATCTGCAGACTCCAAAGTTGAAAATTGGCTATCACAAGAACCATTTAAAGGCAAACGAGTGCTTAACAAGGTATGATATACTAAGAGTCCCAATTATTTTTTGTTATTAATTGATAATTATTTTCTGAAGAGTTTGCATAAGCTTTTTAAACAAACCTCGACCGGAAGGTCACTATTAGATTTCGGCCGCAAAAATAAAAGTTTGAGCACACAGCAAAGAAGTTGGATTATAAGTTCAATAGTCGAAGAAGCTATGCTAAACCAAATTAAAATTAAAATCCAAGATTTTCCTTACTTGGTGAACGAAATTTGTTACTTGTTCCCATCCGAAAAGTCCATGCAGGTAAATTTTTACTTTTTGGTCAGTACTATATAGCAAACCTTAACCTTGTGTATTTATTTACTAAAAACTATAGCAAAGGTCTTTAATATATATCATTTAGAGGATCTATTTACATTAGTATTTGTAAAATATACTTATTTTGTTTATTTTCAGGAATAATATTTTACTCCTCGAGCCAAGAGATGAAATCCTAGTGGCAAATTATACGCGAAGTATAAAAATTTTCGTTCTAAGCAATTAAAATCAGACACTTCAGTGTCCACCCAGAAAAGCTTTGAAAACATGTCAAGTTCGGATAACGAACTCTTAAGCGATGACCAAACTATAACCGAAACCGATGCATCCATTGCTTCTTCGCTTAAAGCCTGCTTGAATAGAGATTCCTCAGATTGGTCCGATGTCTGTGAAATATGGAAGAAAACGTTCTTTTTGCGACGTATGGACCTTGACAAGTTGAGCAGCGCGGAGTTTTTTGCGTCTTGGACAAAATTGTCCAATAGAAAAGCAGCTGATTTGGTAAGATTGGTAGGCATTATTCATCATTCAAGTCAAATTATTTTTAAATATAAAATAAATACTGTCCCTGCTATGAATTTATAAATTGAACACCACATTTGTATTTTATAGCTGTTGATCTGTTATTATTAGCAATTTTTATGTTTTTTGTGTTGATTAATCAAAGCATGTTTTTAAGATATTATGTGCAATTTTATTTTCAGATTGAAATTGACTTTAAAATGCTTTACCCAAATAAAGCCCATTTGTTAACGTTCAAGTGGGATACATTTAAAGATCAAATGATGATCTATTACACAAAAAATGTTTGTAAAGATTTTTGCAAGCAGCAACTGGCTATGGTAGCAGCATCCACAAACAAAGGTAAATTTATTATACTGGATGGGTTAATACATACATAATCATTTATCTATGATATAAGCTTACATAAGAATTTATTAATAAAATTTTTCTTCTTTTTTTTTCAGATTTGCAAGACTACTTGGTTACAATTTTGCTAAATGGTGTATTGCCTTGCGCTACGCGCTTTAAAAACAGCAACGGCAAAAACACCAAAAAATTACAATAGCAGATTCACAGGATGCATTTGTGCTGCGCATTGAGACACTCAACGACATTCGTCCTAAAATTGACGAGCTCATCAATAAATATTATTCAATTAAGCAAACTGTTCAACCATTCCTAATCGTTGAAGGAGTAGATTATGATGTAAAAGCATTTTTTGTTTATTATGACCAAAATTTGCTTAAATTTGATTCTTTTATGCAAAGTCTAGATATTACCTTTAAGATAATTCAAGTACTCAATTTACAGTACCCAAAAGCTTGTGAGCCAGCATGGCTATTTATTCAAAAGCATTTTTATAACATTGATACGAAATTTGATCTTAAGTCAGCAAATGTTACTGCTCTAATTAAATAATAATTAATTAAAATGTATATTTGTTTCCGATGCAAAAAGTTCCTTAAGACTCCAAGTCTACTAATATCGCATTTAAAAGCATCTCATTTACTGAAAAGAAAGTTTCTTAAGATAATCTGTATGCAAGAGAATTGTAAGCATTCTTTTACCAATTTTTCTTATTTTAAAGATCATCTTGAAAAAGTTCATTCTAATGATAATGAACAGTTAGATTACCCATTAATTTTTGAAAAGGCAGCGTCTGTTTATATAAATGAAGCAAAAAGAATTCAGCTTCCATCTGTAAGACCCACTGTTACGCAATGTGTTCCTTTTAGTTTAAAAGAATTAGAATTTGAAGCCATTAAACTTTCTTTAAATATATTTAATAAAAGTTCTATGCCTAGAAATTATGTAATTGAATTGCAAGACTCTGTATCCTCTTTATTTTCTTTTGTTGCATCTTCAATTGAATTCAATTTACGCAACAATGAAATAAACGATGATTTGCAATCTATTTTAAACTTTTGCAAAAATCCATTTCACGAAGTATCCACCGAATATAAATTAATTAAAACTTTGAAAAACTTAAACTTATATGAGGATCCAAAGTCAATTTTGATTGACGAAAAAATTTGTGAAATAACATTCCGTGGAAATCCAACATTAGGCAGTAAATCATTTAATATTATACTTATGCCATTAAGCTTTACATTTAAATCGATATTTGAGATTCCCAAACTTTTAGATAATACTTTAAACAATATAAAAAAAAGCTTGCGTAACAGTACCCTTACCAATTTCGCAAACGGAGATGCATTCAAAAAATTAATTAAGCAATTTAATAGTGATTTAGTAATACCTTATACCCTGTACTTTGATGATTTTCAAATTAACAACGCACTTGGCAGTCACACGTATTCAATATCCCACAAAAAAAACCTCTACACGAGGTAAAAGTCTAGTGACGAAAGCAATTTTTAGCTCCAAAATTTCTGATATCCAATTGTGTGACGAGCAAAATTCAGTTTATTATAAAAACTTTAAATAAAAATAAAAATTATTAAAAAAAAAAAAACACAAAAATTGGCATTGTGCAAAATTTCTGATATCCAACTGTGTGACGAGCAAAATTGAGTTTATTATAAAAACTTTAAAAAAAAATAAAAATTATTAAAAAAAAATAAACACAAAAATTGGCATTGTGCACTGTGCTCAAAAAGGGCGAGCTTCTTTGTACATAAAAATTACTTTTTGCACAGTGCAAGTTATATACCAAAAAACGCAGAGCTTTACGTGCTAAAACATACATAAATTTAATAAAAATCGTTAGAGCCGTTTTGTCAAAAATTGCCAAAATATAAGCTAAAAAACCTTATTTTACCTGTAAAATGTTACCTGAGTACTTTAGAAAAAAAGTTTGAAGGTACGTCAAAAAGCCCTTAAACTCACCTTTCCAATAATATATAGGACATATCTGTAGCTTCTATATTTGCAAACTATTGGGGTTTCAATTTTAGCGGGAAATAGCGTTTTCCCGCTAAACTAGCGGGAAATTCAAAAAGTCGTAGAACAAACATTTCTATATTTTTGAAAAGAAACAAATCCTCATCATTACATCTAAGCTTTTTTAGCGCTTTGATACGCGCAAACAAACCGACAAACAAACTGACTTTTCATCTTAACCCGAATCGTCCTGAGCAACATTTTTTCGAATTTCTTAATGAAAATTTCAGGACTGATAAATTTTAGTTCGCTGAATCCGAAAAACACATTCATTTTGTTCGTCCTTGTCAGGATAATCGACAGGACAATTTTTTCGGCTGTTACCATATGGTAACGCTGGGAAGTACAGGGTACAGGTTTTCATAATGCTACAAAATACAAATGTTTGAGAAAAAGTCTAATAAACACAACTTAATCCAACAGGGGGGCTCTTCCTTGATTTATAGGACAAAATTTGGGTCAAATCGGTGCAGTATAACGTATATATAACACAACTGTCATAGGACCAATCGGGGTCAAATTCACCTTTAGTATGAAAAACTTTTTTCTATTCTGAGATATCTCAACCAAACTCTTACAATATGTGACTTATATGTTGCTACACATCCTGACCAAATTTGGTTCAAATCGGACCACTATATCATATAGCTGCCATAGGAGCAATCATATTTTATGAACAAAACAGTGCGAAACGCGAATAAAATGTATGGAAAAAACCTGTACCCTGTACTTCCCAGCGTTACCATATGGTAACACGAAAATTAAAAGCGTAAATTAACTTTAAAAAAGTGTTTTTTATTTAAAAATTGTTTCATAATTAAAAAGAGCACTCTTTTACCTTTGTAATGATGGGTGCATTTCATATAGTTCAGTACTAAAATTAGTTAAACGATTTAAATTTACTTGCGACGAATTGCCAAATGCCGTTTTTTTGCACTGCAGAATATAATGAGCAACTTAAAGCGCATTTTTCGATCAGCTAACTTCAAGAGATTGTTTCAATCAACTTTTTATCAGTTAGAGATAACAATTTACTCTTAGAATATCTTATAAAAGTTAATCTAACGTTAATATGTTGTCTAAAAATTAAGTTTTAGTAAATGCCTATTGCTTGTTACCATATGGTAACGCTGGGAAGATTCGGGTTAATTTGAAAAGTCCACTAATTTTATTATCTTTTGAACCAGTAATCGGATTTGGGTGATTTGGGTATCAATCGACGCGTATTTTTGATTAGAATTTTTTAAAAATAAAAAATTTTACAAAAAGGCCCCAACGGCCCCATTAGCTGCGATCGTTTAAATTTTTCCGCTCCCACTTACACCTCCGTATCTCATGAACCAGGTGAGTTACAAAAAGTTTTAGTATGCCATTTTGTAAGTTAGGACTCTACCTTTCGATCGGTATATAACTCGATCTGATCGGACAGTCGTAGCAAATTTTCCAAATTAGCTGTATATATTGCTAGTCGCCTTTCGCACCCTTCGTGCTGCTTTCGTCACTAGAGCGAACTGCCGTTCGCAGTGATGTGGGTGCTATTTTAATTTTCCATTGATGCCTAAATACCTACTGTCTAAAATGGACTTTATATTTTCCGCTTCGTTTATATCCTCATCAAATTTAAATGAATGCGGAAATGAAAGATCATTTTACCACCTTGTAAAGGAGCTAAAGCTGCTAGAAGACGGCATTGAAATAAATGCAAGTGGTATTGTGCGTAAAGTCCATTTTGTGTTAGGGGTGATAGTAGGCGACAATTTGGCCGTGAACAGCATCTTAGGCTTTGTGCAATCTTTCAATGCAAAGCGATATTGTCGAGCTTGTAGAAGGGTTAAGTCACAAATGCAGTTTGATGTTGAAGAAATCACCTCTAGCTTAAGAAATGAAATTTCCTATCAAGATGATCTTTTAGAAAATGATTACAGAGAAACTGGTGTTAAGAATGCTTGTATATTCAATAATTTAAAATTTTTCAATTCCACTCAAGTTTTTTCATTTGATTTAATGCACGATGTAATGTTTTAGTTTCTTTAATTGGGAACAAAATTATTTCGTTGGAAACAATTAATAATAGAAAAAAACTGTTTACTTTCAGCGAAACAGAAATGGCAAATATATCTGTACCCCTCAATATTAATCGACTTAAATTAAATAACTTGAAAATGACTGCAAGTGAATCTTCTTGCTCTGTTAATTTTTTACCATTGATGATTGGAGATTTGATTCCGGTCGGAAATGAATATTGGGAACTTTTACTAATTTTACTTGATATAATAAGTTTGTTGTTTAAATCGAAGTTTTCTGATAATGACTTAGATCACTTGCAGTCATTAGTCTATACCCATCATTCTTTGTATATTAAACTGTTTGGAGCGTTAAAGCCAAAGCATCATTTCCTTGTACATTACGCTACGGCAATAAATAAATGTGGGCCATTGAAATACTTATGGAGTATGCGCTTTGAAGCGAAGCATAAAGATGCAAAAATATATTTTAATAGCATAACATCCAGGAAAAATCCGCCTATTACGTTAGCAATAAGGAATGCTCTGAAATTCTCAAACTTTTTAGTTAATAATAAGATTGGTTTAAGTCCAATATTTAATTGTAATTGCTTAGCTTTTGATAATACAATTACCAAAGATTACTTTAATGAATTTTGTCAAGCAAGTGATATTTGTTTCGAAGACTGCAAAATATGTAACGACTTAACATTTAAGGGAACACGATATAAATCGGGATATTACGTAGGAATTAAGTCAACGTCATTCGCATTGTTTAAAATAATTCATATTGTCATTTGGAAAAATCAAACTATTTTTGTACTTTGCAAAGAAATACGTATTAAGGGCTTTGATAGTCATTTTAGGGCATATGAAGTTGGCTCTTTAGTTGATAAGATCATAATGAAAAATATTGATAATTTTAATACTCCTCCTTTGCACTTATATCCGTTAAATAACGCTAAAACATATGTAAGAATTAAATTCATTTAAATTTATGGACAATATTCATCCATACATATGTACATATATTATAAGTAATTCAAACAAGTATCTGTATTTCTAATTTACTAAAATGTAAATAAATATAAAATGAAAAAAAAAAAACTAAAAGCATTTTAATTTAATTAATCCCATTTTCAATCATTTTTGGGATTAAATTATTTAAGCCCGAATTTAGTAATTTCCGGGATTGTATTAACTAAGCCTAAATTTAAGAATATTCAGGATTGAATATTCTAAGCCTGAACTTAAGAGTATCCAGGCTTGAATTTTTTAATCCTGAAATCAAGCGTGTTAGGGATTGAATTTTTTAAGACTGAATTTAAGAATAGTCGGGATTGTATTTTTTAAACCCGAATTTAAGAATAGTCGGGATCGACTTTTAATCCTGAGTTTCAGGATATTCGGGATTAAATTCAGGCTAAATGCATGTCAAATTAAGGCTAAATTCGCGCTTATTTTAAGAATGACAGTATTAAAAAAATCAAGTTTGTCGTACTTGGTTTAAGAAAATCCGGGACTACCGTACTTCTGACACCGGGTTGGATTGATTTTAGCCTGGAATCCCGGATTTTTTTTTTCTGTGTAGAGACTGTGTTTATGATCTAAGAAGTTGAATTAAAATTATAATTAAGGACACGAGGACATGTGAATGTCAGAATGGCCGTGTCGGAGAATGTAATATGCGGTACTAGGTTTGACACGTCCGCGAACTGTGTGATTGTGAGATTGGCTGTTCTTTGTATCAGCCCTGGTTTAGTGGGACTCTGGGTGTATGAACTGGAGTCGAGTGTGGCTCCGTATGCATTGCAAGTGTTGGAAAAGGAACGAACGGTCTAATGACAGTTGACGTGTTGACAGACGTTCTCTTTGGTGACCGAACAGAAAACTAGCAACACGGCTGCGGAGACTCGCTGCACTAATCTAAAAAGAACTCAACCAAAATACATAATCAACACAATACGATGGATGATAAAATGCAAGAAGATGTCGTCTTGACTGCACAGAAAAAAAAAATCCGGGATTCCAGGCTAAAATCAATCCAACCCGGTGTCAGAAGTACGGTAATCCCGGATTTTCTTAAACCAAGTACGACAAACTTGATTTTTTTAATCCTTCCATTCTTAAATTAAGCGCGATTTTAGCCTTAATTTGACATGCATTTAGCCTGAATTTAATCCCGAATATCCCGAAATCAGGCTTAAAATTTGATCCCAAATATTCTTAAATTCGGGCTTAAAAAATACAATCCCGACTATTCTTAAACTCAGTCTTAAAAAATTCAATCCCTAACACGCTTGATTTCAGGATTAAAAAATTCAAGCCTGGATACTCTTAAATTCAGGTTTAAAAGGTTTAATCTCGAATATGCTTAAATAAAGGCTTAGAATATTCAATCCTGAATATTCTTAAATTTAGGCTTAATTAATACAATCCCGAAAATTACTAAATTCGGGCTTAAATAATTTAATCCCAAAAATGATTGAAAAAGGGATTAATAAAATTAAAATGCTTTTTGTTTTTTTTTCATATTTATTTACATTTTAGTAAATTGGAAATACAGATACTTGTTTGTATTACTTATAATATATGTATGTTCGGATGAATATTGTCCATAAATTTAAATGAATTTAATTCTTACATATGTTTTAGTGTTATTTAATGGATATAAGTGCAAAGGAGGAGTATTAAAATTATCAATATTTTTCATTATGATCTTATCAACTAAAGAGCCAACTTCATATGCCCTAAAATGACTATCAAAGCCCTTAATACGTATTTCTTTACAAATTACAAAAATAGTTTGATTTTTCCAAATGACAATATGAATTATTTTAAACAATGCGAATGACGTTGACTTAATTCCTACGTAATATCCCTTAAATGTTATGTCGTTACATATTTTGCAGTCTTCAAAACAAATATCACTTGTTTGACAAAATTCATTAAAGTAATCTTTGGTAATTGTATTATCAAAAGCTAAGCAATTACAATTAAATATTGGACTTAAACCAATCTTATTATTAACTAAAAAGTTTGAGAATTTCAGAGCATTCTTAATTGCTAACGTAATAGGCGGATTTTTCCTGGATGTTATGCTATTAAAATATATTTTTGCATCTTTATGCTTCGCTTCAAAGCGCATACTCCATAAGTATTTCAACGGGCCACATTTCTTTATTGCCGTAGCGTAATGTACAAGGAAATGATGCTTTGGCTTTAACGCTCCAAACAGATTAATATACAAAGAATGATGGGTATTGACTAATGACTGCAATTGATCTAAGTCATTATCAGAAAACTCCGATTTAAACAACAAACTTATTATATCAAGTAAAATTAGTAAAAGTTCCCAATATTCATTGCCGACCGGAATTAAATCTCCAATCATCAATGGTAAAAAATGGATAAAGCAAGAAGATTCACTTGCAGTCATTTTCAAGTTATTTGATTTAAGTCGATTAATATTAAGGGGTACAGATATATTTGCCATTTCTGTTTCGCCGAAAGTAAACAGTTTTTTTCTATTATTAATTGTTTCTAACGAAATAATTTTGTTCCCAATTAAGGAAACTAAAACATTACAGGCGTCATATATGCATACTCCTTCATATATATCGTGCATTAAATCAAATGAAAAAACTTGAGTGGAATTGAAAAATTTTAAATTATTGAATATACAAGCATTCTTAACACCAGTTTCTCTGTAATCATTTTCTAAAAGATCATCTTGATAGGAAGTTTCATTTCTTAAGCTAGAGGTGATTTCTTCAACATCAAACTGCATTTGTGACTTAACCCTTCTACAAGCTCGACAATATCGCTTTGCATTGAAAGATTGCACAAAGCCTAAGATGCTGTTCACGGCCAAATTGTCGCCTACTATCACCCCTAACACAAAATGGACTTTACGCACAATACCACTTGCATTTATTTCAATGCCATCTTCTAGCAGCTTAAGCTCCTTTACAAGGTGGTAAAATGATCTTTCATTTCCGCATTCATTTAAATTAGACGAGGAAATGAACGCTGCAGAAAATATAAAGTCTATTTTAGACAGTAGGTATTTAGGCATCAATGGAAAATTAAAATAGCACCCACATATTGAATACGTGTGACTGCCAAGTGCGTTGTTAATTTGAAAATCATCGAAGTACAGGGTATAAGGTATTACTAAATCACTATTAAATTGCTTAATTAATTTTTTGAATGCATCTCCGTTTGCAAAATTTGTAAGGGTACTGTTACGCAAGCTTTTTTTTATGTTGTTTAAAGTATTATCTAAAAGTTTGGGAATCTCAAATATCGATTTAAATGTAAAGCTTAATGGCATAAGTATAATACTAAATGATTTACTGCCTAATGTTGGATTTCCACGGAATGTTATTTCACAAATTTTTTCGTCAATCAAAATTGACTTTGGATCCTCATATAAATTTAAGTTTTTCAAAGTTTTAATTAATTTATATTCGGTGGATACTTCGTGAAATGGATTTTTGCAAAAGTTTAAAATAGACTGCAAATCATCGTTTATTTCATTGTTGCGTAAATTGAATTCAATTGAAGATGCAACAAAAGAAAATAAAGAGGATACAGAGTCTTGCAATTCAATTGCATAATTTCTAGGCATAGAACTTTTATTATATAAATTTAAAGAAAGTTTAATGGCTTCAAATTCTAATTCTTTTAAACTAAAAGTAACACATTGCGTAACAGTGGGTCTTACAGATGGAAGCTGAATTCTTTTTGTTTCATTTATATAAACAGACGCTGCCTCTTCAAAAATTAATGGGTTATCTATCTGTTCATTATCATTAGAATGAATTTTTTCAAGATGATCTTTAAAATAAGAAAAATTGGTAAAAGATTGCTTACAATTCTCTTGCATACAGATTATCTTAAGAAACTTTCTTGTCAGTAAATGAGATGCTTTTAAATGCGATATTAGTAGACTTGGAGTCTTAAGGAACATTTTGCATCGAAAACAAATATACATTTTAATTAATTATTATTTAATTCATTGATTAGAGCAGTAACATTTGCTGACTTAAGATCAAATTTCGTATCAATGTTATAAAAATGCTTTTGAATAAATAGCCATGCTGGCTCACATGCTTTTGGGTACTGTAAATTAAGTACTTGAAATATCTTAAAAGTAATATCTAGACTTTGCATAAAAGAATCAAATTTAAGCAAATTTTGGTCATAATAAACAAAAAATGCTTTTACATCATAATCTACTCCTTCAACGATTAGGAATGGTTGAACAGTTTGCTTAATTGAATAATATTTATTGATGAGCTCGTCAATTTTAGGACGAATGTCGTTGAGTGTCTCAATGCGCAGCACAAATGTATCCTGAGAATCTGCTATTGTAATTTTTTTGGTGTTTTTGCCGTTGCTGTTTTTAAAGCGCGTTGCGCAAGGCAATACACCATTCAGTAAAATTGTTACCAAGTAGTCTTGCAAATCTGAAAAAAAAGAAAAATTTTATTAATAAATATATGTATATTATTATGTAAGCTTATATCATAGATAAATGATTATGTTTGTATTAATCCATACGGTATAATAAATTTACCTTTGTTTGTGGATGCTGCTGCCACAGCCAGTTGCTGCTTGCAAAAATCGTTACAAACATTTTTTGTGTAATAGATCATCATTTGATCTTTAAATGTGTCCCACTTGGAGGTTAGCAAATGGGCTTTATTTGGGTAAAGCATTTTAAAGTCAATTTCAATCTGAAAAGAAAATTATACATAATATCTTAAAAACATGCTTTGATTAATCAACACATAAAAATTGCTAATAATAACAGATCAACAGCTATACAACACAAATATGGTGTTCAATTTATAAATTCAAAGCAGGGACAGTATTTATTTTATATTTAAAAATAATTTGATTTGAATGATGAATAATGCCTACCAATCTTACCAAATCAGCTGCTTTGCTATTGGACAATTTTGTCCAAGACGCAAAAAACTCCGCGCTGCTCAACTTGTCAAGGTCCATACGTCGCAAAAAGAACGTTTTCTTCCATTTTTCACAGACATCGGACCAATCTGAGGAATCTCTATTCAAGCAGGCTTTAAGCGAAGAAGCAATGGATGCATCGATTTCGGTTATAGTTTGGTCATCGCTTAAGAGTTCGGTATCCGAACTTGTCATGTTTTCAAAGCTTTTCTGGGTGGACTCTGAAGTGTCTGATTTTAATTGCTTGGACCGAAAATTTTTATACTTCGCGTATAATTTGCCACTAGGATTTCCTCTCTTGGCTCGAGGAGTAAAATAGTATTCCTGAAAATAAACAAGTTAAGGATATTTTACAAATACTAATGTAAATAGATCCCCTAAATGATGTATATTAAAGCCCTTTGCTTTAGTGTTTAGTAAATAAATACACAAGGTTAATGTTTGCTATATAGTTCTGACCAAAAAGTAAAAATTTACCTGCATGGACTTTTCGGATGGAAACAAGTAACAAATTTCGTTCACCAAGTAAGGAAAATCTTGGATTTTAATTTTAATTTGGTTTAGCATAGCTTCTTCGACTATTGAACTTATAATCCAACTTCTTTGCTGTGTGCTCAACCTTTTATTTTTGAGGCCGAAATCTAATAGTGACCTTCCGGCCGAGGTTTGTTTAAAAAGCTTATGCAAACTCTCCAGAAAAAATGATCAATTAATAACATAAAAAAATTGGGACTCTTAGTATATCATACCTTGTTTAGCACTCGTTTGCCTTTAAATGGTTCTTGTGATAGCCACTTTTCAACTTTGGAGTCTGCAGATAGGGTATCATCATCTATTCCCAACTAAAAAAATTATTTATATTATTGATCAAAAAATTGAATCTATATGTATATATATAAATAAATATATTAATTGAACATAATTTTTATTTTGCAATTTTTTTAATAAAATTCAGCATATAACTTTTATTTCATATTTTTTGTTTTAAAATTTATTTTTAAAATTATTAGATAATAATTAGATGCTGATTTTTATTAAAAAAATTGAAAAATAAAAATTATTTTTAATTTTTAGCAATAATAAAAAAAATTTTTTTTCAATTTTTAGTAATAGTTAAAAATATTTTTATTTTCAATTTCCATAATAAAAATTTAAGTTTTATTTATTAATTTTCAATTTTATTTGTAGAAATTGAAAATAAAAACCAATTTTCAATTTTAATTAATTATTTTATTTTGACAAAAAATTTAAATAAGTAACTTTTATATATATTAATGAACTGCAAATATATATTTACCTGCTGCTTCTTCCAGACAAATAGTTTTTCCCGGAACTCCATCCTTAGGCCAAGTGGCGGAATTGCTTCCCTTATATCATCTTTTCCCATAAATTTTAAGCTTTCATACGTCACTTGTGCATCTAAATAAATGTATATATGTATATCGTCAAATTGTTAATACGTTTGTATGTACATTCAAATATGTTCATCTACAAATTAAAATTAATCTACACTCAGCGCAAGCTTTATTCGCACACTCAAAACAAAAGAAAAATTCAACAGCTCTTCATACATATACATATTTCGAGTGTACGAATACAACTTGCGCTGAGTGTACGTATAGATAATAATATGTGTGTACGTTTATGTGTACATGCGCCTATAAATGCGATCAACAAAATATGTACGCACGCTGCGTCAGCGTCAGCGTTTGTTCGTAGAGTTTTGTTTTCTGCTGTTGAGCGTCGTTTTGCATGCTATGTACGTGTATGTATGTATGTATGTGAATTGACGCGCAGCTTCTTGTACACGCTAACAAAAATTAATAATTTGAATTATTTTTTCTAACAAATTTTAAGCAATAGCAACTTTTAACAACTGTCACTAGATAAAACTACTCAATTTATAAATGTTTGTTAGCGTGTATAAGAAGCTGCGCGTCAATTCACATACATACATACACACACGTACATAGCATGCAAAACGACGCTCAACAGCAGAAAACAAAACTCTACGAACAAACGCTGACGCTGACGCCGACTTCGCGACGCCAATGCCTTGCTTCTTTCGCTAACACTGTACGTTTTCATGCGTATGCATGCATTCGTATATTCACGTGTATGTATGTACAACTAATACATAATTATTAGTTAACTTCTAATCAGCAGCGCTTTTCTACGTGCATATATATGTATGTATGTATATATGTATGTATGTATATATGTATGTATGTATATATGTAAGTTATTGCAGGTCGTGTCTTGCAGGTCTTGTGTACATTTATATATACATACATACATATGTATGCACGTAGAAAAGCGCTGCGGACTAGAAGTTAACTAATAATTATGTATTAGTTGTACATACATACACGTGAATATACGAATGCATGCATACGCATGAAAACGTACAGTGTTAGCAAAAGCAGCAAGGCATTGGCGTCGCGAAGTCGGCGTCAGCGTCAGCGTTTGTTCGTAGAGTTTTGCCGCCGGCTTTCTTAAAACACTTTGTTTAATGACAAATTTATGAATTTTAAAACTTGTACTTATATATTTATATACATATGTACATATATAATCACTTCACTTTTTCAACTGGCAACACTTAAACACACACACACAAAAAAATTTACATATGTTAATGTTATTTATATGCATTATATGCATGTTGTTAATTGTTAGTTAAAATTGTTAATGAGTTATTAGTACTTACCCTTTAAATAATCAAATACGGCTTCTAAATTAAAAGAGCGAAGCAGCTCTAAAAGTTGATCTTTTTCGGCACTCATAGTACTTTTAGCACTTTCACCACAATAGACAAAAATCAACTGACGAAAAATTGCTCAACTCGAATTCACAAGCTCTGCTGAGAGCGATGCAACTTCGGTTTAACAGAGAGCAGCAGCCGAAAGAGAGCATGTCAGTTCGCTCTCTGCAAATTTATTGATCATTTAAGAATGTTTTTCTCAAAACAAATTTTTTTCGGCTTATATCCCCATTTTTATGCTGAGTCATGCCATTTAATCCCGAATTTAAGAATTTTATCCTGAATACGTACTTAAAAAATTCAAGCTAAAATCAAGTTTTTTAAACTTGATTTTTAGAATAATTAAGTGCCAACTGCACCTCCCCCAATGCATCCTGCCAGGATCTAGAGCTTGTTTCAACGGCAGTCAACAGATTCTTTAGTGTACTCATTACCCTCTCAACCTCACCATTAGCTCTACTAGCACCGGTACCAATCAGATGAAGTTGTATCTTTTGCGTCGAACAAAATTCCGCAAACTTTGTACCTGTAAAGCTTCTTCCTTGATCCGCAATCAATCGAGTTGGCACTCCAAACATGGAAATCGAAGATTTTAGTGCATTGATACAGGTGTTAGAATCAAGCGAAAAGGTGTGATACAAGTAAACATAATATTTAGTGAAGGCGTCAATTTGTACGATTATATACTCCTTGCGGTCACTCTTTCCGCTTACCTTGCCAGATATGTCAACATGAATTGTATGCCAGGGAACACTAATTTTCGGAATTGAGTGTAGCTCAACTTGTGTTTTACCAGATGCCGATTTCGACACTCTGCAAGTGATGCAGTTCTCAACAAACCTACGAACGTATTTTGCCATGCCAGTAAACCAGTAGTGATCGTATACCTTATCTAACGTTTTTTCCCACCCCTCATGCACTTGGTTTATTACAGACCAGCGGAAAGATCGAGGAACAACCGGCAAACAACGTGTTTTAGAGTGTCTTTAAATTCTTCTGTATAAAACATTCGATCTCAGTTCATATGTTGCATCTAAAGCCAATGGCTCATTTGTCAGTTTTGTATTTATTTCAGTAATTTCTGGATCTCTTTGTTGTTCCACGTGTAACCAATTTTCGGATATTTTTGTCAAGTCAATTCGCTTCTCTTCCACCTTATTTTGAACAAAGTTATTTTGTTGAAGAATTGGGTTTCTTGACAAAAAATCTACATGTGCCATTCGCTATCCTTCTCTGTATTGGATTTCAAAATCAAACGTTTGAAGAAACTCCCACCAACGGTAAATTCTAGGTGACAACTCGATTTTAGTTCGCGACGACTTTAGAGAATTACAATCAGTGAATATAACGAATTTTCTTCCGTGAAGGTAATGGCGAAAATGTTTTACGGCATTTACAACTGCCAGGCTTTCTAATTCATGTGAAGTGTACCTTGACTCACAAGAACTGGTCGTTTTGCTATAATATTCGATAACATGGTGAGTTGGCGTCAGTATGCAACTCAATTGAATACTGGGGGTCATTCGAAACTATTTTTCTCCGATGTAAGAAAATACAAAGGCTTCATCATCTGTGAAAAGCCCGAAACGAATTGACGGAAATATGATGCTAGCCCAATAAATTGACGTAAAGTCGCAACTGTTCTTGGAGGTGGCAACGCAACCAACGACCTAATTTTGTTTGCATTAGGTCGTATTTCTTCCGTCTGTACCTCGTAGCTAAGATATCGCACTGTAGTCCTCAAGAAAAAACATTTCGAAATGTTAAAAGAAAATCCAGCATTTACCAACACTTCTAACACGAGTTGCAACCTGTCAAATGCTTCTTCTTTAGTCGACGCAACAATCAATATGTCGTCCATATAAACGATTACAAATTAATGTGCGAGATTGCCCAATGCTTTCATTACAGCTCTTTGGAACTCTGATGGTGCGTTCTTCAAACCGAACGGCATTGACAGAAACTCATACTGCCCATCAGGGGTAACGAAGGCAGTATATTCCATTGATTCTGGGTGCATTGGGATCTGGTAGTATCCACTAGCCATGTCCAGAGAGGTAAAGTATTTCGCACCACGCAACCTAGCAATTTGATCAGATATTAAAGGCAACGCAAACTTATCGGCCACTGTATTGCCATTTAATTCTCGGTAATCGGGCTAGCAAACGGTGAGCTACTTGGTCTAATGACCTTAGATTCTATTAGTTCGTTGATCTTAGCACGTACTATCTCTCTCTCACTTGGGCTTAATCTATAGGGTCGTCTCTGTACAGTTTTAGTCGGTTCAAGCAGTGGAATACACATTTCAACAGTACCAACACGAGTTTGCGGAGTGCCTTCAGTGAAAGACGTTGAGTACTTTTTCAACCATGATATTAATTTTACTCTTTCATCAGTAACAACTTCTGTTTCTAAATTATCCAAATTAGCTGGCTCCGACAAGTTACATGTGTTAACAATTTTTGATCGTACAATTTTAAAGCCATCATAAGAAATTTCTGCCGTAAAGGCCTGACTCCAGCAAATTAAAATTCCTTGTCAGGAATATGACAATTATTTCTTGTGTTTGTGGAACATAACTAAAACAATGTGACCAAGCACCTAATATTAAGAAAATGTTTACCTAAAAATGGCATATTTTTAACCCTGCACCTAAAACGTACATGGCCACTCTGACAAACCAGTTTGGCTTGAAAACAGCGCCAAATTTGAAAGGTCAACTAAAATTAAAAAGGAAAGCAAAAAAATTTGGACGATGAAATGATTGTGTTGGTTGCGCCAATTACACTAGGCAACAGCCAAACCAAACCCACTTTTTTGGATAGATTTGGGGCCAAAAACGACAAAACACATTTTTTTTTTTTCAATGGTGAAATTTTTTTTTTAGAATTTTTAAAAAATCTGGCTTTTTTTCGTACTTTTTTTCAGAGGTGCGCCGACTTATGTCATCATTACTCGATTTTCAAAAGCTTTACTATTTCTGAAAGTCAATATATATATCTATAATTCATTAATACAAAATTTTAGATTTAAGCCAGGAGTTAAAGAGACATTAATTTTTGAATTAAGAAAATTATGATTTTTTTAAAACTTTTTTCTTACTTTTTTACTTTTTACTTTTTACTTAAAAATTCGAGGAAAAGTCGAAAAAAATTAATTACATTTTGTCTTTAATTTTATGTGCACAGCTGCATTAATTACACGTCGCTAAAGATAAGTCTTATCAAAATCTGTGAAGAGACGGCGATATAATATTTTTTTGTGTCTAGGCATGTTTTTGTCGACTTTTTTGACTTCCTTGTAGAGTGGCATAACCTTAAGTATCAACATTTTTTGTGATTTTTAAGATATCTTCACCAATCTTACACAATATCAATTTGTTATTATTTTACACATTTTGACCAAATTTGACATAATATGCATTTAAGATGGTCATCTGAACTATTAAATTTGTTTATATATATATAGCTATATTAATTACCAATCGTTACGTATGTTTACCGTTATCTATGGAATCTATGGAAGGACTGCTAAGTTATTAGTATATTAACAATGAAACAAAGGTAGATTTTCGACTGATCGGTCCCATGGAAGCTATATGTTATAGTTATCCGATTCTAACAGGTTGTATAAGGCAATAGAAGGCTTATAACTTGTAAGTTTTGTACAGATAACTTAAAAAACAAAAAAGTTTTTCATACCATAGGTTGCTTATCGACCGTTCGTATCGATTGTTCCTATGGCAGCTATATGATATAGTTTTTCGATTTCTACTTAATTTGGTAAAGATGTAATGGGCAACTAAAGATACCCAATTTATGAGTTTTATTGAGCATTCTCCAAAAAAAAAAAAAGTTTTTTATACTAAAACATGATTTTCTACCGATCGGTCCTATGACAGCTATATGATATAGTAGACCGATTTGAACCAACTTTGGTCAGGATGCATAAGACCAACTTATATGCATATTCAGTTTCGTTAAAATATCTCAAAAGACACAAAAGTTTTTCGTACTAAAACTTGTTTTTAGACCGATCGGTCCTATGGCAGCTGTATGATATAGTAGACAGATTCGATCCAAAATTAATAAAGATGTAAATGACAACATTGATTACACAATTTGTGAGTTCGATTAAAATATCTTAGAAAATAAAAAATTTTTTTATACTAAAGGTGAATTTCGACTGATCGTTCCTATGGCAGCTATATTGAATAGTGATCCGTTTTGAACCAAAATTGGTAGGGATACATACCACATTACTAAATACATAACCAGAGAGAATGGATATATATATCTATATATATATATATATCTTACAAATCAAAAAATTTTTAGTACTAAACCTTGATTTTCGAACGATCGTTCCTATGACAGCTATATGATATCCCACAAAAAAACCTCTACACGATGTAAAAGTCTAGTGACGAAAGCAATTTTTAGATCCAAAATTTCTGATATCCAATTGTGTGACGAGCAAAATTGAGTTTATTATAAAAACTTTAAATAAAAATAAAAATTATTAAAAAAAAAAAAAAAACGAAAATTGGCATTTTGCACTGTGCTCAAAAAGGGCGAGCTTCTTTGTACATAAAAATTACTTTTTGAAGGTGAAAAGCCCTCAAACTCACCTTTCTAATGATATATAGCACGTATCTGTAGCTTCTATGGTTTGCAAACTATTGGAGTCAATTTTTGCGGGAAATAGCGTTTTCCCGCTAAACTAGCGGGAAATTAAAAAAATCGTAGAACAAACATTTCTAGATTATTGAAAAGAAACGAATCCTCATCATTACATCTAAGCTTTTTTAGCGCTTTGATACGGACAAACAAACCGACAAACAAACTGACTTTTCATCTCATTCTGAGAAGTCCACTAAATTTTTCAAATTTGATTGTCTTTTGAACCAGTTATCGGATTTGGTAAGGTATCAATCGACGCGTATTTTTGATAAGAATTTTTATAAAAGAAAATATTTTAACAAAAAGCCCCAACGACCCCCATTACTGCAATTATTTAAATTTTTTCCCTCCCACTTACACCCCTTTATCTCATGAACCAGGTGTGCTAGCAATATTTAAGGATAAACAATCCCCTACCATAACACCATAGCATGAGATGGTGTGCAGCAGTTTATCTTCAAATAAGGTTGGAGTGCTGCACATTGTCCACAATATCATGATCAAGGAGTTTTATTTGAACATCCTTACAAACGAATTGACGATAACGGCACCAAATTTTGTCCCCCCTGGTCCCCAAAAACCGAAATACAATTCTCTTAGGACTACGATCCTAAGAACAAATCCCTGCTGTGCCGGACCTGGACGCTGTATCACTGCAGCAAGAATATAGATACCTCTGCCCAGAGCCCTGACTTAAACCCCATTGAAAATTTGTGGACATTTTTAAAGATTAGGGTACCTACACGGAGCCCAAGTAACAAAAGTGCTTTAATTAAAGCATACAGGAGGAATGGTCAGATCTACCATGTTCCAGGCACGTGTTCAGTCCATATCGCGACGTTATCAAGCTGGGATAGAGGCTAGGAGCAAGAACAATGCGTATTTGATTATTTTCCTTCTAATTTTTCTATTTTCCGACATTTTTGCAAACAGAGTTTGCATTTTGCAAACAATTAATTGACAGTATGAAATATGCCACTTTTTGTATTTCTTGTGTTATTATACCCGTTACTTATAAAAAATAAGTATAAGGGTATATTGTGTTCGTTGGAATGTATGTAACAGGGAGAAGGAGGCATCTCCGACCCTATAAAGTATATATATTCTTGATCAGCATCAATAGCCGAGTCGATATAGCCATGTGTGTCTGTCCGTCTGTCCGTCTGTCCGTCTGTCCGTCCGTGTGAGCGCCTAGATCTCAGAGACCATAAGAGATAGAGATACCAAACTTTCACTAAAAGACTTCTATATACCCCACGCAGATCAAGTTTGTTTCAAATTTAAGCCACGCCCCCCTCCGCCCCCGCAAATAGCGAAAAACAGTCTGAACAAAGAAATCTCAGAAACTAAAAGAGATAGAGTAACCAAATTTGGCACACAGATCTATATATACCTCACGCAGATCAAGTTTGTTTCAAATTTAATCCACGCCCCCATCCGCCCCCGCAAATCGCGAAAAACCACCACACCCACAGTTTTTAAGATAATACGTTTTTTGTGATTATTACCGTTATCTATTAGCATTATCTATTATCCCACTAAATCGCATCAAGATCGGACATGTAGAACGACAGTTATGGCGAATTAAAGTTTTCAGAGCAAAACAAGTATTTTCTTTAAAGTACTTTTCAATATATTTAAGTAAGTAACGGGTATCATATAGTCGGGATCTCGACTATAGCCTTTCCCGCTTGTTTTTGTTATTGGACTTATTTTTGTTAATTTTTTTTGGTTTTATCTATAGGTAATACATTAATATTCAAATCTACAAAAAATTTGTTTTCAAAAAATGTGCCCATACCACAAAATTTGTATGTTAAAGTTGAAATTGTGTGCCTATTTTCATTTTGCAAACAATTAATTGACAAACTGTATGTATGTATTTATATATGTACAAGCATTATCACTTCACTTTTTTAGCTGGCAACACTTAAACACACACACAAAAAAAAAAATTACATATGTAAATATTATTTATATGCATACATATGTAGGTTTAACAATTGTTAATTAGTTATTAGTACTTACCCTTTAAATAATCATATGCAGCTTCTAAATTAAAAGAGCGAAGCAACTCTAAAAGTTGATCTTTTTCGGCACTCATAGCACTTTAACGCTTTCACTACAATAGACAAAAATCAACTGACGAAAAATTGCTCAACTCGAATTCACAAGCTCTGCTGAGAGCGATGCAACTTCGGTTTAACAGAGAGCAGCAGCCGAAAGAGAGCATGTCATTTCGCTCTTTGCAAATATTTTGATCATTTAAGAATGTTTTTCTTAAATTAAATTTTTTTCGGCTTATATCCCCATTTTTATGCTGAGTCATGCCGTTTAATCCCGAATTTAAGAATTTTATCCTGAATACATACTTAAAAAATTCAAGCTAAAATCAAGTTTTTTAAACTTGATTATTAGAATGGATTTTTTTTTCTGTGTGGGGAAGATAATATTTCCCCGACATAGTTTTTGTGTTGTTCTACATTAAAATACTCATAACAAGAACTGAATATTATTAAATTAAATAATTATTAAATTAATAAACATTGCTCGCAAGTCGATATAGCAATGTCCGTCGGTCCGTCTGTATGAAAACCTAGATCTGAGACTATAAGAGCTAGAGACACCAAACTTGGTATGTAGGTTCCTCTATATTGCAAGCAGATCAAGTTTGTTTCAAAATTTGGCCACGCCCCCTTTACCGCCTAAAAATTTACATAGAAAATTTTATATCCAAATTAAAAGAGTAATTTAAAAGCTAGAGATTCAAGAATTTGCATAGACGAAGAGAAAAGTGTCCTAGATTTTTGCTGATTTCATTCCGATCGGACAGTAAATAGCCAAGATATTCAAGTTAGTTGTGCTGTTTCAGTGATGGAGTGTTGGCAGTAATTAAAATTTAAGTAACTTGATAATATTAAAATTGAGCTGATATATTATATAACAAATTGGCGTCCGATCAGTCATGGGCTTCTGTGGCGTAGTGTGCTGAGTCGCAGCGCTCAGGATATGGCAGGGACGTGTGTTTTTTAATTCAATAATTTTTCATTGATATTCAATTTGTATTTATTATTGTTATGATAACAAATAATATTAACATTTAGTGCTAATCAATATTTTTAAAATTATGAAATAGAGTACTGTAAAACCAACACAACACCATGTATGCCTCAATTGGTTGAGCCACCGAAGTTTTAAACTTTTTTTAAAATTAGGTCGTGTGTTCAATTCCCGGCTCCATCAACAATTTTTTTTTATTTTATAGTTTTTATTTAAATTTTTTGTTTGTTGTTTATTTGATAATTTTTTTTGTCATGTACATTAACATTTTAAACACAGATATATGCATGTTCTTAACAAAATCTCGGAAATGAACATTTCGCTTGGAAAAAATCAAGTCTATAAGATATGTATCTTAACGAAACTAACAGCATTTGCATGTGGGTTATTCTTTTAATTCATGACCGAAGTTGGTGCAAATCGGACAGCTGTATCATAGAACGCCCATAGGAGTAATCGGACGAAAATCAAGTTTTAGTCTGAAAAACGTTCTTGTTGTATAAGATACCGTTACCAAACTTTTACCATATGCATTTAAATTAGTCTTATATATCATTAGCGAAGTTGGTTTAAATCGGACCACAATATCATATAGCTGTAATAGAACCGATCGGTCGAAAATCAGGTTTAAGGATGAAACATTTTTTTTGTTTTATGCAGGGACCATAACTGTTATGAGGAATATCCAAAAATCATTTTTATTATACCCGTTACTTATAAAAAATAAGTATAAGGGTATATTGTGTCCGTTGGAATGTATGTAACAGGGTGAAGGAGGCATCTCCGACCCCATAAAGTATATATATTCTTGATCAGCATCAATAGCCGAGTCGATATAGTCATGTCCGTCTGTCCGTCTGTCTGTCTGTATGAACAAAAGGATCTCAGAGACCATAAGAGATAGAAATACCAAACTTTCACTAAAAGACTTTTATATACCCCACGCAGATCAAGTTTGTTTCAAATTCAAGCCACGCCCCCCTCCGCCCACGCAAATAGCGAAAAACCGTCGGAACAAAGAAATCTCAGAGACTAAAACAGATAGAGTAACCAAATTTGGCACACAGATTTATATATACCTCACGCAGATCAAGTATGTTTCAAATTTAATCCACGCCCCCCTCCGCGTTATCTATTAGCATTATCTATTATCCTACTGAATTGCATTATGATCGGACATGTAGAACGACAGTTATGGCGAATTAAAGTTTTCAGATCAAAACAAGTATTTTCTTTAAAGTACTTTTCAATTAAAGTAAGTAACGGGTATCATATGGTCGGGATCTCGACTATAGCCTTTCCCGCTTGTTTTTAATGATTATTTTAAGACTTTTAGTTTAAAAATTTAAATTAATCGTTACATTAATTTAAAAAAAAATTAAAATTAAAATTAATTATTATTTTTGATTTTTATTTTATAAGTCTTTTGTAAGTCTTTCAAGTCTTTTTTGGTGAAATAAATAAAAGTCTTTATATTTCTGATTTTTAAATTTTTAAAGTCTCAAAAGACTTTTATTTTTGAGGAATAAAATAAAAGTCTTTAAAGACTTTTATCATATGAAAACTTTTAAAAAAAGTCTTTGTGAATATCTCCGCTTATAATCAAGATAAAAACAAGGGGGCTCCGCCCCCTGCTCGCTTTGCTCGCCTACCCCCGGCTCGCTTCGCTCGCGATGAGGTGTGGTATGTCTACAGTCGAGCGCACTCGACAGTAACTTGCTCGATACCCAAACGTTCACAACCGATTAATTCAATTTCAGTAAAATATGGTCAACATAAAATGCTACAGACTATATGCTATCCTATAGCCTACAGTTAGGGGTGCTAGTCTCTGACAGAACTGGTATTAATACTAACTATAATACAATACGTGAATAATAAAATACAGATTATATTTTATATGTCGGAGAAACGTTATTATTCATCTTTATTTTAACTATATTCTGGCAGCAAAGCAAGTCCCGAAGTGAATTGTTCAGATTAACACCACGACCGCAAAACCGGAAAGAGAAAGACCTTTCATCTTTCATCTTACACGTCAGTTCGGTTCTCATGTTTGACACCGTCATTTAGACCTGTCAGTGAACACTTTCAACACTGTTTACTGAACAACACTCTCGGGCCATGCTCGGTAGAGGCAATCCTTACCTCAGACCTTACTGTCAGTAGTAACTCTGGTATTTCAGTATAGAACAACTCTGTCTTTATTTTTGATACTTATCGGTTAACATTCAAAATTAATACTAAATATTACTATTATCTTCGACACGGCTATCCTGACAATTCACACGTCCTCGTGTGTGCAACTTTCGGCTATAATCATGTAATACTCAAAGTTGTGTTGGTTGAAATCTTTTAATTATTTTAATTTTGACTTTAGTTTATCAAGCAAGAGTGCAGTATATGAGTTTCACAAAAGTGTATCATCAAAGAGAATCATGTAAGAGTATCATCGGTCAAAGTACTTTTTCTATGTGTATTTGTCATCACACGTCTATAGGCTCTTGCTGCCCAGCAGCGATAACATGGAGCGTATCCATCTAGGTCTCTTCTAACCTCCGACCCCCGCCACAATGTCACCCGCTTCAGCACGCCATGATCAAGCACTTGTGCACGGCGTGACTACTGTGGTGCGGTCATAGCCATCGTGTATGAGCTTACTCGCACTCTCTTAGTGCCACCGTATCTTGACCGATATGTTCAGAATTGTCACTCAATTCGTCATCCAAATCTACTAGCTCATCCGACACATCGTTGCTTGGTAAAGCTCTTAAATATTCGTGCGCATACTTGAATGTGCGCTTACTCGTCAATGACTTTAATAGATATCTGTCTCCATCAAGGATTTCAATAATTACAAAAGGTCCCCTAAATTTGGGATCCAGCTTAGTTTGATTTCTTTCCTCAGCCTTGAGTAAGACATGATCACCAACCTTGTGTTTTACAATTTTTGCTTTGTTTTTATCAAATCTGGTTTTATCGTAATTGGCGTTTCTATTGATGTTGCATATGGCTTGTTTTCTTAATAATTCTCTGTCAATTTTGCTATTGGTCTCAATTGCCATCATACCTAAAGGTCTTGCCTCTTTCCCAATTAACAATTCTAACGGACTACATTTTGTAACTCGATTTGTCGTGCTGTCAATTGCCAGCTGAATATCATTTAAAGCATCCTGCCAGGATCGCTGACCAGTCTCGACCGCCGTCATCATGCTTTTCATGGTGCTCATGGTGCGCTCTACGTGGCCATTTGCTCGACTGGCGCCTGTCGCAATCAGGTGTAAGGCAATTTGTTGCGTAGCACAGAAATCTTTAAATTTTGTACTGGCAAAACATCTGCCTTGGTCTGCTATAATGCGTACTGGTACTCCAAAAAGAGAAATGGATTCCTTAACAGCTTTAATGCAATTTTCCGCATCAAGGTTCAGTGTGTGATGCAGATGCACAAATTTTGTAAAGGCATCAATTTGTACTATGACATACTCTTTTAAGTCATTTTTGCCACTCAATTTTCCACTAATGTCAATGTGCACGGTGTGCCAGGGTACATCAACTTTGGGAATGGGGTGCATTTCAATTTGTGGCTTTCCTGATGGTGGTTTTGCCACCTTACATGTTATGCAATTTTCAACAAACTTTCTCACATATTTAGGCATTTTGTCAAACCAGAAATTGCTATACATTTTATCTAAGGTTTTTTCCCAGCCTAAATGCATTATTGCTTCATGCACGTTATTAATGACAGACCACCTGAAAGCCCTAGGTATAACAGCTAAACATCTTGTTCTGCCATTTCTTTGTATCCTTCGATGTAGTATTCCCGATCTTAATTCATAAGTCCTTGTCATGTCTTCTCCCAATTCATTGTTGCGCAATTTAGAAATTATTGACGTAATCTCAGTATCTCGCTGCTGCTCAGCAAGAAGCCAATTGTCGGTTATTTCTGTTAAATTTATGCGCTTTTCAATAGTTTTTAATGAGGGTGTGAAAGCTTCGGGCAATGGATTTCGCGAAAAGAAATCAGCATGCGACATGCGTTCTCCCTTCCTGTATTCAATACTGAAATCGAATGATTGAAGGTAAGACCACCTTCTATGTACCCTTAGAGTCAGGTCAACCTTTTTCATGCTTGCTTTTAACGAGTTGCAATCCGTAAACACAACAAATCTTTGACCATGTAGATAATGGCGAAAGTGTTTGACTGCATTGTAAACTGCAAGAGTTTCGAGCTCATATGAATGGTATTTTGACTCTATCAGTGTCGTACATTTGCTGTAATATTCTATAACTCTTGGTCTATTTTCTATTTTGTGCAATAAGATAGCACCATACCCAATGGAACTTGCATCCGTGTGCAATTCAATTGGCTTTTCTGGATGAAAAATTGTTAGAACTGGGTCATTAGTCAATATTGTGATAATCTTTTTGCGAGTATGTTCATATTCTGGTTTCCAGACAAACTCGATATTTTTTGAGGTTAGACTATATAACGCTTTCATCTGTTCTGAAAATCTTGGCACGAATTGTCTAAAATAAGAAGCCAGTCCTATGAATTGTCGCACCTGCGTTACCGTCTGTGGTGGTGGCAATTCGCCTAATGCTTGTACCTTGCGCGGATTTGGTCGGATTTCTCCTGCCTCGACCAGGAATCCTAAATATTCTATGCTTGTTTTGAGAAAAGAGCATTTTGTTATGTTAAACGAGAACCCAGATCGAGACAATTTTTCTATGACCATGTCCAGCCTTTCATACGCTTCCTCCTTTGTCCTAGCCACAATTAATACGTCATCTATGTAAACGACGGCAAAAGTATACGCTAAATCACCTAATGCTCGTATAATTGCACGCTGAAAGATTGAGGATGCGTTTTTCAATCCAAAAGGCATAGCTAGAAATTCATATTGTCCTTCTGGCGTGACAAATGCAGTGCGTTCAATGGAATCAGGGTGTATAGGCACTTGGTAAAAGCCACTTGCCATGTCTAAACTAGAAAAATAGTTGCCCTCACGCAGTCTGTCGATTTGATCAGCAATTAGAGGCAGCGGATACTTGTCAGCGACCGTATTGGCATTAAGCTCGCGATAATCGACACATAGTCGATGGGATCCATTTTTCTTCCTTACCATGAGCATTGGACTTGCAAATGGGGAGCAACTCGGACGTATGACATTTGATTTTAATAGTTCAGCTACTTTACTTCTTACAAGTTCCTTCTCTTCTATGCTCAACCTATACGGACGCCGATGAACAGTTTTATTGGAGTCCATGAGACGGATTTCAAGTTCACCCGTTGTTACTCGGCTTTGAGGAATACCATCAATGAAATTCTCGGCATATTTTTGCAATATTTCCATTAGATGAGATCTATCTAAACTACTTAAAGTTTTATCATTATTCAAATACTCGATGTAACTCATATCTGGCTCTTTTATTAGCGCCTTGACAGTTTTGGTTTTGTACATTTCAAACTTATCAATCTCAATAGAAACACCAAATCCCAATCCCAAAATGTCACGTCCTATCATTACATCATATTTCAAAAACTTATCCATTATTACATGAAATAATAGTTCTAAAGAATATTGATCAATTTTTACAGTAGCTAGAATTTGCACAGTGCTATATACAGGATCATCTCCTATCCCCCTCAAAATCACTAAATTGTTAATTCTTTTTCCAGAGAATTTTTCTGCACAGCTCTCTTTGATCAGCGTACATTCAGCCCCGGAATCGAAACAAAATGGAACGGGCTCACCATATTGACGCAGCACTCCTCTAGGTTCGGATACGCAACAGATATTCACTCTCTTCTCATTTAATCCACCAGCGCTAGTTGAAACTCCTTTTGTGCATGATGACGCAATGTGACCAGCCTCGCCACATTTAAAGCACGTTATGGCAGAGCGTCCTTTCGTTAATGATTTGCTGCTCATATTGTTGTTTGTTGCCAGGGATTTCTCTTCGAATTTTCTTTTGCGACATTCGGCCATCTTATGTCCAAGATTTCCACAATGGTGACACTTGACGGTGTACGAGGCCTTCGATCTCTTCCGGTCTGGTTCCAATGGGTTGTTTGATTTGAAACCATCGTTGGACCTTCCATAAGCATATGCTTTCAAGTGTTGTTGCATCTCGTCCTGACCCTTAATGCTCGTCGTGAGTAGCATGTGTTGCAGACTTCTATCCATTTGCGAAGCGTGCGCCAGAACAACTGAGACAGCTATTTCTTCTATATTTGCTGTTTTCCATCTAGTCAATAGAGATGTCACAAGTCGGCTCGCGTATACAGAGAGGCATTCACCATGGTTCGGTCGGCCATTAAAAATGTTCATCAAAATGGCTGCTGATGTCTCTATGCCCACGAAGCGTTGCAAAAATAATTCCTTGAATTCTTGCCATTTCATTGCGGAATAACAAATTTGCGAAAGCCATGGCGAGGCGCTTCCTTCGAGAGAGCCACTCAGGGTCATCACCAGTGTACTTCCCTCAATCGGATTTTCGGTTAAAATGATGTCCACGGTCTTGCACCAAGCAGTTGCGTCTGCGCCTGCCAAATCTGGGTTGAATTTTGGCAACGTGATGCTCCTTTTTGATGATGAGGCAGTATTAGTATGTTGCATTGTTCGGATAATCTCAAGAAAATTGCGATTTTGAGACTCCAGGATTTCACGCCACGAATAGTCAGAATTTGCCTGTGGAGAGGCATCGCCCGATCCCACTTCTGATGTCGGAGAAACATTATTATTCATCTTTATTTTAACTATATTCTGGCAGCAAAGCAAGTCCCGAAGTGAATTGTTCAGATTAACGTTAGATTAAAACAGTCTCGCAACACGTCTGTACACCACGACCGCAAAACCGGAAAGAGAAAGACCTTTCATCTTTCATCTTACACGTCAGTTCGGTTCTCATGTTTGACACCGTCATTTAGACCTGTCAGTGAACACTTTCAACACTGTTTACTGAACAACACTCTCGGGCCATGCTCGGTAGAGGCAATCCTTACCTCAGACCTTACTGTCAGTAGTAACTCTGGTATTTCAGTATAGAACAACTCTGTCTTTATTTTTGATACTTATCGGTTAACATTCAAAATTAATACTAAATATTACTATTATCTTCGACATATATATATATTTAGTTACTCTTTTCACAAAATCAAAGAAAATACAAGTTGTTAAAAAGTACAAATTGTAATAAAGAAAATAGTTGACAAAAAAAAAGGAAATAGTTGACAAAAAAAAAAAAAAAAAGTTGCACATGGGCAAGATTGAAACGGGATTCGAACTCTCGACTCATCGCCTCGAAATACACGGCTCTATCATCAGAGCCATCGGAGCATTATATTTGCGTGTGGCAATATCAATGTATATCATTTTTTTTCGTTGTACGTTTTGCACGTTTCTTTTGTTTCAATTATGTCTCGCTCGTTAGAAGAGAAGCCCTATATACACACATACATACATGTGCAAATAAAGCTATTTATAGAACTAAATTCGTTTTGCTGCTAATTCATGGTACTGATTGCAAAATGTGCATCACATAAAATTATTGATTAAGTATGTAAAGTATTCATTTAAAAACTATGTAATTATTAATTAATATGTAATTAATTTAATGCAATGAAAAAAAAATAAAAAAATAAAAATAATAATAAAAAATAATTTGGTTCAAAACAAAGAGTTGTTTTGATCCCGAGTCCAATGTACCCACAAATCGCATGCATTGCTGCAAGTTTTGTACCACTGGCCACTGCACGTAGGCATGAGAAATGTGAAGTTTTGATTTAATATCTTCTGTATTTGTTCTCCGATTGCAATGCAGTTTTCAGGGTGCAATATTAAAATTGTGTTTAGTGTGTGTGCAGATTTTGACATCTGTACCTTTTAAATTGGGTAGTATTTGGATATTTTAGTTTTTTTGTCGATTACAGGATAATTGGGGGGCGTGGCAAAATTCTAAAATAAACTTGATCTGCGTGACCAACATAGGAGTATTGTCACCAAATTTGGTATCTCTATCTCTTATAGTCTCTGAGATCCAGGTGATTATATTTTCGCCATATATCATATTTCCTCAAATATATTCTTTGTTTATTAACCGATCTCGATGAAAATTTCAGCACACCTCAGGACTGGACCCCCTATCCTGTGTGCCAAGTCTCAAGGCTGTGGCTTTAAAAGTGCTCTTGTTATACGATTTTATATCATTTACGTGGGCGGACGTGGGCGGGGCCAAATTTGAAAACAAACTTGATATAGATCAACATCATAGGAGTATTGTCACCAAATTTGGTTGCTCTTACTTTTATAGTCGCGGAGATATATGTGTTCAAAATTCTGTACCATAATTGACCCGAATCTAATAGGCTCTAGTACCCTTCTTTGGGTACCGAGCTAATTACACTCTTGGTTCTGTTTTATCTACGCCAACCATTGAAAAATTATTTCCAAACACATTGTAATAAAAAGTACTAAAGTAGTTGGAAAAACAGAAAATATTGTTTTTACAATTAAATAAAAATATAACAAAATAAACATATTTTAAAACAAACCTTAGTAAATTAGTTAGCTAATTGCTTTGTGACTTAAACGGTGCAGATAACTAACTTTATTCTTCTACCGTCAATATCCCACTTTGAAATGTCTTTTTTTGGGATTAAGACTCTTGCAACAACACAAATAAGAATTGACCCGCTGTGCGCCGAAAAAGAGCGCAGTTAGTCGGTACAGGATAAATTGAATTAAAAGTCGTAGGTTTTACTCGTGTTGTAATTTTGAAATTTTTATCTTGAGTATTGACAAAGACTTGTATCAAAAGTTTTCAAATCGTAAAAGTCTTTAAAGACTTTTATTTTATTTATCAAAATAAAAGTCTTTAAAGACTTTTGTTCAAAAATAATTTGAAATTTATTTAATCACAAATAATTATTAAATGTGATTTATAAAATCAAGTCTTTAAATAACCATTAAAATTGATTTTTTCTTTTATAAATTGAATAAAAGTTTATTCACTGTTTGCAGAGATATTGAAATAACAAAAATTTTGGTACATTCAAAACAAAAATTGAACTTCTCCTTATGGTTGATTTTTTATGATGCTATTTTAAATAATAATCATTATTTTCAGTCCCTGGTTTTATGAGATATCGTAACCAAACTGATATATTATGCATTTAAGTTAGTCTTATGTACCCATATCAAAGTTGCTTTAAATCGGTCCAATATATCATATAGCTGTCATTGAAAAAAGTTGTCGAAAATATATTACAACTCTCTGCAACAGCATCAAGCGAGCAAAATATTTTTAAATTTTTGTAGTCTTTTCTATTTCCATAGTAAGTACGTGGTCTTTGACAGTCGAGTATGCTCGACTGTAGAACCGCGAGCGAAGCAAGCAGGGGGTGGAGCCCCCTAGTTTTCTTTTATGCTGTGGATTGTGTCAATTTTCCTCTAGTTCTGGGATTTAAAATGGTCAAGTATGTTCTTTGTATAAGCTCGAAGTCCTGATCGTCAGTAATATAAGTTGTTGTATATTAGGTTACTTCGACGTTTTCTAGTATGTCTTTTACTTCGGTTTAGTTTATTGCCGATAACGTTTCAATTTTCGTTATGTTTTTGTTAAAATATTTTTCTGTTTTTCTTTTATACTCAGTTCCTTTATTCATTACTTTTTGCTTATTGTAATGATTTATTGGTCTTTCTGTTATCTGGATATACTGACTACCATCTTCAGATACACTATGTATTGTTGCTAAGGTCGTATCAGCCTGACTATCGTTGTCTTCACTATGCGTCTCCGATAAATGTTTCATTGATTTTTATTCTAGATAGAGCATCTGCAGCATGATTTTCTTTTCCTTGTATGTGTTTTATTTCTAAGTCAAATTCGTTAAGCTTTATTTTCCACATTTGAAGTTTCATGTTGGGTTCTTTAAGAGATTCCAACCAAACTTAAGGTTTGTGATCTGTTTGTACTGTAAACCAACGTCCATATACATAAGGTCGAAAATATTTAGTGGCCCATACTATGGCTAATAACTCTTTTTCGATTGCTGAATATCTGGTTTCATGTTCATTTAGAGTTCGACTGGCAAAACATATTGGTTTATTTTCTTGTGCGAAAACTGCTCCTAATGCAAAATTACTTCCGTCTGCAGCAGAGTTGTTCCTAATTAACTACATATTTAATGAAATCGCCATTTCACTAGCATTAAAAAAAGTAGTGCTAATTAAATTTCATTTCACTAGCATTAAAAAAAATTAATTCTTATGAAATTTTATTTCACTAGCATTGAAAAAAGTAGTGCTTATGATATTTCATTTCACTAGCATTGAATAAAAGTAGTGCTAATGAAATTTCATTTCACTAGCATTGAAAAAAGTAGTGCTAATGATATTTCATTTCACTAGCATTGAAAAAAGTAATGCTAATGAAATGGCATTTCACTATCCTATTGGGATGGCTTCTACATTTTGTGGTTATAGTGTAATGCAATCGGGAGTTACGATGTGTCCTAAAAATGAAGTCTCTCTTTTCATAAATGTGCATTTACTAAGTTGTAGTTTGAGATTGTGTTGTTTTAAACGATCTAAATCTTTTCTTATTGAAATCTCATGCTCTTGAAGTGAAGTCGAAAAAATGTTGATATCGTACAGATAAACGAGGCAATGTTTTCCAGAGATACCATTTAAAACGTGATTAATGCAACGTTGAAGTGTTGCGGGTGAATTTTTTAAAACGAATGGCATACGAGAGTACTCGTAATGACCATGTTTTGCTGAGAAAGCCCTCTTTTTAATGGAATTTGAATGCATTTGGATTTGATGAAACCCTTTGGACAGGTCAAGTATGGTGAAATATTGGCATTTGCCAAGTTTGTATCTCTAGTATCTCGTCAATGCTTGGGATTTGAAATCTGTCATCTACTGAAACTTCATTTAGTTATCTGTAGTCTAGTACCAGACGAAATTTACCGTCCATCTTTCCTACCACTAGTAGTGGACTGTTATATAGTGAGTTCGAATGTCTGATTATACCCTTTTTATACCCTGAGCCCATTGAAAATGGGCAAAAAAGGGTATAATGCGTTTGGCAGAATGTATGTAACAGGCAGAAGGGGGCGTGGCAGACCCCCAAAAGTATATATATTCTTGATCAGGATCAACAGTCGAGTCGATTGAGCCATGTCCGTCTGTCTGTCCGTCTGTCTGTCCGTCTGTCTGTCCGTCTGTCTGTCCGTCTGTTTGAACGCGTCGAACTCAGAAACCATAAGAGCTAGAGACTTCAAACTTGGTATGTAGGTTCCTGGATACCGTACGCAGATCAAGTTTGTTTTTATTTTTGGATCGTACAACTATATCATATAGCTGCCATAGGAACGATACATCGATAATGAAGTTTTTGTATGAAAAGCTTCTTTAATTTTTGAGATATCTCGACCAATCTCACACGATATATATTTGGAGTGGTATTATACATCCTGACCAAATTTGGTCCAAATCGGCCCACTATATCATATAGCTGTCATACAGACGCTCTGCGAAAATCAAGTTTTAGTATGAAAAAGTTTTTTGTTTTTAGAGATTTCGTAACCAAACTGATAGAATATGTATCTGGGCTGGTATTATACATCCTGACCAAGTTTGGTCTAAATAGGCCCACTATATCATATAGCTGTCATACAGACGCTCTGCCGAAAATCAAGTTTTAGTATGAAAAAGTTTTTTGTTTTTTGACATATCTTAACCAAACTGATAGAATATGCATTTATATTTGTTTTGTACATTCTGACCAGATTTGGTTCAAATCGGTTCCATATATCAAATAGCTGCCATAGGAATTATTGGTCGAAAATCAACATTTATAAAAGAGTACCTGGGCTCAGGGTATCTTACTGTCGAGCGTGCACGACTGTAGCCGCACCTCACCGCGAGCGAAGCGAGCCGGGGGTAGGCGAGCGAAGCGAGCAGGGGGCGGAGCCCCCTTGTTTAATATGTCATTAATATGTTCGTTAACTTCGATTTTGTGAATTTGTGCATAAGGGTATGATTTTCAATAAATTGGTTCTTCTGTTTTTGTTTTTATTTCGTGTTTAACACTATTTGTAAAGGTTAACACAAGGTGTACTTATATAAGGTGACGTCTACGTTGACAGCTGAGGTAGTTAAATTGTCAAAAGTGCTCTCTCAGCTTTCAGAGAGAGAGAGGCTAGAATGAGAAGCAAACATTTTATGTTCTGTACTCCTCCTTTGTTTTTTTTTTTTTGCTGTCAGAAACCAAAAGAAAAATAATATGACCTTTATAAGAGTAAATACTTTTCAAAACTATATAATGAATAGTGTAAAAACGAATAAAACAACATAATTAAAAACAAACTATATTATTTTAATTAATAAATATAAAAAAAATTCAAAATAATTTTTTGGCCGACCAGTCTTTGTTTTTATAGTTTTAGTTTTTGATTTAAGTTCTTAATTCGAAAATTAATGCGCATTTAAAAAAAAATTTTTTTGTTTTTTCTTGCAAATCAATGCTTTCGGCGATTCGAACCATTTCAGCTAGCAGAAATGGATTTGTTGAAAGTTTGTGGCCATTGAATTGGTTAAATATCGCTTCAAGACAAGAAATTTTTGCAACAAAATCTCCTTACTGCTTTGTCAGCCCACCAGTTGAAACCATGTCAACATAAGTGTAGGTTGTGTTCTCTTTGTCGATGTAGTCAAGTCCCAATCTCTTGATAAGATATCACGAGATGTATTCAATGGAATCGGCCGAAAGTTGGCTATCTATATTGAGTTCTATTTCTTCTTCTGCCTGATTAGCATCGCCTGAGTCAGGCACAGTTGCCGAATTGGAGGGAATTGAAGATATGTCAACGTCCAGCCACGGCAATGGCTCAACGTCAATATTTGCTCTCGTGCCCAAGATTTCTGTATTTCTCATTACTACTGGTAATTTATTTTAAATAGTTGACACATAATGGTCAAAATACTTATCAAACACGAGGACTTCACAGATATATACTTTTCTATTGTAATACATAAAACATTTAGGGCCGTTTTCTCATCATGCATTTAACCTTACAGTCTAGGCAAATTGGCCTTGAAGGCAACTTTGATTTTCATGTAAATTTATAAGGCCTAAAATTAGCCTACTACGTTTAGTTGGCATAATAAGAAAACAGCCCTACGGTTATGTGGGTGTTGGTAAGTGTGGCAACGCCGAGGTGTTTGTTATTGTCTGAACTGTCAAAGAAAATATTGTAATTTGTTCTCATAAATTTGTAATGGAAAATCGAGCACATTATGTTCAGTCTCTGATAGACATTATTGACGAAGTGGAAGTTCAATCAAACAAGCCAAGAACATATCTCAGCCGCACAAATTACTTTGAAGAATACGATGACTCGGACTTTGTAAAGAGGTTTCGCTTGTCTAAGACGACAGCGATGTTTTTGTGTTGGGAAAGATATCTAATTCGCTAAAGCAAAATGTTGAAAAGTAATTATCTCTTTGGCCACATATTAATATATTAAACTATTATTGATTTCAGACAAACATCCGAAAAAAACATTGGACTAAGCTTTTAATACCGCTCCAATTTTATGCGAGCGGGGGTTTTCTGTAGGCGATTTTTGTGGTGTAAGTGTGTCCACAGCTAGTCGTGTCGTGAAGGAAGTCACTTTTGCTACAGCAGTCTTATCTAGGGAATTTATAAAATTTTCACCTGTCGGTGAAGTGCAAGAAAACATCGCGAGTTTTTATAAAATTGCAAAGTTACCCAGAGTGATTGGATCAATTGATTGCACGCACGTTAAAATACAATCTCCAGGAGGAAACGATGGAGAAGTGTTTCGCAATCGGAAAGGAACTGAACGTCCAAGCCGTTTGCAATGCAAAGCTCGAGTTTCAGGATTTGGTTGCAAGGTGGCCTGGGTCATCACATGACAGTAATATTTTTAGAAACAGTCGTTTCAAATTTTTACTGGATAATGGACATTTCGAAAATTATGTTATCCTGGGTGACAGTGGCTACAAACAGTGCAGCTATATGTTGTTGAATCGTTGTTGAATCCGCGAACGGAAGCCGAAATTGCGTACAACGAATCTCAAATACGAACACGAAATGTTATTGAGCGTTGTTTTGGTGTTTGGAAAAGGAGATTTCCAATTTTATCATTGGGAATGCGAGTAAAAACTTCAACGCAAATGGCTGTAATCGTCGCATGTGGTGTATTGCATAATTTGGCCATTTCTTCAAATTATGCTATTCCTCCAAGTGAATTTGAACTTCCCGAAGAAATGCCGGAATTACCTGAAACTGATGGGGTAGTCGAAACAGATTCTTCTGCAAGAGCTTATTTAATCGAAAACAATTTTCGAAATTTGGTTTTTATTGCAAAATATGTGAATTTTTATTTATCATTTTTATTTTTACAGTATTTAAATTCAAAAATGTTCACCCGCAAAGTGTGTTCGGCTATGTAAAGGATCAGAAGCACACAAAGCTCCGTCAAAATTGGAAACTGTTACGAACCATTTAAACATTTATAAAAATCTGCCAGCAATAAAAAAACAACTGATCCTTATTATTTTTCTATAATATTTAGGGCCGTTATTTCTCCGTTATGTCTCCTTAAACCCAATATATTGGCTGTAATAGTCGCATGTGGTGTATTGCATAATTTGGCCATTTCTTCAAATGATGTTATTCCTTCAAATGAATTTGAGCTTCCCGAAGAAATGCCGGAGTTACCTGAAACTCATGGGGTAGACGAAACAGATTCTTCTGCAAGAGCTTATTTAATCGAAAACTATTTTCAAAAGTTGGTTTTTATTGCAAAAAATTTTAATTTTGTATTTATAATTTTTATTTTTACAGCCTGTAAATTCAAAAATGTTTACCAGCAAAGTGTGTTCGGCTATGAAAAGGATCAGAAGCACTCAAAGCTCCGTCAAAATGGGAAACAGTTACTAACCATTTAAACATTTATAAAAATCTGCCAGCATTAAAAAACAACAGATTCTTATTATTTTTATGTAATTTGTATTATTTTTTATTTTTATGCAATGGTGTTTGTACAGTTAGATTGATTTAAATTCTTCAGCTCCTCAATTTTTAGGTATTTTTCCACCTCGAGGATTTCGAAACGAATTTGGGCTTCGGCGTCGTCTCTTTCCATTTTCAATCTTTTTTCCGTCATCTCCAGGTCGTGCTTTTCTTGAGCCCTCTCATTTTCAGTTTTGAAAAAATGTTGTTGAGCTAGCATCAGATTTATTTTTTCGTCTTCAAGATTGCGCTCTCCCATCAACTTAGCCGATTTTGGCTGGCGCAAATCGGTCGGCGTCCACGTCGACCAGTCGCAAGTTTTAGAGGCCGACTCAACAGTCTGGCCTTTCGTTCCTAGGTCCTGTAAAAACATATGTAGATTAGATTAATTAATATTCTTGTTACTTACATTTGTGCTGGTGGAGCTTCTTGGGGAAATTGGTATAGTCATTTTATAGCCGTCGTTTTCCTCATAGTCTAATGGATAAACGATTATATATTTGTAGTTTTGTAATTTTTTGTTTTCAATGATGACCTTGTGTTCGAAAACGAGCTCCACAAGAATAGATTCCTCAGCGGCTGAAAAATTCTTTGCCCTTTGTGTGTTTTTTGACATAATATTTTTTGTGAAATTCAAACGATTTGAACGCAATTAATTTTCAAATGTCAGAAAATTAATTTTTCAGTCTTGCCACCTTTTTGGAAGGAGGTGCCACTTTGTTAAAAGTGCTGACCATTTTAAATGGTGTAACCCATATTGGGGCACAGGGATGCCACACTGTCACACATTCTTAATGTTACGTTAAAAGCAAGATGAGAGAACGAAAAAATGTAAAGCCTACAATTAGGGTAAACTTTCCTTTGGGTAAAGTAGACTTTGAAATTAAGATGAGAAAACGGCCCTTAATGTTTAAATCAAATACTACATATATATTTGTTACCTATTAAGTACTTGCGCAGTCGAAATTTGAACTCAAGGGGAGTGGGGTGATCATTCAAACCTCCTTTAGCCCGCATAGCACCAAAGAAATGCTCCAATTGGCCTTTTGAAATGGCAGCCGCCTTTTTACGTTTGGAATTAGTATCTGGGACATAAGATCACTCATCTTACTTAAGACATGCCGCTGTTCATTTAAACCTTGACCAAATGGTTGTTTAGTCCGAATGCTATTCGAAGTTGACCAACTGAAAGAAATCTGGCGTTTCGCATGGAAGTTACATCTCTAAGCCCAAGGAATAATATCGTCATATTGCGCTGTGGAAAATTTGCTACGACTGTCCGATCAGATCGAGTTATATACAGATCGAAAGGTTGAGTCCTAACTTACAAAATGGCATACTAAAACTTTTTGTAACTCACCTGGTTCATGAGATACGGGGGTGTAAGTGGGAGGGGAAAAATTTAAACGATCGCAGCTAATGGGGCCGTTGGGGCCTTTTTGTAAAATTTTTTATTTTCAAAAATACGCGTCGATTGATACCCAAATCACCCAAATCCGATAACTGGTTCGAAAGATAATAAAATTTGAAATTTTTAGTGGACTTTTCAAATTAAGATGAAAAGTCAGTTTGTTTGTCGGTTCGTTTGCGCGTATCAAAGCGCTAAAAAAGCTTGGTAAAATTCTGTTTTACGCCGAAAGGTTCAAAAAAAAAAAAAAAAAAACCCCAAATAAAGAGCAAATTATAATTAATTTAGCAAAAAAAAAAGTTTGGGGACTCAAATAGTTTAATTTTAAAAAATCTTTAAAGTTTGCATAGAAAATTGATAATTTTTGTTGCTGCTTTGTGCAACTTGTCACTATAACAGCTCGTTCACCAACACTGCTTTTGTGATATGATTCCGATTTGGAACTAATTGAACTGTAAGATTTTTTGAATGTTTACCAACACTGCTTTTAAACCTTAATATGAAAATAATTATCTCTTTTAAAAAATATTGGGGCCCTGAATTAGAGAGCCGTACGTAAATTTATTTTTTTTAAATGGCGTGATTAAAGAGGCGCATTTCTCTAATTTCTTCAACATACCTCCGAGAACTCTACATCTTTATTAATTATAGACACATTTGATGGGTTGTAAAGTTTTCCTATGGCCATGAAAATCTCGTGGATTTTGCTCGGACAAATCCGTTCAGATAAAATGACATTGTGATTTCGTAAGAAATCAAACAATTGGTCATCACTGAATTTATGAAATTTTATCATAGACAAACTGCAGCCAGTGCACGACATTTTGCTGACAAATAATTTTTGAAAGTTTCCCGTTCTAAATAGTGTTGGTAAACATGCAATTAATCGGACAGTTCCGATTCGGAATCAAATTACATAAAATGTGTTGGAAAACGGCTGAAAAGAGTGAAAAGTTCCACAAAGCAACATTAAAAAAGTTTATTTTTATTCGAATTTTCAAAGATTTAAAAAAAAAAAACTATTTGAGTCCCCAAACTTTTTTGCTAAATTCTTGATAAATTACCCGCTATTTGGAGTTTTTTTTTTTTTTTTTTTGAACCTTTCGGCGTAAAACAGAATTTTACCAAAAAAATAATTTTATTTCTTTTCATTTTAGGGAAATTTATGGCGCTAGATCGTCAGGAGACGATCTAATCTCTTATGGAATGTCCAGTGAATATTTAAAATAAATTTCAAATAAGCAATGGCTAGTTAGAATTATGTTTTTTTTTTTTTCACAGGCAAAAAACAACAACAAGTGCAGCTGCATATGCAAATGGCAAGTATTAATATAATAATATTATTATATAATTACTAATTTCTCCTTATTCTTTCCAGGGTTCCTGTATATTTGCTGCATGACATGGATCCTGGATACAGGAGCTGGAGTCGTCGATGGAGTTGTTGTTGTTGTTGTGCTGCAGCTGCCGTTGATGTTGCCACTGCCGCTGCCATGCCAAGGAAAAGGCGGCGAGAAGTACAACTATGATGTGGAGAAGAACCCAGTGTGCACAGATGCACGTCTGGAGTTGCCACCGTGTCCAGAGTCATCGCCTCCAAAATGACCAAAAGGCCGTAGTTGCTGCCGGCAGACGGGATGTCGTACCGGCTGGAGATGTTGGATACAGCTCCCTGCAGCCCAGGAGGGGCCACAGTAGCTGTTTGCTGGCATGTACTGCTGTCCATTGGTGAGCTGCTGGACACAGTTTTAGCGTCACCACGCCCCCTTCACACCACAAAAGCGGCGAAAAGGAGAGACGTGGCGATGCTTCGGGTGTTGCCCGGATGTGGCCACACTGCCACTGGATGGAGCAAGGATTTGACTCCAGTATGAGCCGATTTGGAGCTGATTTGCAGAATTTCTGGCCGGGATTAGGGGCAAAAACACAGCCAAGGATGGACCACTCCGCAGTCGGATGCCATGATATTACCATGGCGGTTCTGGCCAGGATTCGTGTGTGGATTTGGTCCACTGGAGCCAGATTTGGGCACTCTCCGTCCAGAAATGCTGCCCTGGTACGGGTTCAGAAGTCCCCCGCTGCAACTCACCGTGGCGATTTCTGGAGAGGATTATGCCCATAATTTGGCCCAGGAAGGCCTGCTGTGGCTGGTTCTTGGCCTGGATTGCTTCTCTGGTGGAGGAGCAGCTCCCACGCCGCAGTCGGAAACCATGGATGGACCATGGTGTTTCTGGTCAGCATCTGCGATGTCCATGTGGCCCAGGATGGACCGATGTGGCCGTCAACTGGTCCGAATTTACGCCTCAATTTTAGTTTTGACCGGTTATACTGAACACAATTGCACAATTCTCTCAGTGGCCGCCCTACAAAATGTTAACGTAAACACTCCAGACTTTGTTGCAGTTGGTCGCAACGAGATTCAAGAACCTAGGTAAACAAAATTTATCAGAACTCCAAATATAAACATCCGCCAATATTTAATAAACCCAAAAGCTCAGCTACCGATCGCTCTGCCGCCAACGCTGATGTCGCTGCCGTCTACGCTAACCTCGCTGCCAATAACCTACAGATAGATTAGGGATAGATTGTTTAAGTCGAATTCAGTCACAATCTTGGATTTGAATAAAGCAGTGCAACTTTAATTATCTTCAAGAGTTTTTATTAACTTTTATGTTCACCACTTTTCAGATAACCACCACGAATTGATAGGCAGAGATTTATTACAACAATTGCACGCAAGCATCGATTTTATAAAGGGATTAGTAACTTTAAATAAACAGAACCAACACTTGAACCTAATCAAGAATACGAACTCACACACTCACACGAGTGGTTAGTAAAGAAAAATAAGACTTAATACAGAAGAACAAAACGTACTAAAATCAAGGGGGCTCCGCCCCCTGCTTGCTTCGCTCGCCTACCCCCGGCTCGCTTCGCTCGCGGTGAGGTGCGGCTACAGTCGTGCACGCTCGACAGTAAGATACCCTGAGCCCAGGTACTCTTTTATAAATGTTGATTTTCGACCAATAATTCCTATGGCAGCTATTTGATATATGGAACCGATTTGAACCAAATCTGGTCAGAATGTACAAAACAAACATAAATGCATATTCTATCAGTTTGGTTAAGATATGTCAAAAAACAAAAAACTTTTTCATACTAAAACTTGATTTTCGGCAGAGCGTCTGTATGACAGCTATATGATATAGTGGGCCTATTTAGACCAAACTTGGTCAGGATGTATAATACCAGCCCAGATACATATTCTATCAGTTTGGTTACGAAATCTCTAAAAACAAAAAACTTTTTCATACTAAAACTTGATTTTCGCAGAGCGTCTGTATGACAGCTATATGATATAGTGGGCCGAATTGGACCAAATTTGGTCAGGATGTATAATACCACTCCAAATATATATCGTGTGAGATTGGTTGAGATATCTCAAAAATTAAAGAAGCTTTTCATACAAAAACTTCATTATCGATGTATCGTTCCTATGGCAGCTATATGATATAGTTGTACGATCCAAAAATAAAAACAATCATAATGTCATATTTGCGTTGCCAGAATTACTTGAGAATTTGAAGCATTCTAATAAGTTTTAACAATACAAAAACTATTGCATACTCTAGGGGGAACCTGTTGATTTAACAACTTAGACACGCAATAACTGCTGTTCTACTTGTCCGATCTTGTTGCGATTCAGTGGGATAATAGATAATAATAACAGATATCGGTTATTACCAAAAAATACGTATTATATGAACAATTGTGGGTGAGGTGGTTTTTCGCGATTTGCGGGGGCGGAGGTGGGCGTGGCTTAAATTTGAAACAAACTTGATCTGCGTGAGGTATATGGAAATCTGTGTGACAAATTTGGTTATTCTATCTCTTATAGTGTCTGAGATCCTTGTGTTTATACAGACGGATGACCAGTTTTTCGCGAATTACGGGCGTGGAAGGAGGCGGGTCCAAAATTTGAAACAAACTTGACCTGCTCCAACGCATTTCTGATCTACGTGTGAAAGTTTGGTTACTCTATCTCTTATGGTCTCTGAGATCTAGGCGCTCACACAGACGGACAGACGGACAGACGGACAGACACACATGGCTATATCGACTCGGCTATTGATGCTGATCAAGAATATATATACTTTATGGGGTCGGAGATGCCTCCTTCTGCCTGTTACGCACATTCCAACGAACACAATATACCCTTATACTTATTTTTTATAAGTAACGGGTATAACAAACTTGATCTGCGTACGGTATCCAGGAACCTACTTACCAAGTTTGAAGTCTCTAGCTCTTATGGTTTCTGAGATCGACGCGTTCAAACAGACGGACAGACAGACGGACAGACGGACAGACAGACAGACGGACAGACGGACAGACAGACGGACAGACAGACGGACAGACAGACGGACATGGCTCAATCGACTCGACTGTTGATCCTGATCAAGAATATATATACTTTTGGGGGTCTGCCACGCCCCCTTCTGCCTGTTACATACATTCTGCCAAATGCATTATACCCTTTTTTGCCCATTTTCAATGGGCTCAGGGTATAAAAATAGCTTAATTTTAATAAAGAATTAGTCCTAACATCAGATGCTTCAGATTTTGCTATTAGAGCTGTACTTCCACAAAACGATAGATCGATATCATTCATCTCTAGAACCCTTCCACAAACAGAAGAAGAATATGAAACAGCAAAAAAGGAAATAAAGGCCATAACATGGGCAGTAAATTCATTGCTAGTTATTTGTATAGGAGTTCGAAGGTAAAGATTTGCACAGATCATGAACCACTAACACATGATTGCAATTGGAAAGGTGGAATAGCAATCAGAAGATGGAAAGCAAATTTAGACGAGTACCATAAGAAACTACTTTACAAACCAGGAAAAGAAAACATAGTAGCAGATGCATTGTCTTGAATACCAAAAAAAATTCGAAATTAACATAATAAACACCTTTTAGCTTAACGAAAACGAATTTATTGAAGTCAATAAGATAATAAAAAAAGGGAAAAATGCTTGATTTATCAGTTGATTAAATGGTAGAATTTTCAGATGTATCAATTTTCCACAACAAAACTACACTTGTTTATATTATAAAAATACCCATTGTAGATAAAATATAATAATCAGACCCATTGTTAAAAATAAAAAAAAGGAAAAATGCTTGATTTATCAGTTGAAGAAATGTTAGAATTTTCAGATGTATCAATTTTTCACAACAAAACTACACTTGTTTATATTATTAAAATACCCATAGTAGATACAATAGACCAGGGGTGCTCAGTGCCTATACACACAACACACATTTGTTTTTGTTTTGCACATAGCATATGGAAGTGTGTGAGCTTACACATTAGTAGGCTGTTAGTGCACATTGACAAATTACACTAACAATTTTTGACTTTTGGTTTTCCGTCCCTTTCGATCCTTTTAAAACCAAAACAATTTTAGGCATTCGCTCTCCTTCTTTTCATTTTCTGACATGCCGACGAGCTCGGCAACAACAATTTCATAGATTTTGTAGTTGTGTGAGAGACTCGTCGTTAATCCGAATGTAATTTGTTGTTGCCTTATTGTTTCGTATACACTGAAATAATAACCTGGAGGCGCTTCTAAAACTATCAATAACCAAAATTAAAATAAATATTGATGCATTTTTAAATCAGTATTAAAAAACATTTTCTATTTTTTTATTTTGATTGAAGTAACATTTTCCATTTTTTTCCAGTGTACACATTAACACAACAAATTTTTTCGTTACATGTGTGCGTGCGACTTATTATATTTGTATTAGTGCGTACACATTCATAAGGCAACTTTGAGCACCCCTGCAATAGACTATCAGACCCATTATTAAAAATAACACAATTATTAACCCCAATGTAAACGAAATTTTCTTGTCTCAAAATTAAATTTTTGGACTTATAAGTAATTGTAAATCTTTCAATAACATTAAATTATACGATAAAAAACAGATTGTAAACTAACATTATACTAATTGTATTCCTATTTTAGTTCAGGGAAAGGAAGCGCTGGGTGAATTTAGTAACGCGGATCACATACCACAGCTGGAAGAGATCGACGAGGGCATTATAATATTGAACAATTTTAACGGAACGATACGCTGGAGCAATATGGGTCAAAAGCCATTAATGGAAAGAAGTTCGACAATGCCGAGGAAACTATTCTCAAGCCCGGAGTTCCCATTATCCAAATAACTTAAAACTTCTTGAATCTCTAGCTTTTAAATTGCTCTTTTAATTTGGATATGAAATTTTCTTAACCTCTTCTTTCTCAAGCTGCTTCCTCTTCTTCATCCCCTTCATCTCTTCTTTCTTAATCATCTTCTTCTTAACTTTGTCCTCAATTATCTTCTTCGTAACTTCTTCCTCAATCATTATTTTCTTCATCTCTCCTTCTTCAAACTTCTTCTTCTTCAAACTTCTTCTTCTTCAAACTTCTTCAAACTTCTTCTTCTTCAAACTTCTTCTTCTTCATAACTTCTTCCTCAAGCTCCATCTCTTAGATCACAAGCTTCTTCTTCATCATCTCTTCTTCCACAAGCTTCTTCAACGTCTCTTCTTCCGCAATCATCTTGTTCTTGACTTCTTCTTCAATCATCTTCTTCCTAACTTCTTTCTCATTCATCGTCTTCTTCCTAGCTTCTTCCTCAATCATCTTTTTCTTCCTATCTTCTTCCTTTAGTTTCTTTTTCATATATTCTTCCATATGCTTCTTTATCTCTTCTTCGCGATTTTCCCGAGTTTTTTTGACGCACTTTTTCCTTTCTTCTTCTTTACGCTTTTGCGAGCTTCCTCCTCGCGCTTCCTTGCTTCTTCCTCGAACTTAACCTCCACGCCGTTGACCATGACTGTCTTAATACGGAAACTGTCACAAACAAGATTCATTCTTTGTCCCTGGCCTGCCTGACAATCCCTCGACATGTGCCCACTTTGGTAACATCTTACACATTTTACTGCCTCCTGGTAATCTCTCCTTGCATGATTTCGCGAGCCGAAATTAAAGCAATCGAAGTTTAATTTGATATTTGTGCTAGCCTTCTCATTGAATCGTTCCTTAGTTGCATAATCTGGCCTGCATTTCCGCTCATACAATTCGAGCAACTCGATTAGCATCCTCATCGATCGGGACACCATGATCCTACAATATTTTCAGCAATTCAACTCTTGTCATTTTCAAGATCTCGGAATACTGTTCCAATGTTCCGTTAATTCCTTGCACCGATTCCATCACCAAATTCCTCACTTCCTCAAAATAGTCCCTGTGCAAGGCTTCACAACAACACGCACTTCTTGAATAAACAAAAACACGAAGAGTTGTCCGAATTTACGCCTCAATTTTAGTTTTGACCGGTTATACTGAACACAATTGCACAATTCTCTCAGTGGCCGCCCTACAAAATGTTAACGTAAACACTCCAGACTTTGTTGCAGTTGGTCGCAACGAGATTCAAGAACCTAGGTAAACAAAATTTATCAGAACTCCAAATATAAACATCCGCCAATATTTAATAAACCCAAAAGCTCAGCTACCGATCGCTCTGCCGCCAACGCTGATGTCGCTGCCGTCTACGCTAACCTCGCTGCCAATAACCTACAGATAGATTAGGGATAGATTGTTTAAGTCGAATTCAGTCACAATCTTGGATTTGAATAAAGCAGTGCAACTTTAATTATCTTCAAGAGTTTGTATTAACTTTTATGTTCACCACTTTTCAGATAACCACCACGAATTGATAGGCAGAGATTTATTACAACAATTGCACGCAAGCATCGATTTTATAAAGGGATTAGTAACTTTAAATAAACAGAACCAACACTTGAACCTAATCAAGAATACGAACTCACACACTCACACGAGTGGTTAGTAAAGAAAAATAAGACTTAATACAGAAGAACAAAACGTACTAAAATCAAGGGGGCTCCGCCCCCTGCTTGCTTCGCTCGCCTAACCCCGGCTCGCTTCGCTCGCGGTGAGGTGCGGCTACAGTCGTGCACGCTCGACAGTAAGATACCCTGAGCCCAGGTACTCTTTTATAAATGTTGATTTTCGACCAATAATTCCTATGGCAGCTATTTGATATATGGAACCGATTTGAACCAAATCTGGTCAGAATGTACAAAACAAACATAAATGCATATTCTATCAGTTTGGTTAAGATATGTCAAAAAACAAAAAACTTTTTCATACTAAAACTTGATTTTCGGCAGAGCGTCTGTATGACAGCTATATGATATAGTGGGCCTATTTAGACCAAACTTGGTCAGGATGTATAATACCAGCCCAGATACATATTCTATCAGTTTGGTTACGAAATCTCTAAAAACAAAAAACTTTTTCATACTAAAACTTGATTTTCGCAGAGCGTCTGTATGACAGCTATATGATATAGTGGGCCGATTTGGACCAAATTTGGTCAGGATGTATAATACCACTCCAAATATATATCGTGTGAGATTGGTTGAGATATATCAAAAATTAAAGAAGCTTTTCATACAAAAACTTCATTATCGATGTATCGTTCCTATGGCAGCTATATGATATAGTTGTACGATCCAAAAATAAAAACAAACTTGATCTGCGTACGGTATCCAGGAACCTACATACCAAGTTTGAAGTCTCTAGCTCTTATGGTTTCTGAGATCGACGCGTTCAAACAGACGGACAGACAGACGGACAGACAGACGGACAGACAGACGGACATGGCTCAATCGACTCGACTGTTGATCCTGATCAAGAATATATATACTTTTGGGGGTCTGCCACGCCCCCTTCTGCCTGTTACATACATTCTGCCAAATGCATTATACCCTTTTTTGCCCATTTTCAATGGGCTCAGGGTATAAATATATATGAAAATATTAAACAAAAAGAAAAGCAAAAGTAAAGCCACAAAACAATTGTATTTCTGCACTGTGCGCAACACTGGGTATGTCTGCATCGCAAAAAAAAATGCATTTGTTTTTGATATTGCTATTTTGCTAGAAAGTTATTTTAAATATAAAAACATATCAAAAAAATATTGTTGTTGCAGGAAGTCCTAAACATTATAATTCAGTTTAACTAATGAATGTCCACATTGCCACAAAACAAATTTGTCTGGCAACACTCATTCTTTGGGCAGAGCAAAAGTTTTCCAGTACACTCTTAAACTCTGCCTGCTACGCATGCCTTGTTGCTGCTGTCCTCTCAATTCTAATTAAAATGTATATATTCAGTTAACAGGCTATATCTTCTAAACCTTTCAGTCAAACTTTATGTATCAGATACCAAAATCGAAATTTTACGTATTACAACATATTGAAAATAAATAAAAATCGTTTGAGCCGTTTTGTCATAAATCGCCTAAATGTAAGCTAAAAAACTTTATTTTACCTGTAAATTGTTACCTGAGTACTTAAGAAAAAAAGTTAAAAGGTACGCATAAAAGTCTTTAAAAATACCTTTCCAATGATATATAGAAAATTGATAAGAATTTTTATAAAAGAAAATATTTTAACAAAAAGCCCCAACGACCCATTAGCTGCAATTAATTAAATTATTTCCCTCCCACTTACACCCCCGTATCTCATGAACCAGGTGTGCTAGCAAAAGTACGCCATTTTGTAAGTTAGGTCTAAACCTTTCCATCGGTATATAACTCTGATCGGACAGTCGTAGCATATTTTCCAAATTAGCTGTATATATTTCTAGTCGCCTTTCGCACCCTTCGTGCTGCTTTCGTCACTAGAGCGAACTGCCGTTCGCAGTGATCTGGTTTAAGTCTATTATGTGAGTTAACACCCTGCATGTCAAAGTCCCAACACAACAACAACAATACAAGTACTTAGGCAACCTGGCCAAATATAATATAATATAAGCAGACAGACAATAACATCAATATGGCTGATAAGACAACAACAACAAGCATGAGCGGCGAAACGAAGACTACAAATTAAGCAACTACCAAATCACGCGGACACAGGTCGCGCAAGAAGCCACGAGCGCTGACCAAACGTTATCAGCAGCTCACCGTGGGACCGGCGTATGCAATCGGTCACCCTCGCTCAGCAACGTTCTGCAGGTGCGAACGGCAGAGGGTACGGAGACGTACCCACGTGCTCTGAGTGCGCACTCTTCAGGCCAGTGACACTCAACCAAATCCAAGTGTTAAGGTACGCAGTACCAACAACAGCAGCGGGAACAACGACCAATGGCAGCCCAAGACGACAGCAGCGGTATGAACAGCAGCGGCGGCATAAACAGCGACGCCGGCAGAGCGTAGGTTAAATGGAATATCAAACCATAAATAAATACTGACGTATTTTTTTTAAAAGAACTAACACAATTTCTTAATTGGCGCCCGAGCAGGGACCGTGTAACAAAAGCAACTTAAAAAGTTCACGCGTCGAAAAATAGAGAGCCTAAAAAGTAGCTACTGTTCGAAGAAAAAGTGCCTGCACCACTAGCCACAAACTTTAACGCGACACAGTTATTGAACAATCTGACGATTCGTCAAAAGTGCCTGCAAAACAGCTACAACACGAACGTGAAAGATCGTATCAATATAGTGAACTGCTTTATTTCACGGTTCTGAAAAAACAAAAACTTGATTGCTGATACCCTATAGTCTCCGTCCGTAGGGTACCGTGAGTTGTGTGTGTGCTGCAGGATCTTGAGTAACTAGACTCCACCGTGGGATAGACGAAAGGGATAAATCCGAGACACCGTCGCGGGAATCACCAATGTTAAAATTACTACTGTAAGCGTATCATTTAAGTAAAATTGTAAAAGAATTCACAAAAACAAATAAACACAAAGAAATTAAATTTAAGAAAAAAAATTTTAAAATAGAAATAAGAAACTGAGATAATTTTTTCAAATAGCAAAAAAAGCTATAGCCAACTTCACCTCATTGATTAACTACATAATTCTCATTTGTTTTCGGTGAAAAATTATTATTATATTGAAAAGACCGTTGAAAGGTACTTTAGGAAAATACTAAAGGAAAAAGGCGACGAAATATTACTACAATCAAACGCAAACACTTACGCAATGACCGACCAAACTATAGCACCGAGCATGTAGGAAAAATTAGTGATTTAGATAGACTGCCAGAAGTAGTTAGAATTCTAAAAGATTTTTCCGGTAACAAAGCTGAATTTACCTCATGGCGCAAAAGTGTGGACAGAGTATTTGAAGTTTACTCCTCTCACCAAGGTACCCCAAAACAGGGTTTAAAAACTTACAATAAGTTATATTTCATTTGCTTTTGCTTTTGCTTTGACTTTGAAAATATGTGAAGTCGAAGTCGAAGCAAAAGCAAAAACAGTTTAAACAGTTTTTGAAAAACTTATTATGACTTATAATATTTTTGCTTTTGCTTTTGCTTCGACTGTTTAAATATCTCAAGTCGAAGTCGAAGACTAAGTCGAAGCAAAAAACCAAACAGTCGACTGCTGTAAGTTGAAACAGTCGACTTATATAAGTTGAAACAGTCGACTGTATTCAAATTTTGTTTAGATCTAAGCAATCAGAAAAGTCGACTTCTATAAGTTTTTTATGTCACATATGCGACTTAAGGCTCAGCAACTGAATTTATGTTCAGTCGACTGTATTCAGCATTGCCTTCGGTTAACTTATTTGGTTTAAATTTTCAAAAAATAAAAAACATGGTGCGGGAAAATAATCAAATTTGGAATTATTTCGAAAATAATGTGGATGATGGCATGGCTACGTGCAAAACGTGCAGAAGCAAACTTAGAAACAATCGCGTGTCAAACTTAAAAACGCATATGAAAAAAGTGCACGAGATTGAAGTTGAGGCAAGTATCAAAAAGCAGGAATGCACAACACGGACTGATATAATTCGTAAAAAGAAAATTAAAATAGACGTGAATAAAAAAGTTCTTATACGCTCTTACATTGGACTTGTGACGGAAGATGCCATTCCCTTCAATGTGCTCAATTCTAGGAATATGCGTAATATAATCGACCCAATATGCGAAGGCCTAAATGAAGCTGATGGAAAACATTTAAAATTAAATGCCGACAATTGCAAAAAAACTTTAGAAACGGTAGCAGATTCCATCAGAGCCGCTATTGCAGGCGAAGTGCGAAACAAATTGTTGTCAATAAAAATAGATAGCGCTACGCGCCTATGCAGGAATATATTTGGGCGGAGCCCCCTAGTTTAGTCTAAATCGTTCCTTATTTCCAATGTAGTATGAGGGACGGCAAGGTATTGAAGTTCCTCATTGACACTGGTTCTAACCAAAATTACATACAGCCTTCATTAGTAGAAAATCCGAAAGAAAGCAAAGAAGATTTTTACGCTAACTCGATTGGCGGAAAAATGGCAATCACCCAACACGTCTTTCTAAATCTTTTCAGTCTATACGACACACCAATCAGATCTTTCATATTACCTACTCTCAGAACGTTTCATTGCATCTTGGGTAATGGATACTATGATACAACTTAACGCAATAATCGATGTCAGAAATGATATTCAATGACAATGAAACAAACGATTCCGAATCAAATAATTGCCGGCACAGGCAACAATATGAAAGTACGAACCGAACATATGTACGATAGTCAAAGGAAAACAATAGAATACGAATAACGAATACCATTAGAAACCTTTTTGCAGTCCCAGAACAAAAATTGACCTACGCTACAAATGTAGTAGGCGAGATCCGAACATCCTCAGACACCTGTTTACACCAAACACTATCCGTATCCTATTGCACTCAATCAAGAAGTAGAGAAACAAATCGCAGAAATGTTAGACGACGGAATAATACGACCTTCTAGATCACCATACAATGCACCAGTATGGGTAGTACCAAATAAAACCGATGCCTCAGGGAAAAAGAAATATAGACTTGTTATTGACTACAGAAAACTCAATTTAGTAACTATACACGATCGATACCCTATGCCCGAAATAGGAGAAATCATAGCCCAACTAGGAAACAATAAATTTTTCATGGTAAGACTTGATTTTCGAAAAACACGACTACCGATTCCATTAGTAACTCGAGCAAGCTACACAGAAACCGAATTAATCCAAATCTTTAAAGAAAGACTCGATCCAAGAATAGTTAACGGCCTATGCACTCCAGAACACATCATGGCACGAATTCAAGAATTCTACCCAGTCCATTTTTCATCTTATAAAATAAGATACACCCAAAGACAAGTAGAGGACATTAACGACATTAACAAACAAAGTGAAATAATAGCCCAAAAGCACAGACGAGCACATAGGAATGCTTCAGAAAATAAATCTCAAATCTTAGAAAAATACTTTTTCCCACAGCTAAGTCATGCTTAACATGCAAGGAATCCAAATATGACAGACACCCTCCAAATTCTGAAATTCAGTCAACCCCGATTCCCCAATCCCCAGGTAAAATCATCCATGTCGACATCTATATTACCGAGAAACACACTATATTAACAAGCATCGTATAATTAAATGAAGTTGTTAATAATCAAAAGACATAGTGTTTTAGGTTTATTTGTGTATTTCGATGTTCAACGTCTAGTGACGTTGATTGGATTTATTCGACTGTGTCGTCGTTCAACTGTTTCATTATACTTAAGTCTAACATTGGAGTTTTACATATATGTCTCTGTCGCTGAGTACAGCGGCAGAGCGGGAGCATGTAGTGATCGTATGCATATATGTATACACTTATGGCATATACATTGAGTATATGCATAACGCAAGACAAAGGAATGGTATGCGGCCGAATATGCAGACGTTGCATATTCTGTGCCGCGGTCAGGCCACTCATAAGTGGACGATCATATTTCAAATGTACTTTGGCTTGTGTTATGCTTAGCAACAAAGTGTCGCGAAATGGGTTTGTAGTATATTTGATTTGATATATCCTTACATTAGTTGGGTATGTTGAATATTAGTGTGATCACGCTACACCTCCCTTTTTAAAAGAATAACGTAATATTCTATATGTAGTTATTTAAAAATTATAAGTATATGTAAGATAAATTTTTAAGTTGGGATAAAATTTTGATTTTTTTTTTTTTTTTTTTTTTTTTTTTTTTAAATTACAATTGAAAAGATTGTTGAATATTGTAATATATAATGAATATAAAATGTGAATAAGTGAATTTTAATGTGAATTTTAATTTGGAAACACTTTTTTTTTTTTGTTTTGTATGTATATATATATATATATGGTGGCCAACCATTCTTTTTTTTTTGTTCTATTCGTTAAACAATATTAACCTATCCTTATGTACTGTTTGTTTTTTATTCTTATTATTTTTTATAACTATGTTATCGTTAGGTTCTATTCCAATGACCTTAAATGGTCCTATATATACCGAATCTAGCTTATGCCCTGTTTCATTTCTTAATAGTACGTTATTTCCTATGTTTAATTCTATATTTTTTACTTTCCTATCATATATTAATTTATTCTTTTGCTTGTTCTGTTCAAGCATTATTCTAGCTCTTTTATGTGCTATTTCTAATCTATATTTTGATTCTTTAGCATAATCTTCTGCATTATATAAAGGTTCAATGTGTTCATTAACACTATTAAATGCCTTATTAATGTTTGGATTTTTGCTAAAAATAAGTTCGTATGGGCAGTAATTGTGCGTTGTGGATGGTGTTGTATTAAAACAATAAACAAAATATTGTAGCCAAATATCCCAGTCAGTTTTATCAACTGATATATAGGAACGAATGAATTCGTTGAATGTTCTATGGCTTCGCTCTACTGTACCCAAGGTCTGGTGATGGTGTGCTGTTGAAGTTATGTTTTTGATACCGAGGTATTTACATAAATCTTCTATAACTGAGTTTTTATATTCTGTACCCATGTCCGTAATGAACGTCTTCATTGGACCATATTTCAGAATAAAATCTTCAAAAATAGCTTTTGCTACAGTTTTTGCACTCTTGTTAGGTATGGGTATGGCAACAAGGTATTTTGTTAAATCGCATATCAGTGTGACTGCGTATTCATTACCTTGCTCTGATTTTGGTAGTGGACCGATCGTGTCTACTATTACTCTGTCAAAGGCCATTAGCGGTGTCTCTGTTAGTGTTAAAGGAGTTCGTGTATGCGTTGATACTTTTGATTTTTGGCATTTTGGGCATTTTCTCACATAATTTGTGATATCACGCGTCATATTTTTCCAATAATAATAGCGTTTTATTTTTGCAATAGTTTTTGTTGTTCCCGTAGGCCCTCCTTGAATTGGATTATCATGGAATGTAGACAGTATTTCTTCGATTTCTTTATTATTTCTTATTGTGGTCACCGGCTGGAGTAGCGCTACTCTTAGATTCTTTAATATTTTATTGCCCATTTCTTTGAAGCAATCTATTGAAACGTATTCAAAGATTTCTTCGCACGGTGCCATTTTGAGTTGTTTGATACTATATATACCGGCTACTTTTTCAAGCCTTTGGAAAAATTGATCTAAATCAAAGACTCCATTGGTATAAAGATCAACAACATCAATTCTTGCAATAATCTTTTTCCCATGTTTTAAGAAACATTTGGCTAAGTCTATATGCAAGGTCACTACTTTTTTAACATCTTCATTACGAATGACGTTATATATATTGGGCATCGAAGTGTCCGGTTGCTTTTGCAATTCGGATTCTGTTCCTGCGCAGGATTTTTTCTGTCTACTTGAACTTCTTGTAGTGACTTTTAGTATATTAGCTGTGATATTTTTTAATTCTTTTATTGTGATGCGTGATAATGCATCAGCAACGAAATTGTCTTTTCCCTTGAGATATTCTACAGTAAAATCATACTCTTCTAAGTCTAATCTCATTCTCGTTAATTTTGAACTTGGGTTAACCATTGAAAATAATTATGTCAATGGTCTATGATCTGTTTTTATCTTGAAATGTTGACCATATATATATGGTCGAAAATATGTTATTGCCCAGTGTATTGCTGCCAACTCCTGTTCGGTTGTATTTTTATTGCTTTCCCCTTTTGTAAATGATCGGGAAGCATATGCTACGGGCAATTGTTTATCTCCATAAGTTTGAGTTAAAACTGCTCCGCAGGCTAACTTACTGGCATCTGTTATGATGCAAAATTCTTTGCTAAAATCTGGGTATTTTAGTAAAGTAGGTTTCATTAGAGCTTTTTTTAGATAATCGAATGCGTTTTGGCATTCAATTGTCCATTCGAAAGGAACATTCTTTTTACATAATCTAGTTATGTGCCGAGAATAGTCGGCGAAGTTTTTAATAAATCGTCTGTAGTAGTTGCAGAAGGCAACGAATCTTCTGGCGCTATCAGTGTCCGTAGGGACTGGGTATTTTTCAATGACATCGTATTTTCTGTCATCTGGTAAAATACCTTGATCAGTACATTTGTGACCTAGAAAAGTCACTTCATGTGGATTGATGTAGTTTGAGGTTGTGCTTTCTGCACAAATCAAAAACGTTTGCTAAATTTTTGATCATGTGATTTTCGGAACAACCGATGACGATTAAGTCATCCATGTACAAAAATGCTTGTGAAGGGTCTAAACCAGAAAATGCTATTGTCATCATTCTTTGAAAAGAATTTGGCGCTATTTTTAGTCCATATGGTAATCGTGTGAAACGATAAGAGCCATTGCTCGTTGAAAAAGACGTAATGTTTCTAGATTCTTCTTTTAGTTGTATTTGATGAAAACCGGACATTAAGTCCAGACATGAAAAATATTTAGCTCTTCCTAATTGTTCGAGAATATCATCTATTCTTGGTAATGGAAATTTGTCTGAAAGTAATTTTTTATTTATTTGACGATAGTCTATAACTAATCGCCATCTCTTGGTATCGGATCCTGGTAATCCCTTTTTGGGGACGAGAAGAATTGGGCTGTTATATTCCGATACAGAGGGTTCTACGATTTTATCCGAGATGAGTTTTTCGACTTGTCTATTAACTTCTTCTTTATGAGTATGAGGAATTCTGTAATTTTTAATGTACACTGGCTCAGTATCTTTAACTCTCAATTCTTGTTTATAAAAATTATTAGTAGTTATCGATTCGGTTTCAAGTCCGAATATGTCAGTATACTTGGTGCAGAGATCTTTAAGTTGTTCTTTAAATAATTGGGGAAAGTTCTTTTCTAATTTTTTCATCACCATTTCTTGGCGATCTTTGCTAATTTCTTTGACTTCTTCGTAGTCACTTAGCTTTTCTATTTTAATGTTGTTTAAGTTTACTATTTTAATGGAGTTAGTAGTGTTTAGAATTCGGACAAATGTTTGTTGGTTATTGGAAATAGTGTTTCCAATGAATATTCCTTTATCAATTTCTTGATTTGGGATGAGGATATTATTTTCTGTTGAAACAATATTGATTTGACGGACTACTTCAGATCGAGCTGGAAGTATTGTGGCATTATTATCGCAAGTGTGAATTATTGGTAATTTTATTGGATAATTTAAATTATTTGGCCGAAGTATTAGAGAATCACATGCTTCTGTGAAATCTACTTGGCAATTATATTTTTTAAGGAAATCCATACCAATAATGCCGTCGCTAGGTATTGGAAAATCTTGTTCGACTATATGAAAGTCATGTGGAATTACATACTTTCCTGTAGATAATTCAATGAATACTAAACCTTTAGAAAGAACTGAACCTTCACCAATTCCAGTTATTTGGGTTGATATATTTGAATTTATATTATCAAATATATCAACATTTTCTTTTAATAATGATATGTCGGCACCAGTATCCAGCAATAGCGTAAGTGCTTTGCCTGTTTTTTCGTTTTTGACTTTAATAAAGATTAATAAAGATACTGAGGTTTAAATTAACTGTGTGTACTTTGTTATTGCTTTGCGAATATCTTAAGGGGCTTGTTGGTTTTCCGAGTTAGTCTGGGTAACTCGAACATTGTTATTACCTTGGTTGTTGCCGTTGTTGTAGTTATTTCCTCGGTTGGAATTATTCCGTCCTCGGTTATTACCACGGGCATTACCTCTATAAGGTCCTCTGTTGTTGGAATTATACTGTTGGTAGTTTTGGTTATAGTTACCACGACCATTCGGTCTACCTCTTTGGGTGTAATGGTAATTATTACCTCTACCTCTGCCTCTGTGATACAACACAGTACTGGCACTTCCAGTCGTTTCAGTGCTGCAATGGATATATTTACCCATGACGTCATTGAAAGTGACGAAATTTCCTGCTTCCAAGATAATACGAAGTTTATCATGTTCGCAATTTTTGGTCATAGCAGAAATAGATTCTTTTGTCGAGAATTTTTCTGCATTGTCAGTGTCTAGGCCGTCATCAATATATGCTGCTTCAAGTTGCTTTCGCAAGTTGTCGATTTCAACAGTATATTGGGAAGCTGTTTTACCTTTTTGTTTAATATTGAACAGCTTTGCTTTTAGTACATCGGGTGATTCACCCTTGACGTTACCCTTTAGTTTGGTTATTATTGCTGATATTGTAGTTTCATCTTGTACTTTGTACAAGATTGGGCCAGTTATCTTTGACTTGATAACTTCGACAGCCAGGCTTTCTTGATCGCCTTTTGTTCGCTCAACTATGCGCAGAGCTGTTAGGAATCGGTTGAGTGACAGTTTTTTACCGTCGAATTCAGGGATAGATGATGAAACCTGTTTGACATATTCCCTATCCAAGGCTACTTGTTGTGCCATGTTGCTTAATTCTTCGAGTGTATCTGTTTCACTGCTGATATCTGTGTCTATTTGTGGTTTAGACTCGTCTAAATCATTAAGTTGGGTTTCATTAAAATCTGCCAATAGAGTTAAATCCTCAGGGACATTTATTTCAATGTTCTGTCTAATACCGATAGTTTTCAATCTTGTATTTAAGGATTGTATGTACTTTAGACACTGTTTGGAATGTTCTTCTGTGAGTTTGTCTCGATATGCATTTATCGACTTTACTATATTATTATATTGTTTTATTAATACTTGAATATGGTATATTAGCGTATCGATTTTAATAGGCGTGTCTTTATTAACGCATTTATATGACTTATCAAACTGATCTTTGAAGTCATTTATAGTTTTTACAAATGTAGTCCATTCCATAATATTTTAGCCATGTAAGCTAAAAAAAAATAAAAGAAACCTTTGACAGAACTGCAGTAGCAAATTTAAGTCACTGTTTACAAAGATTAGTGATGCTGTCGCATCAAAATTATGATTACTTATATCATTCCTATATTCTGTCTAGGTTGTTGGCCCTACTCATATAACGTTTTTTGATAAGTTTATTGTGTTTGACATAAAGGGTCAATAAAAATTGACAAACTGACACAATTGTTAATATGAGTAGTAGGATCCACAAAGATTGTATATCTTCTGTGTGATCTACGATTTTGACATTATTGACCACGTTGGCCGTATTGTCTTTTGTTTGACTGTCGTCACTGCCGAACCAACCCATATTGGAAAATTTTCTGACAAAACAAGAAAAAACTAGTCGGACGGTGCTACAGTCGAGCATACTCGACTGTCGGAGACCCCGTACTTACTATCCAAAAGCAGCCACTGCTAAAAATTAAATAATATTTAAAATAAACTTAAAATAACTTATAGTTTATATGCCTTCCTAGGGTCTTCTGTTAAACATTATTTATGAACACTAGTCGCTATCTATCTATCTAATTCAGTTACACTCGTTTAATCGCAAAGTCAATTTCAAAATCACTCTAAGACAACGCGCAAAAAAGAATTGAAGAAGAGCCAATGTAAAGTCAAATAGACATATATATGCGTAAAGCATTAGGGAGAGCGAGACAGCTATATACAAAATTCTAAGATCTGTTAAGTGCACACATGCATACATATTTAAGCATGCGACAAAACAAAAGAAGTTTCTAGCTTAACATTATTATTTGGTCTTGTGAAGCATATGTATAAAATTAACAGAGATAAAACTAAAACTACACGTTTAACATGCAAAATGTTGTAATAATAAATTAACCAACAATTAATTCATATAGTAACATAATTGAAGCTCAAAAAATTAAAAGATAATTTTATTAAAAACATGAATTTACTTAGTAAATGTAAATAACATTAAATTTACATAGAATTCTGGCACAAAATTTATATAACTGCCAATATAACATTATTTAAATAAAATGATTTAACAGGTATTCGATGCTTAATAGACATTATTAGATAATAATTTTAAAATTAAATACTACAAAAAAATTAAAAATAGCCAAAAAATCACTTAAAAAAAATTGTCCCAGCCGGGAGTCGAACCCGCAAAAAAAAAAAATGTTGTTGGAGCCGGGAGAGCCGGGAATCGAACCCACGACCTAGTTTAAAAGAAAGTTTAAAACATCGGTGGCTCAACCCATTGAGCCACACATCGCATTGAGTGCAAGTCGCCAAATTTCTATATTGGTTTTACAGGACTCTATTTCATAATTTTAAAAACGTTTGTTAACATTAAATGTTAGTATATGTTATCATAACATTAATAAATACAAATTGAATTTTAATACAAAATGAATGAATTAAAAAACATATGTCCCTGCCAGGGTTTGAACTCACGATCGAATGACTAACCAACTCACGAGCGCTGCGACTCGGCACACTACGCCACTGAAGCCTATTATGTATAGGAGGCCAATTTGTTATATAATATGTTTATTCAATTTTCATGTTTTCAAGTTATTCAAATTTTAATTACTGTCAACGCTCCATCATCGAAACATCAAAATTTATTATTTGAATATCTTGGTTATTTACTGTCCGATCGGAATGAAATTTTCTTCAAAAATCGATGACAATTTTCTCTTCGTCTGTGCAAAATCTTGAATCTCTAACTTTTAAATTGCCCTTATAATTTGGATATGAAATTTTCTATGTCAATTTTAGGGGGTAAAGGGGGCTTGACCGAATTCTGAAACAAACTTGAATTGCTTGCAATATAGAGGAACCTACATACCAATTTTGGTGTCTCT